>CM061066.1:50427818-50915318 GCA_030762895.1 Sophora flavescens | reverse complement strand
ATGACATAATGGAGTGCCCACGTGGTATTGCTCCTGGATCCGGCGCTTCGGGGGAACAAGTGAACTCTTGTCACAACTTCTACGACACGAACCCGAAGTTGCCAAACTATGTTCCCCCAAATTCTTACAACCAAGGAAGGAAGAACATCCCTTACCTCTCCTACGGGAACTACAACAACACGCTGAACCATGAATTCCAAGAAGGCCAAGGTAATAGGAAACCCGCATCGGAGTATCCTCAGGTACAAAAGTCTAAACTTGAGTCTCTCTTGGAAAATTTTGTTGAAACTCAAACAAAGCAAAATGAAGAGTTTAGGCAACAAGGTAGGGTAGTCAATGAGGCAATAAAAGAGTTAGCATCTAAGGTAGATAACTTATCCATCCATAATAAGATGTTAGAAACTCAGATTGCCCAACAAGCTTGTACATATTCTAGACCTAAGGGTACGTTTCCGGGACAACCCGAAGTTAATCCCAATGAACATTGTAATGCCATATACTTGAGGGATGATAAGCTTGGGGTAGTTGAAAAGGATGTGGAATGTGAGGAGGACATGAGCGAAGATGAAGAGATAGAGTCAAAGTATGTCCCTCCACCACCTTACCAACCCCCAATACCTTTCCCACAAAGGTTGGTCAAGAAAAAGGAAGTAGAAATCGAAACTAAGAGCTTAATTGAGGAGCACAATGTCATGATAAAAACTAATATGCCTCATAAACTAAAAGATCCAAGTAGTTTCTCTATTGCTTGCTCAATTGGAGAAGTGAAAATAGACCAAGCCTTATGTGACTTAGGGGCTAGTGCGAGCTTGATGCCGCTTACTATCTTGGAAATATTAGGAACCAAGGAATTGAGTCCATCCAAATTCTCTTTACAATTTGCGGATGGCTCAACTAAAACTCCTCTAGGCATACTAGATAATGTTCCCATAAGGGTAGGGAAATTTTTCATTCCTACCGATTTCATGGTGTTGGATATGAACGAGAATTCTAAATTCCCCATCATTCTAGGAAGGCCGTTCTTGGCTACAGCTGGAGCGATAATAGACGTAAAGAATGGCAAACTCTCTCTGAATGTAGAGGAAGGTAGGGTAGATTTTGATTTGACTAACTCATATAACAACCCTCCTTTTGAGAGTCATGTGTGCAGGATCTATATAATGTCTCCAGAGGTGAAGGAAGAGCTTAACATGGAAGCGACTCCGAAGCTTTGCAAGACAAATGATGCACCAAATGGTGATGAAGTTGGAGTTGCTCATCATGTGGAAACAAAACTTCCGCCGGGAGGAAGTAAGGCCATGAAACTCAGAGTGAAAAGAGCAAAGCGAAAGCGCAATTGGCCATATGAACAAAATCGGCTCTTTGAAGGACTTCCATGGAAGAGAAGTGTTCTTTCACTTCTAGGCCCAGCCGACCCTGGTTGATTGAAAGAAGTATGGTCAAGCTTAAGACCGTAAATAAGTTCTTCTTGGGAGGCAACCCAAGTTTCCTTTCCCTTTTTAATTCGTTTGAATTTTGTTTTCAAATAATTAGAGAAGATCAAATGAAGAAAGATCACTAATTTATGGTTTTTCCAAGTATTTTCAGGTTATGAAAGCAGTAAGAGCAAAAATGCAAGGAAAAATAAAGTCAGAAGTCATCACGCCCAGGCCGTGACACATTTTCCAGCATCTCTTTGACTAGGCATGTGATCCAGCACCCTCTACCACCTCAGTAAGTTGTTCCATTTTTTCTCCTCTCTCCGACTTGATTATTTACATTGGGGACAATGTAAGTTTTTAAGTTTGGGGTAGGGGTATTTTTGCAATTTTTTGCATTTTTGCATTTATCATGTTGCATTCATATAGGCATAGTTTTGCATGATCACATGATTAGATTGCCCATTGCTTAGATTATGCATCCAATTGTGAGAACTTGGTGCCAAATAAATTGAGACAGTGAATTTTTGAACCCATTTTTTTTTATTCTTGTGATAAGGCTAAAAATAAAAACGCTTGAGATGATCTTTTGATAGTTGATAATTAGCATGTGGTTCCTTAGATTTGTGTTTCTCATTAATTTTAAACTACTAAAAGTGAGATTTTTGAGCCTAAAAGGGGTACTCACAAAATCTACCCCATTCTTTGTGATTGAGTGTTTTATTCCTCTTGGATTGTATTCTCTAGAACTTGACTTGAAATCGTTTTGAAACTTAAAAATTTTTGAAAACATTTTTGAAAATGATTGAGGCACAAGGTATTTTTTTTGGCCTTCTGAGCTTTGATTGATTAAATGTTACCCCTTAGTTGCCCAATTTTGAGCCTAAAAGAATAAAATACTTTTCTTGGTACCTTGATTTATTTTGATGAATAATGCTTGGTATGACGCCTTTAAAGTATTGCAAAAAAGGGTAAAAATGTAGTTTGAAAAATAAATTGTGGGATGAGAAAGTTAGAAAAATATTTCTCTTAAGCTAAAAGTCTCCCCTTCTCCAAATAAATAAAATGAAATAAACAAAAAAAAATGGCGAATGGGATGAGAAAAATAAAGTGAGAAATAAAATAAAATAAAATAAAAGGGGGAAGAAAGGTGGAAAAGTGAACTAAATCCCAAAAAGGTATTTTAGAAGGTTGTCATGCTTTGTATTGTTTGAGATTTTGTTTAGCCTTCTCGAAATTTCCTTTTCTTGATTTCCCCGCCTAACGATTAATCCCATGGCATCATTACAACCAAAATGAAAGACCTCTTGATTCTTATGTGTTTTCATTAATAAAGTAGATATTTGGTTAATAGTCAAGCTTATGGTAGAGTACCTTCCTTGAGGAAATTGAGCGAATTGTCATATACCCTTAAACACTTGAGTGAGGTGAGAAGAGTGCCCGAATCAGTGAGAATATGAATTTAGGAAACCTAAGCTTCTAATTGGACTCGAAATTTATTGTCCCTTGGTTTCTTATTTGAATAAGCCCGTCACTTGGATTAGTTACTCGGGTTCTTGGTTCACTATCCATGCTCTGTTTGTTTATATTGACTGGCCTTAGTGATTACTTGAGGACAAGCAAAGTCTTAAGCTTGGGGTGGTTTGATGAGTGTGATTTCACCTCATATTTGCTTATCATATTGCATGCATTTTCATATAGTTTAGGCATTTTTAATTTGATTTTGGTTAGTTTTTACCATGGACCGGGTAAGGCGGTTTCGTGGTGTTGTTGTGCAGGAATTAAGGATTAAAATGCTCAAGATTAACCATGAAGGAGCTTGCATGAAGATGGAAGACTGAAAAGAAAGAAGACTGAAAAGAAAGAAGACTAAAATCAGAACTGGTCCCGGCCAGCCCGTGATGTCCATCACGGCCGTGACATGTCAGCTGAACCAGACCCTCAGAGGCAGAACTGATCACGGCCTAGCCGTGATGGTGGTCACGGCCGTGACAGACCAATCGGTGAAGCAACGCCCAAGGCAGAATCCGTCACGGCCTGGCCGTGATGGCCATCACGGCCGTGACGCGCAATATTTGGATCTGAAGAAACTGATTTGATCTGAATTTGTGTTTTATTGGGATTCAAATTACCCTGATCTATAAATAGGGCAATTAGGCAGAGATTTGGGAGGACTTTTTGCGCTGCTACCACTTAGGCAAATTTTTAGGATCTCTCTTCTTCTCTTCCCTTATTTTTTTATTTCATGTTTTTGTTAACCAAGCTTGTCATCACCATGGCAATGCTTGAGTAGTAGATTTATTTCTAGGGATTGGGGCTATGCCCAAGATCTGATTTATGTTATGAATTGATGTTTTACCTTTGTTAATTTCGATTTTGTTTTAGATCTGATTTCTATTGTTTTAATTACTCGTAAATTCGGTGGTCACTTATTTACGTGTCGTAGATACTCTGAGGAGGAACCTAGCGGTGAACTTAGGTATCGGATCTATAGAATTAGACTTAGGACTTAAATCACAAGAGTTAGAAGCGGTCCTTCAAGGATTAACGAATTGTCACAAGGCTTAAAGGGTTTGATCTAAATTCAACTACCACAAGAGTAGGGGTTGGTTTAATTGGGTACGGTTTTTGTAACCCGAGAGGGAGCGTTAACTTATTTAGGATAAAATCGCCTTCAAAGCAATTTTGATAATTAACAAGGGGTAGTCAATTTATTAACTTGAACAATCTTGTTGGTAACCCAATTCCTAGGAATCCCTTTTGAATTTGAAAACCCCAATTTGAATTGCTTTCCTGTTTTGTTTAATTGCGATAATAAATTTGATTGTTAATTGAGTCTTATTACAAAAATCAAAACCTTTTCAAAATCCCTTTTTTATACAGTCCAGTTTTATCGATTTAATAATTAGTTGTGGTTTGAGATCACGGTCCCTGTGGGATCGATCTTTTTATTACTTGGCAACGAATCCGGTACACTTGCCGGAATCCACGCACATCAACTTGTTTTCCCTTTTGACAAGCATCACAGAGAGCATCAAATTTGAACTTAAGGTTTGGTAATCCTCTCACATGGTTATGCTTATTTAGCTTTGAGATTAACTTCAAGCTTGCATGACCTAGTCTTTTGTGCCAAATCCATCGCTCATCTTCAATGGACACTAGACATGAGACATTTTGATTTGAGAGGTCCTCCAAGTCAATCTTATAAAGATTGTTTTGCCTCTTAGCAGTGAATAAAAGTGATCCATCATCTTTCTTGACCATACACGTGTTCTTATTAAAAGAAACAGCATATCCACTATCACATAATTGACTTATGCTCAGCAGATTATGTTTTAAGCCACTTACCAATAGAACATTATCAATGGAAGAAAAGGGGTGTTTACCAATTTTACCTATACCAATGATCTTTCCTTTCTGATTTCCTCCAAATGTAACCCAGCCACCATCTTTGTGTCTAAGGTCTTGGAACATACACTTTTCTCCTGTCATGTGTCGTAAGCACCCACTGTCCAATTACCAAGATGTTTCTTTCTTTTCTATTGTTAAGCAAATCTGCAACATGTATTATCTTATCTTTAGGTACCCAAACAGACTTGGGTCCTTCTTTGTTAGTAGTCACTGGATGAGAATGCTTTCTATGTGGTCGCGATGTCGCGCACGCGCCAAAAAGCGAGTGGTTTGTAAAAATGTAGTTTAGGGCGACAACTCGGATATCGTCTCACAAGGACTCTTAGGTTGCTATTATTAACAGAAAAAGTCAGAATTGGGGGGTTTTAAGATTTGGAACTAAATTAAGAAAACAAGCAGAGAGACAACGCAAACTAAAAATTATCAAATAGTAAAGAAACGATTAACCTACTGTTCTCAGTTTCCCACTATCATTGGTTCACATAAATCCAAGCCCTAAGCAGATTCTAATCCCCTTTCGGTTGTAGCAACAATTAACAAACGAAATCACTACTACAGATATATGTTCCTATTCCCGAATTAAACAAACGGGGTGAAGCCCTCATGAACTAAACGAACATGAACGAACACAAGCGAATTAAACAAACGCGTTTAAGTATAGGAACATAACATCACCGAAATGAATCAACACAACACTATACACTCCTGAATTAAACAAACTGAAACATATAGCATCGCATTGAAAAGAGAATAGCAAACAAAACAGGAAATACAGAACCTCAAGTGTAATTGAAACCAATTACAGTAGATTAATCTAAGGAGACTAGCTCTCCATTACAAAAGGAAAACAAAACATATCTAAGAAAAGAAGATAAACTACTACTACTACTAAAGCTGCCCTCAGTTCTGCCTTCAAACAGGCTTATATAAAACTTCTGGTTTCCGCGGACTCGCGAGGCGAACACTGTCTCGCGACGCGAATTTCTGCATCGTTTGGTATTCTCGCGAGGCTAAGTACGGATCGCGTGGCGAGGAATGGAAAGGTCATGGCTTCTGGTCTTCACTCTCGCGAGGCGAGTCATCTATTCGCGGGGCGACACAGAAAGGATTGCAAATTTTCTGGCACAGTCACCTTCAGGTTCGCGAGGCGAATGCCTTCTCGCGGGGCGAAATCTCCAGATTTATTTCTTTTTATTAACCTGAAAACAAGAAATAGCAGTAAGTGATTTATTTGACTCTAAATTAACTAAATTAACCTAAAAATGCTTTAAGGACTCAAAATGATGCTTAAAGACAATCAAGTCTAATTTGGGCGAAAATGATATAAAATTAGCACAAAACCACGGTCATACTAGCTATAAAACTAGATGAGCCAGCGGCTTATCAAAATACCCCAAACTTAAACTTTGCTTGTCCCCAAGCAAACTAAAACTCAAAAACTTAAAAAGACTCGAGACATGGCAAACTTAAAAGATTCAATCAACCTTGCACAAATTCAAGCAGTTTCACCAAAACAGTTTTCTTCAATGTTCCCCCTTTCAAGCAAAGCAATCCCCACAATCATTCATTCTAAACAATTGGGACTTTCATCATTCAAACAATCATTAATCTAAGCAGGGGATCCAAGTTACACACAAGAGGGAGATCACCAAATTCAAACAACTGCCTTCCTCACAAGGAAATTTAGTGTTTCACTCAATCGCTCAGTTTTTGTCAGGTTATCAACATTTCCCTCAATTTCACTTTTAAGAGCACTTCCCATAAATTTGATTTTCATCTCCAAATGATTCCCACAGAAAACATGCATGCAACATCAAAAGGTCTTTTATAGGTTGTAATGGGGCCTGGCTAAGGGTAGGATATACAAGGGTACTAGGCTGAGGACCCTAGGAACTAAGAGAGCATGAAACACTTCAAAACATTGAAATTCCACTCAAGTTCCTTTTCCATTTTTTTTCCTTTTTGCCTTGGGTGACTACAGCCATTTCTTCTAATACTTTTATTATTATTTTTTTTTTCATTTTTACACTTTGCTTTTCTTTTTTTCTTTCTTTTTTTTTCAACCTTTTTATTATATTTTTTTCTTTTCAATCCCAAACAACACATTACACCTTATAGCCACCCCAAACTTAGTTTCTTGCAACCACTCTCTTGCTAAAATTCCATGCTCTCCTAATCCTAAGATCGGGTTAACATGGTTTTTCAGATTTTAGGCTCATAACATCAGGTCATCAAGAATTAACAGGCTAATTAGGCTCAATGGGGCTAACTAGGGAACATGCATCAGGAATTGGTTATTTTAGGCTAAGTAGTTATTTACAAAGAAAATGCCTAAATCATTTGAAACAAACACATAACATGCAAACCAAAAAGAGATTCAAGCAAATTCAGGAAAGTGCAACTTAAAAAGTGATTCTCACACAGTCAAAAACATGTTGGAGGCTCAAAACCTCACCTGGACATTCATGCAAATTGTTTGACAGAGATTCTATCCCTAGTGTGTGTTTCCTATCACCCCAAACTTATCATAAATCATGCCATCATAACAAAATCTCAAAGTTCAGTTTTCAATCACATGGGGATCATTTTTCAAAAAAATTTCAAATCCTAGGGGGAACAGTCAACAAATAACATGCAATCCATCTGTGCAAAATTAATCAAAACCAATAAGCTTGCCAACACAAGACTCAACACAACTCCCGAGCTTCTCAAATTATTCAGGAGCTTTATTGAAAAAAAACAGAAATAACGCTAGCATAATTAAAAGGAAAAGGTTTAGAAAAACTCATTGGAGGCAGTTCCACCAGGATCCCACTGTCTGTGATACAGTGGCCACGGAATGCTCAAAGTACGATTTGATCCTCCCGGATCCCATGGCCTACAGCATAAATATGAGAGCAGACGCCTGATAATCTTGGTAACTCCGCCAAGCGCGGCGGACTTCTCACTCCCCTTCGGGTCACAGTTGACTTCGTTGTCAACCTTGTCAATAAAATCCTCCCAACAAAAGTGGGGCTCAACCTCTTGAAATGGCCACAGTGACAAATCCAAAGGCTTGAACTCCATCACCGGTGGTTCCACAGTGGGAGGTGGTAAACAGGTAGCTGGGGTCTCCGGTGCTGCTTCAACTTCTGCAAGGTCTTCATCCATTGCTTTACCAGACTCATCACTTGTTAAACCTGCAGAAATATCAGCACACATCACATAAAGGTTAGAGTTAGTACAGTCAGTAGATATATTACAAGAAACTGAGGAGGGTGGCTGCTCAATGGATGGCATATTTGGATTAGCCATGATGTCAAGAGCTTCGGATGAACAATCAGCTTCACTCACACTATCACCCTGCAAAATAGAATCAAGAAACTCAAAGACAAACAAAGACATGGGTTAGTGTCAGTACAGTCAGTACATGTAGTAAAAGAAACTGAATTAGTAAAGGTCTGATTGTCTGGAATTTCAGCGCACGGTTCATCCATCCCATCACTTTCAACACATGCATTTGATTCTACAGGTTCTTCATTATCCTCAAGCTTTTTGTCTTGATTGTCAGGATGGAATGTATAAGCTCGAGGCCAATAAGTAGCATCTGTCAGAATGGGGCATGCCTCATACAGGTGCTCAGGAGAGCCGCACATGCCACAAAACTGTGTCTGCTGAAACAATTGCTTCAAATAAGTGAGCCTATCAGTGAGATCCATAACCAGACAAATTCAGCAAATTTTTTTTTCTTTATTTATTTTCTGCTAATAACACAACAAGAGTCCCCGGCAACGGCGCCAATTTTTGGTCGCGCTATCGCGCACTCGCCAAAAAGCGAGCGGTTTGTAAAAATGTAGTTTAGGGCGACAACTCGGATATCGTCTCACAAGGACTCTTAGGTTGCTATTATTAACAGAAAAAGTCAGAATTGGGGGGTTTTAAGATTTGGAACTAAATTAAGAAAACAAGCAGAGACAACGCAAACTAAAAATTATCAAATAGCAAAGAAACGATTAACCTACTGTTCTCGGTTTCCCACTATCATTGGTTCACATAAATCCAAGCCCTAAGCAGATTCTAATCCCCTTTCGGTTGTAGCAACAATTAAAAAACGAAATCACTACTACAGATATATGTTCCTATTCTCGAATTAAACAAACGGGGTGAAGCCCTCATGAACTAAACGAACATGAACGAACACACGCGAATTAAACAAACGCGATTAAGTATAGGAACATAACATCACCGAAATGAATCAACACAACACTATACACTCCTGAATTAAACAAACTGAAACATATAGCATCGCATTGAAAAGAGAATAGCAAACAAAACAGGAAATACAGAACCTCAAGTGTAATTGAAACCAATTACAGTAGATTAATCTAAGGAGACTAGCTCTCCATTACAAAAGGAAAACAAAACATATCTAAGAAAAGAAGATAAACTACTACTACTACTAAAGCTGCCCTCAGTTCTGCCTTCAAACAGGCTTATATAAAACTTCTGGTTTCCGCGGACTCGCGAGGCGAACACTGTCTCGCGACGCGAATTTCTGCATCGTTTGGTATTCTCGCGAGGCTAAGTACGGATCGCGTGGCGAGGAATGGAAAGGTCATGGCTTCTGGTCTTCACTCTCGCGAGGCGAGTCATCTATTCGCGGGGCGACACAGAAAGGATTGCAAATTTTCTGGCACAGTCACCTTCAGGTTCGCGAGGCGAATGCCTTCTCGCGGGGCGAAATCTCCAGATTTATTTCTTTTTATTAACCTGAAAACAAGAAATAGCAGTAAGTGATTTATTTGACTCTAAATTAACTAAATTAACCTAAAAATGCTTTAAGGACTCAAAATGCTGCTTAAAGACAATCAAGTCTAATTTGGGCGAAAATGATATAAAATTAGCACAAAACCACGGTCATACTAGCTATAAAACTAGATGAGCCAGCGGCTTATCACTATGCTTATTATGTATGCATCTAGATGTAGTATGATCATTCTTTCCACACACTTTGCAAATGGTGTTGGACGGGCCAGACTTGATTATAGCATGTTTAGCTTGAGCTTTTGAAACTCTATGAAGTGTATGTGGTGTTGACTTTTGTTGAGGTGCCTCTTGCTTCTCTTTGTCATAACCAATGCCATATTTATCATGGGGTGACCCAGAGTTCCTTAAAATGAGACTAAGTTTATCTGAGCCACCTACAAGCTTTGACAGAGAGTCTGTAAGATATGTTACTTCTTGTTTCAATTTTTCAACTTCACAAGAAACATCAGGCTCACACTCCATTTTGTCAGCTAGACTGACATTTATTGATTTTAGTATGTCATTTTCATCTTTAAGGTTTTGTTTCTAATGCAGACCCTATCATATTCTCTAGGCAATTTAGAAAATTTCTTTTTGAGACTCATATACTCTCGAGACAGTATGGACGACTCATGCAACAATTCACCAAAAGAATTTTGAAGAGTGGACGAGTAGAATCCATTACCTCAGCATCAGTGTATTCACTTTCTGATGATGTGTTAGCCATGAGACAAATATTTGCCTTCTCCCATGTATCCATTAAACATTTCTTCTTTTTGAAGATTTTCTTTTTATCCTTCATCTTAGGTCAGTCAGCTTTGAAATGACCAGGTTTCTTACATTCAAAGCACAAGGGTGGACCTTTTTCCTTTGAGTCTGACGTCTCTTTGGAAAACTTTCTTTTAAACTGCTTCCTTCTGAAACCACCTTTCTTTCTCCACATATGTTGAATCTTTCTGGAGATGAAAGATAGTTCATCCTCATCTGACCCTTCATCACTGTCTGAAGGTTCAGTATCATCTGATGATTCAGTAGCTTTGAGGACTTTTGATGAACTTGCTTTATTTGCCTTTAGGGCAATAGATTTTCCTTTTATGGAATTTTCTTCTTCATTTATTTCAAGTTCATGCACCTTGAGTGATACCAGAAGCACTTCTAGAGAAAGAGTGTTCAGATCTTTGGCTTCTTGAATAGCAGCCACTTTGGGTCTCCATTACTTTGAGAGACTTCTCAGAATATTTCTTACATGGTCTCTATTTTCATACGTTTTTCCAAGTGATCTGAGACTGTTGGTGATCGTCTGAAATCTTCCAAACATCTGATCTATAGTTTCATGATCAGCCATCTTAAACAGTTCATACTGGTGAACCAGCATGCTTATTTTTTATTCCCTCACTTGTGATGAACCCTCATGAGCTAGGGCAAGAGTATCCCAGATTTCTTTAGCAGTATTGCAGCTGTGAACTTTGTCATGTTCAGATCTAGTAATATCACACATGAGATAGTGCTTAGCTTTTAGATTAAGCTGATGTTGGTTTTTCTGCTCTTGAGTCCATTGGGCTCTAGGAACAGCAGCTCCGGCTCCATCTCTTGGCTCTGTGTAGCCAGTTTCAATCAGTTCCCAAATATCAACATTCTATGCATCCAAAAAGGCCATCATCCTCTTCTTCCGGTAGTCATAATTTGTTCCATCAAAGAGAGGATGTTTGTTGATAGCTTGTCCTTCTGCATCCAGGGTTGTTGGATCATACTCCCTCAGCACTTGTTAGATGCTCAACCCTTTCGAGGTTGAGCTCTGATACCAACTGAAGTTGACACCGGCAAACACAAGAAGGGGGGTTGAATTGTGTTTTTTAATAATTTTCGAAAACAACCTTTTCAAAACTGTTTTCTCACACAAGAAGATTAAATCAGAAGCAAGCACACAGAAATAGATATTTTAGAAACTTAACAAAAGCAATATCAAAATCCCACAGTCAGTATAAACATATAAAGCTGTAAGAGTTTAGAGATAGAAGATTCACACAAATGATTTTATACTGGTTCACTCTCTTCCAACCAAGAGCTACATCCAGTACCTTCGACTTGAAGGATTTATTCACTATTTCTCCAAATTACAACCAAGTATTCAACACCTCTCCAGGCTTACAAGTATTCCTTTCTTACCAAGCCTCTCCAGGATCTAATTCTAACAAAGAGATTTAACTTAGATCTTCTTAACTGACTATGTGTGAGGATATGAAAGTTTGAGATCTGTTGAATATTTTCACAATATTCAAACTAAGAGATTACAGACTTTTGCTTTTTGAAAGAATGAATAAGAGCTTGCTCTCGCAAATATTGTATAGGCAGGAGTTATTGGCCAGCAAAAAAGTTGTTCTTCAGTATCTGAGGTCTTCTACTTATAGTGACCTTCTCCTTCTCTTGAAAAGCTTCAATGGTCATTTTGAATTTCCCGTTTAGAGATAGCATAATATCCGTTGTGACTGAAGGCTTGATCGTGGCAATGCTGAATGCACTCTTGGTTATCAGGGTAGTACAAAATGGAGGATCACTACTCTAAGCATTGCAGCTTGAAAAAGTTTTTTCCTCCTTTGTGTATAGTCCAACTTTTTCCAGCCATAAAGTTGTCATCGTACAACTCACTTTTCATTTCCTTATTTTACTATTTGCTTTTTGTATTTCCTCGATGATACTATTGATTTTCTTAAAAGGAAACAAAGCATTAACTGGATAAAACAAATGGGAAGAACTAATATTCTATTAGAATAAATATCAATCATTTGAAATAAATTCAAGAGAACCAGATTACATTTATTCACTTTAGAAGAACGTATAGGAGATAGAAACTCATCTACGCAAAATCTCTGTCTACTCAGTTATTTGTGAGACTAAGTCTGTTCACTCCTTCATATTACTCGTCTACTGACGTAGCATACCCTCCCATCTAACAAGTCTTTGGACTTGCTGTATCTCAGTGAGTTATTTTGATCTCCGTCTTGTGACATGGCAATTAGAGCTCATCTACTTATTATTTTATTTTTCGTCTAGTTCATTGTATTAAAAACTTCCGTTTGCTGACGTGGCAAACTGAGCACGTCTACTTAGAAAATTTTAAGTCTCGTCTACTAAAAGTATTGTCTACTCAAATAAACATAAAGTAATTTTACCAAATGTTTTTTATCTGCTCGTCTACACGATTGGACGTGAATTCTCTTTCTCAATCCAAGCAGATATAAAGAACTTTATACAAGATTTCTCATGACTTATATTATTTAAGTAATCCTGCAAAAACTGAATAACTTTGTTAGATCTCAACTAACACTTTGCCAAGCAAATTTAATCCTTTTTTAACATCAAAACTTAGAGATTAATTAAATCCAAATCACTTTGGTTCCAACAAAAGCCATATTTCTTTCCTGCTTTACTAGCAACACTAACTGGACCAAACAGATCCATATGCAACAACTGTAAAGGTCTAGAAGACGATACCAGATTCTTGGGTTTAATGCTAGTTTTAACTTGCTTTCCACATTGACAAGAATCACATAAGACATCCTTTTTGAAACTTATATCAGGTAGACCTTTCACAAGTCTATACTTCTGAAGCTTAGTTATCTGTTTCATACTTGTATGTCCTAGCTTCTTATGCCTTACCCATCTTTCATCTTCTCTTGACACAAAACCAGTCGCATTTTGATTAGTCAATTCATTTAGATCAATCTTATAAAGATTTTGTTGCATGTTTGCTAAAAAGAGAACTTTTCCATTAGTGTCTTTGACTATGCATGCAATCTTAGTAAAGGAAACATTATATCCATTATCACATAATTGACTTATGCTTAGCAGATTATGTCTTAATCCTTCAACTAAAAGAACGTTAGAGATAGATGGTAGAGGTGATTTTCCACCAATTTTACCTATCCCGATGACCTTTCCTCTTTGATTTCCACCAAAGGTAACATGGCCACCTTCTTTAGGTTGGAGGTCTAGGAACATAGACTTTTCTCCTGTCATGTATCATGAGCAGCCACTGTCCAGGTACCATGATAGGTGTGCTTTTTGTCCTATTAAGGATATCTGCAACAGGAATAATCAAAGCTTTAAGTACCCATATTCTTTTGGGTCCTTTCTTGTTAGTTCTTGAAGTTTGTGACAACTTCTTTCTTGTGTGAATGCACTTAGACGTGATATGCCCAGTTTTTCTACAACTTTTACAACTACTTTTGTAAGCAACGACCTTATCATAAAGAGTTTTAGGTTTTTGTCCTAAGACTTTGTTAGATACTTTATGATGTGTCTGGTCAATGAATCCTATACCAGTTTTATCTAGCGAGGATCTCTGACTTGCTAATAACTTAGGCAGGTTATCTCTTCCATTGAAAAATCGGGTAAGATCAGAGGTGAGCTCTTCAACCTTGTGTTGAAGTTTGACAACTTCTTCAGATTTTGGCATCTTAGTTGTGATCTTAGCCTTAAGTTTTTCAGCTTTAAGCTTGCTGGTTTCCTGAGACAGTTTGTCACACTCTTGAGTCTTATGTTCATACTCTTTTAGGAGTTTCACATATTACCTCTTGAGTGTTCTAAAGCCTTAGTTAAATAATTAGATTCCTCAATCAATTCATCATAGACATCTTGAAAATCCTTAAAATCAGAAATTACCTCAGAGTCTGAGTCAGCATCTGCCATAAGAGATAGATTTGCCTCTTCGCCTTCTGCATCTTCATTAGATGAGCTGCCATCAAGATCTTACTAAATTGCCATCATCCCTTTCCTTTTCTTTTTATAGAAATTTTTGAAGGGCTGCTTTTCCAACCGAGGACATTCAAATTTGAAGTGTCCTGGCTTCTTACATTCATAGCATACAATAGAACTTTTTTTAGAACTATTGTTCTCTTAAGAATTTTTCTTTATTGAACTTCTTGAAAGGTTTATCCTTTCTAAAATTCTTTTCTTCCATAACTTCCTCATTTTTCTAGTCAGTAATGACATTTCATCATCACTGTCTGAGTCTTCTTCGGAGCGTCTGACTCTTGATCTGATTCTTCAACCTTTAGAGCTTTTGACGATCCTTTCTCTGCCTTGAGAGCAATGGTCTTTCCTTTCTTATTTGAGCTGTCTTCATTCAGCTCCTGCTCATGAACTTGTAAAGTTCCAAGAAGATCACTCATTTGAAGAGTTGTGAGATCTTTGCTCCTGCTCATGAACTTGTAAAGTTCCAAGAAGATCACTCATTTGAAGAGTTGTGAGATCTTTGGATTGAGTTATTGCTGTAACCAAAGGTCTCCACTGTTTGGGTAGACTTCTTAGAATTTTTCCAACTTTCTCAGCATTGGTGTAGATTTTTCCCAGTGACTTCAGATTATTTGTGATAGTCTAAAATCTTCCTATCATCTGAGCAATGCTTTCTCCTTCTTCCATAGTAAATAACTCATACTTTCATACAAGCATGTTTATCTTTGTTTATTTCACTTTTGTTGTTCCTTCATGAGTAACTTCTAGAGTATCCCAGATTTCCTTAGCAGATCCACACGCATGGACCTTTTCAAATTCTTACTGACTGAGAGCACACATCAAGGAATATCTTGCTTTATGATTTAGCTCCCACTTAGTCTTTTCTATAACAGTTCGTTGAGATTTAGGTTTATCAGTGTTATCATCATTCCTTGGAATGTAGGGACCATCAGTAATAATATCCCATAAATCAGAGTTTGTTGACATGATGAACCATTGAAATCTTTCTTTCCAATAGATGTAGTTTTCACCATCAATGTAGGGAGGTCTAGCCATAGATGCTCCTTGTCCAGCGTTGCTACCCCTTGTGCTAGCTCCAGCCGTCATGATGTGTGTTCAACAGGATCTTTCCTCAACACTTTTAAGTGCTTCGCGCACGCGCCAAAAAGCGAGCGGTTTGTAAAAATGTAGTTTAGGGAGCGACAACTCGGATATCGTCTCACAAGGACTCTTAGGTTGTTGTTATTAACACAAAATCAGTTTGGGGGGGGGGGGGGGGGTTGGATATGAAAGAAAATAAAGGAAACAAAACACAAAACAATGCAAAAACAGAGCAGTTAAGAGATTATCAAATAATCTAAAAATGATTAATCTACTGTTCTCGATTTCCCAACTATCATCGGTTCATGTAAATTCCAAGCCCTAAGCAGATTCTAATCCCCTTCCGGTTGTAGCAACAATTAACAAACGAAATCGCTACTACGAGATATATGTTCCTATTCCCGAATTAAACAAACGGGGTTAAGCCCTCATGAACTAAACGAACATGAACGAACACACGCGAATTAAACAAACGCGATTCAATATAGGAACATAACATCACCGAAATAAATCAACACAACACTATACACTCCTGAATTAAACAAACAGAAATATATAGCATAGTATTGAAAGAGAATAGCAAACAAAACAAGAATTACAGAACCTCAAGTGATAATGGAAACCAATCGCAGTAGATTAATCAAGGAGACTAGTTCTCCATTACAAAGGAAAAACAAAGCATTAAACCTAATTCTACAGCCATCTAAACTAAATATGAAAACAAAAGATCAAAAGCTCCTCAGTTCTGTCTTCAAACAGGCTTAAATACAGATTCTGGATTCCGCGAACTCGCGAGGCGAGCACACCTTCGCGAGGCGAATAATACGAACGGTCTTTAGTGTTTGGCGAGCTCGCGAGGCGAGCTAATCATTCGCGAGGCGAGACTCTTCAAATTCCAAACTGTAACGCCCGTGACCTTCAACATGGATAAGCCGTGCTGACTTCTGGTCTTCCAGGGTTGGATTACTCGCAAGGCGAGTCATGTTTCGCGGGGCGAGACAGAAAGGTTTGCAATTTCTGGAACAGTCACGCTTCAGGTTCGCGGGGCGAATGCACTCTCGCGGGGCGAAGAACTCCAGATTTATTTCTTTTTATTACCTGAAAACAAGAAATAGCATAAGTGCTTTATTTGACTCTAAATCAGCTAAATTAACCTAAAAATACTCTAGAGACTCAAAATGTTGCTTAAAGACAATCAAGTCTAATTTGGGCGAAAATGAGATATATAATTAGCACAAAGCCAAGGTTTTTCTAGTTATAAAACTAGACTAGCCAGAGGCTGATCAGTGCTCAACCTAGAGGTTAAGCTCTGGTACCAACTAAAATGAATAGATATAAAACACCATAAGGGGGGTTGAATTGTGTTTTAAATACTTTTTCAAAAATGTTGCAGTTTGACCTATAAGACACAAAGATGCGCCTGACAATAAAAAGAAGATTTAATTTCCAATCCAGTTAGCATAGTTAAAGTAAAGCAAACTGAAAAGATTAAGCTAAGAAAAGGAGACACAGATTTATACTGGTTCACCCTAAACCTTGGGCTACGTTCAGTCCTTGGTTCCACCAAGTATTTGCACTATAGTTGATCAGGTTACAAAAGGTATTATTTACACATCTAGCCTCCGCAGGCTTAACTAACAAGTATTGTTTGCACACCTAGCCTCTCCAGGCTCAAACAAGTATTCTTTCAGCAAGCCTCTTCAGGCTCAACAAACAGTAAGAGTTTGAATGGAGCAGCAGCTTCACGGATTACAACTTTGCAGATCTACTGACTAACACTCACAGAGTGAATAAGTATTTGAGGTAGGTGAGATTGCAATAAAGATTGCTCAATAAATACAAATGATTTGAGCAGAGAAGTTTTCTACGAAGAACTTAAGAGAGCTTTGAATGCTTGAGATTATTAATGCGTGAGTTAATGTATTCAGGTGTGTATCTTCAATGGTCTTCAAAGTCTTCTATTTATACTCAAGAGAGAGAAGTCCGTTGAGAAGGGTTCTTCAGCTGAGTATTCTTTTGTTCTTCATCCATAAATGCCAAAGAGTCGTTCTGGTCTTGTATTTAATGTTTATGATTGTTGGTGAGCTTCAAGACAAATTAAACGTATAGGTTGGCATAGCTTTATCAGAGTGCAGTTTGATTTAGAGCAGTGTTTGTTGCTTTTCATACTTGAGCAACACGATTTTCCTTTTGTGCAAAGTGGGTCTGCGTTCAAGTAAAGTTTACTTTGCTGTTTGCAACAAAAAGATTCTTCAGGCGCGGAATGGTGCTTTGAGCTTTCTGATGGCGAATTTATTTATTCGAAATAATCAGGGAATATTCTTTGTGTTTGAATATTGTTGAAGCGAGGGACTTTCAGTCGCTTGATCAGGCAACGAGCCTATGCCATGGTCCAATTTATTTCAATTGTTATCCAAATAGAACTCTGAGTTTACAGGATCAAAACATCTTGGACTCTTCGTTTTTAAATCTTAAGATCTGTGGCTTAGACATGAAGCCTGGATCTATACCTGCAGCTTTGCTTTACAGGATTCAATACAAGGCTATGAATTCCTGTAATTCTAAAGTTATCAAAGATAGAACATCGGGAGAGACAACCCTGTTTCTTACTGATGTTACTAAAGCAAACATGATTGTCCCTAAGACAATTTTATGGAAGGACGTAGTCCTACCAGAGAGATGGATTCTGGATAAACCTGTCCCAGCTTTACCAAGAGAAACAACAGACTTCAATAACATAGTTCAAACTCCAACAGGAAGAGTTGAACTAGTATTCCAAAGAAGCAATTCTTTTAGTTCTGCTAGATCTTCAAGTCTTAGATCTAAAAACTTCAGATCTATCCCCTCAAGACAATCCTTTTCAACGGCATCTATTAATCTTCAGGGATTAGATACATCATCTAGTATCCCTAGACCAATTTATCAGACAGAAGATGATCACCGATCAGTTCAGTCTCCAACCTTTTCCTCCCTTAATGAATCTTATAATGATTTGTAAGTTCATTATAGATAAGGAATCCCTTCGCAAGGATTTTTACTCCGAGGAATGGAAACCTCAAAGAGAGTGGTTCTTGCAAGAGTTTAAGGGAACAAAAAGGAAAAATATTCAGGAAGAATATTACCAATTTCTTAACAAAGTTAAGACAAAGGTTTTATTTTTTGACTGGTTTCATGCATACTCAGTCAAATATTCAATAGATTATCCTTGGAAGACGAGGATAGATGTTGATAAAACCACAAATGTCATTACTGTATGGCATTTAAAGAATGGTGAGTTGGTCAAGACAGAGTTACCACCAAATAACTCTTTCCAACTCCCTGGTATCAATGATCCCTTCACCAAAAAACCCATCATAGCTGCTCCATTCAAAAACAAGAATCCCGATGAAGCAATCTCAACTGTGGACATCAGCAAGTTAATGGAACAATCCAATTACACCAATAAATACCTTCAAGTTCTAGTAGAACACTTGATTAAAAAAGATGCAACTTCCCAGGCATCTACTTCGGGAATAAAAAAGGATATTCCCTTAGAAAAACCCTTGTTCAAACCTTTTAAGATGAATAAGAAGATCAAAGAAAGTTTGCTTCTTATTCAACCCAATATCAAAAAGGAAAAACAAGAGTTCATGGAGAAAATTGAAGAAAAACTGAAACAATTAGTTGTTCCAGATTCTCCATCCGATAGTCAAGAAGGAAGACCTTTAAGAGACAAAGGTCCAACTATCAATGTCATCAATGAAGATAGCTCAGAAACGAAATCTGTGGCTAGTACTTCCAAACCCAATCCTCCGGATAGACCTCCAATCAATATCAATCCTGTTCTTACTCAATCTTGGAGGCAACCCTCAAAACTTTATTATCCTAGAGCAACTCCTCCGGATATGCTCTTTGAAGAAAAAACTCCAAATTTTAGGAGTTTCAATGCTAATAACATCTATGAATGGAAAATAGATGGTCAAACAGAGTATCAAATGCTCCAAACAATGCAGCATATGACAATGATGGCTACTGCTTATCAGACCACAAATGATTGTTCTGAAGAAGCCATCTGTAATATCTTGTCTGCAGGTTTCACAGGCCAACTCAAAGGTTGGTGGGATTATTCTTTCTCTGAGGCACAGAAAGAACAAATGTTTTCTGCTATCAAGACTGATGCAGAAGGGAATCCAATCTATGATAATGAAGGTGCAACCATCCCTGATGCGTTCAACACCTTAATCTTCTCAATATGCGGACATTTCATGGGAAATACCTCCACTTGGAAGGATAGGTCTGCAGAATTACTGTCCAATCTTAAGTGTAGATATTTAGCTAGTTTTAGGTGGTATAAGGATACCTTCCTAACTAGGGTTTACACCAGAGAAGATTGCCAGAATATATTCTGGAAAGAAAAGTTCATTGAAGGTCTCCCAACATCTTTAGGTGATCTTGTTAAGGATGAACTCATATAGCCCAATCTCCAGATGGAAATATTCCATATGAGCAATTGAGTTATGGTCAACTCATTTCAGCGACCCAGAAAATAGGGGCAAGACTTTGTAAGGAAGACAAAGTCAGAGATCAGTTCAAAAAAGAAAAGGCCGCCAAGAAGGATTTAGGGTCTTTTTGTGAACAATTTGGTATACCTCCTTGTCCAAAGGATAAAACCAAGTCTTCTAAGAAATATGAAGGCAAAGCCCAAAAAGCTAAGTATACCAAGTATACTAAGTACAAGAAAAACAAAAGGTATGGCAAACCCAAACCAGAATTTAAACCCGAATTCAAACCTAAACCAACTTCTGGTGATAGGTTCCCCAAGAAAGCGGTTACTTGTTATAACTGCGGCAAACCTGGCCATATCGGTAAATACTGTAGGCTAAAAAAGAGAATCAAAGAATTGAATCTCGAACCTTCAGTTGAGGAACAACTTAATAATCTTTTGATCCAATCAGATACTTCAGAAGAAGAATCAGATGGTGATTTTGTTGAAGATATCAATCATGTCCAAGATGATGATGTTGGAAACCTTAGCTCCGATTCATCTCCTGAGATTAATGTCTTAACTAAGGAGCAAGATCTCCTTTTTGAAGTCATTGATTCTATAACTGATCCAGATGAAAGGAGAAAGTATCTGGACAAGCTCAAATCTTCCATGGAATCCTCTAAGGAAAAGGATTTCAAGGGAAAAGGCAAAGTCATAGTCAAAGATCATTTTGACTTTAAACAAATCCTGAAGAGGCTGGAAGCCACTCAGACAAAGAAGCCCGTTACGATTCATGATCTCCAGCAAGAGATTAAGAATCTAAAACAAGATATCAAAGAGATCAAACAAGAACAAGCTGTTCATAAACTGATTTTGTCTCAAATGGCAGAGGCTCAATCAGACGAGTCTGGTGATGAAGATAAACCAGAGTCAAGCGCCATCAAGGAAGATGAGCATGACAAGCCTACTAAAGATCAGGAAGATCATGAGGATGAAGCATTCCTAAATTTAGTAAATCAATTAAAGATTCAAAAGTTTCATATCAAGATCAAAATTATTATCGGAGAATTTGTTCTTGATTCCACAGCACTCTTTGATACAGGTGCTGATTCCAATTGCATCCAAGAAGGATTAATTCCTACAAAATACTTCGAGAAGACTTCAGAGACGTTAAGAGCAGCTAATGGTTCTAAACTTAGAATCAATTATAAGCTGCCCAAAGCCATTATAGAAAACCAAGGTTTCCAGGTTGAAACCCCTTTTCTATTGGTCAGAGACTTGAAAAATGAAGTGATCCTTGGATCTCCATTCATTATGTCTCTTTTTCCCCTTTCCATTTCCCACAATGGAATTAAAACTCAACATTTGGGTAAAGACATAGTCTTCCCATTCATCAGAAAACCTATCATTCGAGATTTAAATCTTCAGGATTGCAAGATTAACCAAATCAATTTCTTGAAAGAAGAAATTTCTTTTAAGAACATAGAGTTGCAATTGCAGCAACCAAAAATCAAAGAGAAGGTCAAGATCCTTTTCGATGAAATCCAAAAGTCTATCTGTTATGATTTGCCCACAACATTTTGTAATAGAAAGAATTACTTTGTAGATTTGCCTTATGAACAAGATTTCAATGAGGGGAAAATCCCAACCAAATCTAGACCAATCCAAATGAATCATGAACTCCTTAAGTATTATCAAAAGGAAATTGACGATTTCTTAATCAAAGGTTTAATGAGGGAGAGTAAATCTCCTTGGTCTTGTTATGCTTTTTATGTAAATAAGCAGGCTGAGATTGAGCGTGGTACACCTCACTTAGTCATCAATTATAAACCTTTGAACCAATCTCTTAGGTGGATCAGATATCCAATTCCTAACAAGAGGGATTTGCTTAACCGCCTGAGTACGGCAAAAATATTTTCAAAATTTGACATGAAATCTGGTTACTACCAGATAGAGGTCAAAGAAAGTGACCGTTACAAAACATCGTTCACTGTTCCCTTTGGGCATTACGAATGGAATGTTATGCCCTTTGGTCTCAAAAATGCTCCTTCAGAATTCCAGAGAATTATGAATGAGATCTTTAATCCTTATACAGACTTTACAATCGTCTACCTTGATGATGTTTTAGACTTTTCTCAATCTATTGATCAACACTTCAAACATGTCAAAATCTTTATAAGTGTGATAAAAAGGAATGGTTTAGCTGTGTCTAAAACCAAAATCGATATTTTCCAAACTAAGATTAGATTTCTTGGTCTTAACATTTTCCAAGGAACTATCATACTTATCAGTAGAGCTATCGAATTTGCTGATAAATTTCCTGATCAAATCATTGACAAAACCCAGCTTCAGAGATTCTTAGGTTGTCTCAATTATGTGGCTGACTTTGTCCCCAATCTTAGTAATATCATCAAACCCTTGCACAATCGTCTAAAGAAGGAACCTCCTCCTTGGACAGACGAGCATACAAAAGTTGTCCAACTTATCAAATCTAAGATAAAGAATCTTTTATGTCTTTATCTTCCAAACACTTCTGCTTTCAAAATTGTTGAAACCGATGCTTCTGACATTGGTTATGGCGGTATTTTGAAACAAAGAATTTCAAATAAAGAGCATATCATTGCATATACTTCTAAGCATTGGAATTCTGTTCAACAAAATTATTCTACTGTCAAAAAAGAGATTTTGGCAATAGTTTTATGCATTTCAAAATTTCAATCAGATTTACTTAATCAAAAATTTTTGGTTAGAATAGATTGTAAATCTGCCAAAGATATTTTACAAAAAGATGTTAAAAATTTGGCATCAAAACAAATTTTTGCCAGATGGCAAGCAATTTTAAGTGCATTTGATTTTCAAATTGAATTTATCAAAGGCTCTTAAAATTCTCTTCCTGACTTTCTTACTCGTGAATATTTACAGGGTAGGTAAGAGAGAGAGATTGACAGCAATGCCAAAGACTGAGACTTCCTCTGCAAAGGGGAAGGGTAAAGGTACTGTCCTTAAAGGACCCAAATACCAAGGTGCATCCAAATCAGGGTCTTCAGCCCAAAAGCAATCTGGGTCATCGACCCAACAACCAGCAATCAAACTTGGGTCTTCAACCCAAACCCAATCTGGGTCTTCAACACAGCAAGCCAAGCAGTCTAAAGAAGACTATGGCATCCCAATCCAAACTCTTCAAGCCTTTCAAGATCAAGATCTGACCAAACTCCCTAATGGGACATGGGGAGATAGAGTGGAAAACGAATCAGGTTCTCCACCCCCTCTCAAAGACTCAATCAGAGAATTAGCCCAAACAACTATTCCCATAAATGTTGTCAAACCTGATACACGTTTATCAAAAGACAGCATCCAAACCCAAACTCAAACGGCCGCAACTAATTATGTTGCAAAAAACATATTTCAATTTGTTGTTCAAATGGAACTAGGATTTTGGGATAACAACCCTAACAAAGTTCCCTCCAAAATCTTTCAAAATGGTTCTCATTTACAACAATCCCAACCAAACAAAACTAGAAATTTTTATGAGTTTATTTTGATTGATACAGATTCAGTCACGATCAAACATTATCGTGATCCTAAAGATCAATCAATATACACTCACTCAACTTTCCAAATTTTGAAGGTTTTAACACCTGAACAATTCGGAAAGAATTTAAATGTTTTCAAAAAAAATTCTCAAACTTTTGATCCAATTGGTTTTAATTACTGGGATTATCAACAAGCTTGTACAACATTTTCTGGTACCAAAATATTCAAAATAAACATTCTTGGTTGATATATTTCAAGAAGAATGTCAAGTACAAATTCCCTCATTGGTTCGTCCACTGGTGGAGAATATTTGGCCCAATCAAGTAGATCCTTCCTGAAGAAGTTCTTGAAGGATATCAAACTTTCGAAAAATATTTTGACAGCAAGGAGAGCCCTTTCCTTGTCAATCTAATATTTTTCTCCAAATTTTCCCTTTCATGGGTTTTCAGTTGGCAGTATAAATACCAGAAGCAAGATCAATAATACCCTGGTTTATTGCCAATCTTACAAAGAGCAACCTTCGTCAAGTGGTGGGCACAATTCAATTATGCAGCAGCCACAAGTGACAATGTTAAAATCTGGTTCTAGCAGAATCCCAAGTGGATGAAGGCAGCCAACCCAGAGACTTGTTAGTTTCTTAATCAGAGATCTCGTATAGTTTCAGTTTTGGCAGGTTCCAATTCAAAAGAAAGTTTCCTTAGAAATATGGAAGCAATCTTGAAGCTAGCAAAGGAGGAAGAAGCCTCTTCTTCAAAATCCTCCAAGCAGAAGCTTCCCCAAACTGATGAAGAAGAGGACGAAGAGGATTTAAGCCAATGCTCAGATCCCTTCTATCAAAATGAAGATGACTGCTTTGGTATTGATACCACAGTCAACCTGAGTGATGATGAGTAATCCCTATCTCTCAGTCAACAAAGTCAATCAAAACTCTGGATTGAATAGTTCCAGTCATCCGATGATACTGTTCCTTGCCGACAGTCACAGTTCCAGTCAAGTTACCGGCACTGTTCATCACCGGCACTATTCACTTACCGACAGCACAGTCCCTGTCATGTTACCGGCACTGTTCTGTAATAGTTGCAATAGTATAGGTCATTCTTACCGTTACTGTTGTAATAGTAATTTTTCAATCTTCTATTTAAAGGATGTTAGGCTCAGTTGTTAGACATCCGAAAATTTTAGAGAGAGTTTAGAGTGAGAAACCCTGAGAGCCTTCTGAGCTTTCATTTTGTGAGTTCCTCAGTTGTTTTTCTTTCTTCTTCAATCTTTTCAATCCTATAGCGTTAAAGCTTGTAGTTTTCAAGCTGTTTTCAATCAAAACCTGCATGGTTTAAATCATCTCTTCTCCCTCCACCGGTTCTGGTGAAGCTCTGCCTCCGCTCCGGTTTCTTTTTTAAATTTTTTTTTCTTTTTCCCAGTTCTTGGTCGGTTCTACCACCTTTCTGGGTTTATGCTTTATTTCATGTTTTAATTTCTACAGTACTTGTTTTTACTGTTTTACTGTTTTAATTTCTACAGTATCTGTTTTTACTGTTTTCATGTTTTAAAGTCTACTTTGAAGCTAGCAAAGGAGGAAGAAGCCTCTTCATCAAAATCCTCCAAGCAGAAGCTTCCCCAAACTGATGAAGAAGAAGACGAAGAGGATTTAAGCCAATGCTCAGATCCCTTCTATCAAAATGAAGATGACTGCTATGGTATTGATACCACAGTCAACCTGAGTGATGATGAGTAATCCATATCTCTCAGTCAATAAAGTCAATCAAAACTCTGGATTGAATAATTCCAGTCATCCGATGATACTGTTCCTTGCCGACAGTCACAGTTCCAGTCAAGTTACCGGCACTATTCACTTACCGACAGCATAGTCCCTGTCATGTTACCGGCACTGTTCTGTAATAGTTGCAATAGTATAGGTCATTCTTACCGTTACTGTTGTAATAGTAATTTTTCAATCTTCTATTTAAAGGATGTTAGGCTCAGTTGTTAGACATCCGAAAATTTTAGAGAGAGTTTAGAGTGAGAAACTCTGAGAGCCTCCTGAGCTTTCATTTTGCGAGTTCTTCAGTTCTTTTTCTTTCTTCTTCAATCTTTTCAATCTTATAGCGTTAAAGCTTGTAGTTTTCAAGCTGTTTTCAATCAAAACCTGCATGGTTTAAATCATCTCTTCTCCCTCCATCGGTTCTGGTGAGGCTTTGCCTCCGCTCGGGTTACTCCTTCAATACAGTTCCTTACCAGTTAAAAGATACCCAACCAGTGTGATTACTGTTAAGACACTAGAAATTAATTTCTAATGAATTGGTTCCAAACGAAACACGAATGCTGTGCAAATAAAGGCTGCATCCTCAATTTAATAATAATAATATCTACATCTCACACTATTAATTCTCCTTTTTAATAATTAAAAACACTTTCTAATACGCACTCTCATTTTATACCAAAACAAGTAAAAGTGTAATGAAAGTGGGAAAAAATTAAAAAAAACGTGAGAGATTGATTTCCCGCAATTTTCTAAGGTGAAGTATTAATGGTGTAACGTCCTTCGTTACATTAGTAACCCAACAAAAGAGTAATAAATTTTTTAAAAACATTTAATTAAAAAAGAATCCTTCAAATAAAATTTTCATCATTCATAGGTTTGAAGATACCTCGAATAAAATTAATATAAATAATATTAAGATAGTCCTTACATAAATAAAATTAATTGTCTCAAAATCTAGGCATCTACAAAAAATAACCTAACGATAAAATAAAATAATATGGTTATAGCCGCAAACAGCTCCTTGTTGAACATAATACTAACCAAATATAATAAATAACTAAACTCAATAAGTAAGTCTTCAAGTCTCCCCAATCTCAGTGTCAATGTCCTCGTGATCTGAAACAACACTTTTAATGAGATTTATAATATCAATGATTAAAAACAATTTAATAAAAAGTTCATAAATAGTGTCGTTCTCAGTCAACGCGGTAATCGAAAAAACATCTATTGTATCCGCTTATTTTCAAAATAATATAAATCAAAATATTTTCTATAAATTAAGGATAATTAATCTAATATCACAAAATTCATGCACAAGTCATAAAATCATCAAACAGACATAATCAATCACTAAAAGTATACATAACATGAGTAAAATCACACAAAGGACATCCATTGTGTCCAAATAATCTCAATTTATCAGCTAAGTCTCTTTTATTTAATTACCCAATTTTAGTCTATGAGCTCATGGCAAATGCAATGGTGTCCCACTGCCTTCCCGTTCCTAGGAGGAGGTATCTATGATGGGTCTTCCCTTCCCAGAAGGAGGTATCCGTCTTCCCCTCTAACGAGGAGGCATCTGTCTTCCCCTATAACGAGGAGGTATATGTCATCCCCTTCCTAGAAGGAGGTATCTATAAAGGGTCTTCTCCTTCCCAGAAGGAGGTATCCATCTTCCCCTCTAATGAGGAGGTATCTATCATCCCCTTCCCTGAAGTAGGTATCTTAACAATCATAAATAACAATCCAAATCATATTTTGGGTATATGTCATGACCCCAGGACATGACATATGACCCTATGTAGGGATGGCAAAATGATCCATTTGTCCATCATCCATCCAGTCCATCCATGAGAAAATTCATCCAATCCATCCATTTATAAAAAAGAAAAATATAAATGGATTGGATGGATTGGATTATTTTTTTAGTGGATGATTTATGATTCATCCAATATTTTTTAAAATTGATTGGACCAACAATCAAAAATATAATGGATCAACTTTTATCCATTCCAAAACCAATTTATTTTTTTCATATTATTTTTCACCAAATAAAAAAACCTCCATTTGTAACCAAAAAAAAAAAAAAAACAGTCCATCTAATTTTCTCTTACGTTCCCTATTTTTTATTTTATTTATCACGTACGTTTTCTTTTTTCGTTGCCTTTTTTTGCTAAGAAACTTAAAAGAAAAGTATTAACTAACTGAAAGCACAAAAAGTCATAACAAGTTTCGTAAAACAACAATGTCATGGAACGTTGTGGCAAAACAATCTCACATAATCAATAACTCCCATATAATAATAGAAAAATGATCGTGGTACAAAATGATCGTGAGATAGAGTGGAGAGAGAGTAAAGGTAGAGAGAGAGTTGGAAAAAAAGGGAGAGAAAGGGTAGAAAGAGGAAGAAAGAGGAGAGCGAGAGTGAGATAGAGATAATATTTTAATTTTTTTTACAAATTATTTTATTTTTAAAAATATTTTATGGATGGATAAAAGAGATATAAAATTATTTAATTTCTTAAAATAAATTTTAGTAGATGGATTGGATATCCATCCATGAAAAGTTGTTAATGGATGGATCGGATGGATTTTATTTAATGGATCATGGATGGATTGAATTTTTTTAATGAATTTTTAATGGATTATAATGGATTAATTGATTGTTTTTAACCCATCCGTTAAGATCCGAATAAAACTTTATCCGATCCATCCATTTGCTACCCTTAACCCTATGCATCAATCTCAATGGTATAACTCAAGTCAAAACAACTCATACGCATTTCAAATCATGTCTAGTATATACATTATCATTGGAAATCATCAAACAAGTCTTAGAACATCTAACCAAACCATGCAGGCAATCAATATTACATCAATTTAACAATTATTGAAAACCCCCCAAATCAATTTGATGTTCTTTGACCCTAATATGGCAAAAACTCAATTTTCCCAATCAAATCACCCAAAATCTCAATGTCAATTTAAAGAACCAAAAACCCCTTTTGAAATACCATGGAACGGTGAGAAAAGTGATTTTTATCACCTCTTGAAGACCTCCATGTAGTTCCAAGCGATTCCTACGGTGAATCCTAGCGTTTACCAAGAGTTCTCCTCATCTTCCTCTTCCAAAACTCCTTCCACCATTATTTCTCCACAAATCATGAAATCTCTCTTCTCTAATGTTTTTGAGTTTCTAATGTAATTAGGGTTCTAAAAATGCTGTAATACACATTAGGTTCGTATTTATAGGTCTCCCAAAGCCCAAAACGTATTAAAACGTGTCATGGCCCACTTATCCAATGTTTGGTGTAGTATTTTACTCATATCTTAAGTTATAGACATCCAAAAATTATGAATTTGATATGGTTGGAAAGCTAAAACAAATATCTACAACTTTTATCAAGATCATAAAATCTAAAACAGACTTTTAAAGGGTCAAAACTGTGTTGGAAGTTATGAAAATGGTGTTGGTGCTGGAACCTGAACATCATGTACGAATTCAATAATAAATTGAGCTACAAGAATCCAATTTGGAGGTTTGGGTCCTCGAGGGATTTGGAGTTGCTCATTTTTTACAGGAAATGCTTACTTATAAATCTGATCATATTAAAGCTCGCCAAGAAGTACTCGGAATTACGATCATTGGAGGAACAATACCTAAACCTGCGAAAGCTCCAGAATCTTTTCGATTGCTCGTTCGAGAATTACGATCTTTGGCTATGGAACTGAATCATCTTCTTATATCTGAGAAGAACTTCCGGATTCATAAGAAGGGGGGAACCTTAACATCTAATGGTGGAAATCGTTCTTAATCTTTCTTGTAATTTTGAGCTGGTTAACTAACATCTGCTTAGTTTCAAAGAAATGGGAGGTTGCTGTCTGCAGGGGGAAATTACATAGGTTGTATGGTTTATTGAGGGTATAATATTGATGAATCCTGTAATTTTTGGGAATGGAGGGGAGTTAGCTAGATCTTCAACC
This sequence comes from Sophora flavescens, assembly GCA_030762895.1. NCBI lineage: Eukaryota > Viridiplantae > Streptophyta > Magnoliopsida > Fabales > Fabaceae > Sophora > Sophora flavescens. The sequence goes on along the minus strand of CM061066.1, from coordinate 50,886,127 downwards.
TTGCGGAATACATAGGACTCCCTTGATTGATGTTTTATCTTATCTTCTCTTTTACTTTAACATCTCTTTGTACTTGGGTTTGACCTATTTATGAGCTCATTTTAATACAAAGTTGTTTATTAAAATAAAAATAAAAATTATAAGAACTAACTAGGAATGTTCTATATAGGTTATAGAACACTACACCACACACGATGAACCCCTTATATAGGGATTGAACCGATGATCATATGCAAAAAGTAGTATGAGAATGATAATATTTTTAATTAACTGCCATATATATTTAATCAAATTAAACACGTCCAAGTCTTGATCAATTAACCTAATCAATATACACTTATAAATACTGAACACCTTTTTTTACTGTAGCACAACAGTGCTGGACACGTGTCATCTTATGGTTTTTTCCTGGCCAATTTCAAATTTTTTTTCATAGTTTCCTTTGCTTTATTATTGTACAGTTCGACTTCTCTTACAAGTTTTCAGCTTTGAGTGTTTGACCAACACAGCAGAGTTTCTCTTACAGCAGAGGTGCTCAGAAGATTGTTCAGAAAACTTAAACTCGATTTGACCCTACTTTCCCTTTCTATTTCCGTACTTTTTCTCTTCTTCTCCGTTTTTGTGGAATGACTCAGGTCGGATCGGGGGTGGGAACTGGTGGTCGAAGGAGAGCGGAGGAAGGCGGCAAGGGCCAAGTTGAGGTCGCGTGGAGTGGGACAGCGGCTTGGGTGGAGAGCGACGAAGCTTCCATGGCGGAGAAGCTCTGTGTTCGCGGATCTGTCGTTGTGATGCAGTGGAGCGCGACGTGGTGGCCGGATTCGCTGTTCGTGGCGGAGACGACGGGTGGTGATTGGTATCGCAGGAAACGTTGTTGCAAGGATGGTACTGTTTCAGTTTTTTTAAATCCACCTATATATATATATATCACAACTCCACTTAGCTTTAATCTAGCTGATGAATCTTTTCACTTGCACAGCTATGGTTAACAGGTCTTGAATATTTTGAGTGTGCTATTTGCCAGCCACGGAATATTTTGTCCAACAGTAAATGTTTATTTGCTTGGTGTAAGAGGTTTCTACTTCTATTTACAATAAATTCTAGGTTGTTTGGTTGATTAATCTCCATTATTCCACTACAAGGAGGTTTTTAATAATATAATTGGATGATGACATCAATCGGAATTCCCACCAGGGGGTTTGTTGGTCAAATATTTTATAAAAAATGGGACCAATGAATTGAAATACAATTAGGAAGATGCTTTTGATGCTCACTGAATACCATGAGTATCTGTTGCAAATCAATGTGCATGACTGCTTATGGCCAATTACAGGTTGCCCTTGAGATTTCTTCATTTAGCAAGTATGTTGGATTCACCGGAGTTCGATTGGGTTGGACTGTGATTCCAAATCAGTTGCTATTTTTGTGATGGATTTCCCATTGCCAAAGACTTCAACCGTATCATATGTACTTGCTTCAGTGGTGCATCAAATATTTCCCAGGAAGGTGGTCTGACCTGCCTTTCACCAGATGGCCTTAAGGTAAGTTATTTTGTTTTATTACTCAAGTTTCAGACAAAGCAATAATTAATTCCATACATTATTGAAAAAGATCCCTCTAACCCTGCATTTTGACTACACGGAAACTGAAACTACCATGAAAAGAAATAAGAAGGTGGAGATGATTTTAAGCAATTCTTTCCCATCTTCTTTTTCCTTTTTAATTCTTTGCTTGGATTTGCTTGAATCTTTTGGTTAATGTAGTGTGATTAGTAAGTCATATCCATGATGTCAGGTTTGGAAGGTTGATACAGAGGGTATGGTCCCTAATAGAATCCTTGCTTATTTTTTCTTTCAATGTGTCTCAATCTAAAGATCACTTTCCTATTCTACCACTTCATTCTCTATTCCTACATTTTTTTCTTTGTCTTCTCAATCTATTTAGACTTCTACCAATCTATTTTTATAAGTGTTATATATGTACATATATATAATAGTTTATAAGCTATATAACCTGTAAGCTATACTTGAACTGCACCCCATCTTCGTTAGTAGACCTTCTAAGCTAACATGATAGGCATTGATTTATGACTGTATTAAAAAAAAATTAAGGCAGCATTAGGGATGTAAAAGAATTATAAATACAGGCTTTGACTAAAAAAATAAGTAGATCTATTAGATAGAGGCGTACAGGTTATATTGTAGAATAAGTCAATCATCGAAGGTAAAGAATAGATAAATATCTATTCAACAAAAACAATAATGAGTTCCAGCTTTTAAATTGAGACAGTGAGCTGGCCAAATTAGACAAAGCCATACAAAATGGCTTCCACTAGGTGATAAGTTAACTTATGATCTATGTTTTTTATTCTATCAAGCATCCTCCAAAACTTTACAAATGTTCATTGTCCCAGGAACCGTATTTATATGTATTCACTATAAACTTTGCAAATGTTTAGGGTTTTCGGATTTTGGGTGTATTTGTATATATTCTCAAAATGTGGATCGTAAACTGTTTTGGTATCTTGCACTTTGTATTTTGTATTGCAGTGGCTTCTGCCTAAGATTTCAAGGAGCTGCTTTTCTTTCATGTTGAGCAAAGGGCCGACGAATGGAATTACAATAAAGTCATCAAAAGCATTTGTAGGTTGATTTCTATTATACCGAGATTAGAGAAGAAAAAAAAGGTTTGTACTTCGTATGGTTAAGAGATCCAACTTTTGGAATATGGAAGTTCTCTGGATTCTTCATTGTGGAATTGGATTTCATAGACCTATTTACTTTACTTTCACTTGTGATGTGTTTTTCTTTTTTCTAGCATCTTCAAGTAACATTTGTTTTGCATGCATCTTGTGCTCTGGTGGTATCAAGAGTGTCATGTTGCTCTGTGCAACTTCTAGATTCTATCTATTTAATGACAAAATTTAATGTTATCTTCCATTAAAATATTGTGCTTTTTAATATATTTTTTTCTTAAAATATTATAGGGTCTGGAAAGTATGCTGGTTTGAGGCAGTGTGCTCTTGATGATGTAACACGTCAACTCTTGGGCTTTAGGGTAAGAGTTGTTCTTCAAAAATATTGTTTTGATACTTCAAATTTCATAACACATTTTTAATCTTTAGATTTATATTTTCTAGATCAAGAAACAAGTCTTATATGAAAAACATGAGGGAAAATTCAGCTAACGAGGATAGGATATCCTCCAATGTAGGAAAAACAAAAGATATTCAAGAAAAAATCAACAATGCAGCAAAGCTAACTAATATCTTTGCATATTGGATATAACAACTCCCTTTAAACAGCCCTGAGCAAAACACTAGAGAGAAGCCGTGAAGACCTGCAAATCTCATTTATGGCGCGGAGGGGGTCTTGCCGTCGACAAGGCAGATCGCTCAGAACCCATGGTTTCAATTTCATTCTTTTCTTTCAATTTGATTTCAATTTCCTTGGTTTATTATTTAGGGCTTTGTGTGAAATTGCTCCCCATTTCTTTTTGTGAAAAAAAAAAGCACATCATCTTCAACGAGCAAAGCAAAGTGGGGTATCTTCATGCAAAGGAAAATGGGTATCTGCACCTTCAACATGCTTTACAATGAAGCCATGTAAGGTGTGTAATGGTTAAACAAATGTTTGTATTGTTGTGCACACAAGGTGTATGACAAATGGCCAAAACTATTTTTTCTTTATTATTTCTTTTCACAAGTTTCTTATTTTATTTACTTCAATTTTTTTATAAAGTTAGGAATTTGCAGCATGACAATTCCAGCCTTAGTAATGTAATTGTATCATCCAAATAAATGGCTTGGTTTTTAACCAGTTATTGCAATATTCCAATTATGTTGGTTGTAGTGTGAGTAATCTTCAATTGAAAGCAGAATCATCACTAATGGAAGAGGTAGTGTGTTATCATGTATATTGTCTAATTTTCAGGCTTTGGTTTTCTTATGATGGGGTTCTATACATACTCAAACAAGCCTTTATTGCTTTTGCAATGTCATTTTGTGATTTTTTTTTCCAGGAGCAACATAAACAGTCTGTCAAGAAGCAAAAGTTGAAAGTAAGGATGTCCCCGACCATGCTAATCTTTTTTTCAATTTTTTATTTTTCCTGTTTTCTTTTCTAATGTGATTTGTATTGCTGACCAGGGAGAACTATGTTGAAAGGGAACAAGTATCTAATAGTGTAACTATTGAAAACAAACAACAAGAAATGCTTAAGGTGCTTAGGATACTGTTGTATAAATGACCTTTGTTTTTTAGTTGAAAAAAGGATAAATGATCTGTTCCATTTTATGAATTCTTAGGTAATAGTTTCAGAAGTCTTGGGTGGTGGTGAATTCCATGTCCAAACCATTGGGGAGGTAATTTCTCAGGTTGATAATCAAGGTCATTTTTCTTTTAATTGTATGGATTGATTTTGATTACTAAATTGCTGGTCATGGAAGCTGACTTGAGGAATCGCACATAATTACATAAAAGCACTTGCTTCAATTCATGTGAGAGCATTTATTTTTGGATTGTTTTCTTTTTCTTTGTTTGATAATTTCATTGCATAAAATAATATGATATAACACTTAAAAGTTAGGTTGGCAATCACAATTGCTTTTCACTACACTAGATTGTTCTTTTGGTTTTCTGAATGCAAGTAATATAATGGCTTAATGCAATATGTTTTGGCTTCCTAGAATTGTTTTAATGCACTATAGTTTGGCTCTAGAGAATTGTTATGGTAGTTCTAAACCCCATCATGTTTTGGTAAAAAAAACTCAATCATGTGAATTGTCATAGTGGATATTTTAATTGTTGCTTGCAATTTACAACAGTGGATTGTTTTAATAGCTCAAGCCAATTTGGATACTTATATTTGAGGTTTTTCTATTTGTCTTCTCAGACCTTTTGGGATTAAATGTCATGTCTAACTCTAGATCTATGTGTAGGTTGCTGAGTCAAAAAAAAAAACGGAATCATGGAGCTCAAACATCATCAATGGATCTTTAAATTAAAGCTTTGACTGAGAGGTTGAAAACTTAAAATGCTAAGGCTCAGTCATATGAGAGGGATGTAAAATGTACTTCAGTCTTGAAAAATGACTCGAGAAGTGCATATCTGAGTTCAAAAGATTTGAGGTGGTCTAGGAAAGGTGTAAAATGCTGAAAATAAAGCTTCAAGGGCTACTAAAGTGGGTCACAATTCACGGGATGAAGCAGGCATTACTTAGAAGGAGAAGAGCGAGATGCATAGGCTTGCAATAGAGAGGCTGACACATATTGAGAAGGCCTAGAGGAAAATTGAAAGTTTGGAGAGCCAGAGTTTTGAAGCTAGAGGAAAAGGTGGAATAGAGAGAGAATGATATAGATGCAGGTCATATGAACATGAGGTAATTTCCGAGGTAATATTCATGGCATATTTCTTGGGTAATATTAGAAAATGGATGCTGTTTGCATAATGGATTTATTAAAATATTATATTTCATGTTAGTTGGATTCTGTCATATTTTTTTAAAGGTTACAATAAATGAGATACATCTAAGCGATATAAAGCTTCTCATGAAGGTTCATTTTCACATAGACTCTTTAGCAAAATCTAATTCTTGAATTGATATTAGTGATGCTAATGTCCACCATATCTTCTACAACAGGTCTTGAGTCATTCCAAGACTGAAACCACCCAACATGGACAAAGGACTTGGTCTTGCTAAGGCCAACAATCCAACAAGTTGGACATGGTGTGTGCCAGGAAAGGAAACCATATACTTGAGTAGTTCAGCATGAATAACCAGAAAGCACAAGGCATCATTATCGTTAAAAATTTGTTTGGATATAGTACAATAGTTGATAAATGATTCTCATAACCTGACTTCAAGCATCATCAAACGAAGAGCATTACAACAGGTGTTATAATATACCATGCCATTATTATATATCATTACAAACATTGAATGTTATCATATATGACAGTCCATTTCAGTCACATTGTGCTATTTAATATACCAGGAAGGTATGACAGTTCATTTGAGGCATAGATGCTATTTTAAAAATCATGATTCATCAGGATAAACACTCTTCTTTTTATTTTATCACATTAACAATCCACAACATTAACTATGAGATAGAAGACTCCAAATTGGGCAGATGTTATGGTAAAATCAGTCACCTATGTATGCAATACACCCCACTCTTTCACAACACAAGAATCATACATCACTAATTTCTTCATAATGGTCTGATGTGGGATTTAGTTACTAATGTAGCTCTTGTTCATAGTTACTTGGTAATAAAACATCACTAACTTGCTTATGAGTTTACAGATATAATAATCATATTTACTTCTTTCATAAAAGTTGTTTCATTGCTCCTCCCTTTTCATGTAGCTTATGCTGACTTAAAAGGGGTATTAAGCTGTGGGATTGAGGTAAGTAGACTGTATGTAAATAGTAGAAATAAATGTATATGGAGATTGGGGTATTGCTTTCTCATGAATCTATTTAACTGGCATACTATTCTTCCTTGCTTAAGGTTTTCTTATGGAGTATTCCTATAATTGCAAAGTGATATTTAATTGTCATTGCTTTTAAGTTAGTTTTTCTGTTCAACTTGGCTCAAAACTTAGTATTTTATATGGTTGAAGTGTTCTTCATCATTCTTTTGATTTTTGCAAACAAAAGTTGTATAAGTTGGAATCATACCTTTACTATTTGTCAATGAGGAATTTTACTGTTTGGCTGAGTTGCCATCCTCTCCATGATTAAGGGAACTTTAATTACTTTTTTAATGTTTTCTGATTTTTTAATTATAATTTTAAAGACTAAAGAGTGGCTTGCAAGTTTTATCTTCGGTCAAAAGAGCTAAAGCTAACATAATAGGATAGACTTTATTTTCAGTCAAAGAACCCATAGGATAGGATGAAACTAGGTTATGCTATGCTAAGATAGATACAGATATTACCTTCCCATTCTTTTTTTTTTACCTCTTCGATCTCTCTTTCTCTTCTGTCTGCAAACCCTAGCCTCCTTCAATCTTCTCTACTCTCTCATTATAGCAGCAGCAATTCCTCATCCTAATCCAGTAAATCTCGCACCAGAAGATGCTAAACCCGATTGTTTCCTTTTCAGATCGCGTTGGAAGCGCAAATCATGAAGAAAATGATCCAAAAATCTCGGGTCTTGGACATTAATTCTCAATTTTTTCTTCTTTGCAGAGACATGAAATTAAGGTTCTACTCCTATAAGAAGCAAAGAAATGCACAAGACACGTGGATAAGCATATGACGCAAATGGATTCCAATTGGGTTCACTTATTTTCTGAGTTTGATTTGATTAGTTAGTAACTGTTATATTTATGCTTGGACTGATATACATATATTTATGAGGCATTCCCTTTTGCTTGGACTGATATAGTAAATCTTATAAGAAACATAACCATGCATCTATTTCTTACAGGTTTATTTGCTATGACTAAGCAAAGGCTTCATGCCTTCCAGCTATTTGAATGAATGTGTAAGTGATATATTTGCTCTTCTTTTTGTACCATCTTAATGTAAAAAATGTCATGTTCTTTAAATATATTGTATTTACTTTTGATGGCAGAGCACAACACTTTTTGATACATTGTTATTCTTTATAGTGATGAAGAACTCATTTCCCATGAGACAACTCAGGAAGAAAGCCCCAAAAAAGTGTTTTGTGTTTGTTGTTAAACATTTCAGGTTTTTTTTTTTAATGTTTTGTTAAAAAATTGTTTAGTTTGTTCTGACTTGATTTATAGATAACTTGCACCTTAAAATTCTATTTCTTAGTTTTTTGCCTCTCCATTTTATTTTATTTTTCTTTTGTTTCAGTTTTGTTGTATTTGATGATTTATTAGGGACCCTAGATTGAAACTGGACTGGCCGTCATCAAGATTACAGAAGCATAGGTGCTTATATTGTGAATTTATATGAGCTTCTTCTATTCCAAGTAAGGTATGAGAGAAATTTTTGTATTTAGGAGAGAAACACTAATACAATCACTTTCTATGTTTGTATTGGCTATTACATCTAATAATTATCATTATATTAGCTGATACATCATTTAAAAATTTTCATCTTTAAATTATCCTTTTTAATTTACAAGTTAGAATATAAGAATAGTACAAAGAAGTGCATTCAACATTCCTATATCCCCTGTTATTCCATCATATCCTAATCCCCTGGTTTTCTTTTCTCTTTTCGAATTTGATGTGGTTGTGTGATATAAGTTGGATTGAAATTTTGATAGTACTTTACATTATAGCAAAATAACAACTTTGGATCATTACATCATTGATAAACTACATGTATGAAATTAAAAAAAATTGTATATATAGTGATTGATTTTTTTTTTCATATCATGAACTCATACCCGTGATGAAAAATAAAGTCTTTATAAAACATACTAAAATTTTTATCATACAAATTTGTCATGTAGCATGTCATTCATTAAATATTTAATATACGAATCCAATTATTGTACACAATAATATTAATTTATATTTAAAAAATTAATACATTTAATGTTGTCATTATTAAAATTATTATAAAAAAATTAGTAGAAAAATAATCATCTAACAGATGCCAGTGCGTCTCACACGGGCAACTACACTAGTAATGAAAAATTGGAAAGCATCTCCGCAAACAATTTTTTTCGTAAGATTTTTTTTTTTTAAAGTACAAATGATTCTCCAACCCGAATACAAGATAGAAATTATTTAAAAAGGAGATTTACAAATTCATTTAAGATTCATAAGCTTTTGGTAATAGAGAAGTTGTTGTATTACTTTGTCTCAACGGTTTACATTTGTTCTGCATAATAGACTCTTCCACTCAACATAAAAATTATCTAATCTCATTATATAAAGCATATCTGAAATAATGATCGTTTTCCCATTTTGATGTATTATATAATGTCTTATCTTATCGTATATTTTATATTTTTAAAATTAAATGAAACTTAAACTTACGTGATAATATATTTTTAGTCGAGATATTATGGGACAGCATATCTTTATATCTAAGTAATCAAACATGATTTGACACCGGAATTGGCGACGGAGAATCTCCATCCTCTGAACTGGTGAGTTTATTATAAAATGAAAATATAAAGATGGTTGTGTAAGAAAATTACTGAATGATAACATAAATGTTGTGCGCATGGCGCAGCATATGTGACAGGACCCACCCACGTACGAAGATTTCCTCATCAGGTGAAGCATATCCATGCAAAAACTTTTCCGTCTTTTGAACATGTCATATTTGACAAAAAAATACCATATCAAGCACTTTGCACCATAGCCACGCTAGTTAGGACGTGCATTCATCGATAGTGTTGGGTGGTGGATTCTCATAGAACAATACTAGTTATATAATTTTTATCACACTCTTTTTAATACCATTTTATTATTAAATAATTTTTATGTGATATCATATATTTTAATAGATGTCATATAAAATCCACGAAATTATAAAGAATATTGAAAGAAAGTGTAATAAAGAGTAAGTCCGCTGCATTCTCTTCGGTGCATGCATCAAAAGATGGGAGCCAGAGACAGCTGCCCCTTGTAATTGATGACCAAACTTATCTCCAAGGATTGCCCTGTCACGTTAACCAGTCACCCTTAAACACGTTGAGAACTATGAGAAAAAGTCCTGAATCTAGTGCTGACACCTATAACTCTGTCTCGTACCACCCCATGCATGATTGTTGACGTTGAAGGAACGGAATAGCATATATACCGAGAAATGATTTTTTTACATTTAAAATAGCATATGACTCTTCCCTTTGTTTTTTTTTTTTTTTATATTCTTGATATATATATACAAAATATGATAAAAAATAAATAAAAAATAAAAATAAACATATATACTACATTTAAAAATTTTTATTCAAATAACGTAACTATATATATATATGAGTTAAATATATTTTTAATCCCTTAAATTTGAGTGTTATTCAATTTTAACCTCTTGTTTAAAAAACATATTTTTTTTAGTCCTTCAAATTCTAAATATGTCAATTTTGGCCTCCAAAGAGAATTAAAACATATGTTTGGATAATTTTAAAACTTACATTTGGAGACCAAAAGTTCCCGTTTGAGAATCAAAACTGACATGTTTTAGAATTTGAGAGATTAAAAAAGTACGTTTTTCAAAATGCGAACTAAAACCGAACATCACCCAAATTTGAGGGACTAGAAACATATGAGTTTTTTTATCGTGTGCAACTTTGCACAGGTCAAGAAACCCAAAAACAATAACTATTTATAGGAAAACTAAGCATTTCAGTTTTGAAAGTATAAAATACACAAATTTCCATATAAATTTACTCTTTTGAATTCCTTAACCTGTGCAAAATTGCACCGGATAGAAAAACCCAAAACATATTTAATCTTTTATATTTTTATAGTTTAATTATGAATTTTATTTTATTTCTTATATAGTAATATTTTGATATTAATTAAATGCATTAAGTGTTCATTTTAAAATATTAAATGTTTTTTATAATATAAAGGGATGTTAGAGGATATATCTTAAGAAATTTCTCATATCTACTTCATATAATTAAAAGTACTGTTATAATCATATAAACATGAGTCACTTTATTTAAGTTTAAAAAATAAATAATTTTGTTACAAAATAATTTAGTGATTATTTTTAATGATTTTAAAGAAAAGAAGAAATAGATTTGTATTTGCTTATAATAAAAAAAATCATTTTTTAACAGTGGTTAGTTATAAAAAATGATTTTTTTTCAAAAGTTAATAAAAATTGCTTTTATTTTAATCCTGAAAATGACTTTTTCCTACTTTTAATTATTTTCAAAAATAAACACATACACATTAAAAATTTTAAAAAATAATTATTCAATTAAAAAAATATTTTTTAACAAAAATAAGTAATCCAAAACGCACTCTGTCTTTGAGGAAATCAAATATCAACACGTTGCTCTATGGTAGAGGTTTTCTTGCAGGGATCACCCAGAGAATCCGAGTGACCAGCAGTGGAAGCACATCTTTTTCTTCAAAGCGCACATGGGGGTATATAGAGCACCCGGTCTTTGAGGAAATCAAATATCAACACGTTGCTCTATGGTAGGGTTTTCTTACATGGAACTTTAATATTGCTCAAGTAACAAGAGCTTTCGCAAAGACAGAACCGGGTATCTTTGGTTGTCAAGTTTGTCTGTTGGATTGGAGGAATGTTACATCTGCCGTGATAAATGTTAATGAGTGTTATTAGGATATTTGATAAGGAATTAAAAAAAAAATTGTATTAAAAAATAATATATTTAATATTTAAAAAAATGAAATACTTAATTTTTTAATAAAAATTTATTTTTTATGATTCTTTAATGAATGTTCTAAATACACTTGTTAGCATAACCCATCTTCAAAAACAGTTGGTCTAGCTAACTTTTGTTTATTTGATTTAGACAAATTTTAGATAAGAAAAACAATTTTTTTTATATTTAAAAAACTTAGAAAATGTTCAATATTCACTTGTGCTATTTATTTCAGGCACCATTAATTTATGCTTGTAGTGATTGACATATAAATAAATATAAATAATTGGTAACTGATATGTATTTTTTTAATGACAAAAAAAGTCAATTGACATATAAATAACTATTTTTTTAGGGGAAAAAACTTATTTCATATCAGTCAAAATGAGTTCAGCAATACAGATTAGCATGTAATCAAAAACATGATGACTAACATAAAATCTAGATGTGTTAGTCAGAGAATGAGCGACTTAATTTATTTGTCTCATGATAAAACTAACATTATAGTTTGGAAAAGAATTTAACAACCCCTTCCAAATAAATAAGATGGAGCCAAATTCTGTGTTGTAAATAACTATTGATTGATTGTATATAATTAATATCAATTGATATTTATTACATGGGGACTCAGTTATTAATTATTTACATGTCGATCGGTATCCCTATTCACAATTAATACACGATGACTACTAAGCGGGAGAATTTAAAATCACCCAGACATATTTATGCCCAGACACAAGGTCGTGGGAAAGATAATTCGTGCATGTTGATCAGTTTGAAAGTTTTCACTGTCCTACAAGTAGGCGCACCCATTTACGTCTGTCACGTGTTAATTGGTTGATTGAATCTACCAAGTACTTCAATAAAAATTCTTTAAAAAAATGATTGAACTTTTAGTGGAGATTCATTAATGATTTGATTTTTACATTCTTTCACATGTGAATCTTTTGAAGGTGGAGCTTGGATAATGTACAAAATTTATATATATATTTTTTATTTTTTATAAGCAAAATTATATTGGAAGAGTACAAGAGATTCAGAACCCATTTACAAAGAAATATAGGAACCAAATTATAAGAGGAAAAATGTAGAAATTCAACCAAAGTCAAAATGAGACAAAATGGTTGATAAACAAAATTTATATTCTTTAGTGTTAAATACAAGGGTAGAAAGTTTGATTTCATTTGTTCAGTTACATTTGGACGACTTGCTTAGACGGACATGATAAAGTTAAGAAGAGTGGAAGAAAAGTAATGGACGAGAAAAGTGACAACTAATTCTTGCATTTAGAGTATTGGTATAGGTACTATATTTTTATTTTTATTTGGAATCAACTATAATTATGATCTTTTGCTCCTCAATGGATCCATATAATATCTTCACAAACTTAGATCATTTGGACCCGTTGTGAGACTAATCCTCGCTCAAATATTGGTATAGGGACTATAAGCTCAAGGTTGAAACTTTCGCGCATTATCAAAGGGGAAATTTATGCTTTTTGAATTGATTTGTTTATATGTGTAGATCCATGTTAACATTGGAGTTAATAAGACTCGAATACATGAAATGATTAATCTGATTTATTCAATGCAAACTTTATGGATTTCAAATACGCGTATTGCCCGTTGGGTGATGGTTTGGCATGCTATCACTATTACAGAAAAGGGTTTTAGTAGCATTTTTTTCCCCTTTAGTAGCATTTCCAAGCACTATCTATTCACTCGCTACTGAAGGTGAGAGAGATTCAATAGCGCTTAAAAAAGCGCTACTGAAAGTGGGAATAGGTAGTGCTTCCTTGAGAAAGCGCTGTTAAAGTTGGTAATAAGACAATCTATTATATACTTTAGACAACGCTTTCTCAAGGAAGCGCTGTCTAAAGTTTGCAATAGATAACGCTTTCTTACGGAAGCACTATCTATTTTTAACTTTAGGCCGTATTTTTTCAAGAAAGCGCTACCTATTCCCCCTTTTTTTAAAATTATTTACATTGTTTTTCTATATTTCCCATATGCACTCGGCAAAACCAAGACATTAAACAGTTTATCCATCCCATTGCACTTAGCAAAACTCAACAAACAATACATTTACATACAAAAGCTTAAATATAATTTTTTTCTCGATAAGCTAAAAGTATATTGATTAAATGGTACAAGGGGTATCCCAACCCATATACAATAATAACCCAACAACAAAAGGAAGAACCACTGTAACTAAAATGCTACACTCCAAATTGCCCAACATTGCCATTACAGTGTCCTTACACAAATCCACCTAGGAACAGAAATAAATAAATCTGTATAACCTAAGAATCCAAAAAGATATTTCTTTGTTATATATCTCTTAAACTGACACTGTGAAGAGGTAGATCTTTAGTACAGCAGCAAGGGCCAACTGCAATAGAAAAATGCCAGCAACAATCAAGAACCACCTTTCACCTGCTGACTTGATATATGCCCGAAGGTGAAGTGCAACAAATGTTGCTGACATGAACCCTGCCACGCCTGCAATCACCCATCTGAATATATCCAGTGGCACAACCGACATACACTGTACCAAACAAAGGGTTTGAGGATACAATAGGATGAAAATGTCAAATTTCATACTTTGTTTAAATAAAAGGAAAGCACTAACTTACCAAAGTCGGAATAAACACAAAGGGAATATCCATATAGACAGAATAGTTGGACAAGGCCCGCTGGTGCAGAGAAGTATTTGAGGATTACGTACAAACAAAGAGGAACGATGGTAACATAGTCGTAAAATAAACCAGCAGGCCAAGTCACCAGATTGATGTCATAGTCCCATTCCTTGTTCTTCAGCTTGTGCGCTACATATGTCACAAATGTGCCAATAGATGCTGCTACAAATATTAAGGTAGTGCAAATTCAGAATGGTCCATATCTGTGTGCATTTATAGTGAACTCTGGAACAACCCCCTTGGGCATTACTATGTAATACGTGTGGACTTTAAATTAAAAGGATAATTTGCTGCTTGCTTTCGGAAAATAATTTATATAAGTACATAAGCGTCTGAAATTGGGTATAAAAAATTTGGCACGACCCCAAACCTAAGCCTTGATCGGCACACCAGCTTACAATCCTAGCTTGGCAAGCCTATTTAATTTAGAGATATACTTGAATAAAAGCTAGTATTTTTACAAAAATTTCGACAGAGTCTCCTCTGTAATTCGAACATCCCAGGTAAAAGAACACCTGTTAAAATAGTTACATTTTCATTCCAGAATTCCAGTAACACCAAACAGTAATATACTAAAAATAGTTACATCAATAAGTTATACATGACCAAAAGGAAAAGCTTAGGTTTTCATTCAAAAAAGATGTTCTCCGAGCCATAACATTCCATTTTAAAATAAAGACTCTCTGGGTCGTACTCATACATACTATCAAAAATCTAAGTCTCAAATCCTAAGCTGGTCGTTCTAAAAGTTATTCCTGAGGAAAACTCACTTGATCATTCCACAATCAAATACTTCATCAAACAACCAGATCTAAGTCTTTGAGTGACATAGGAAGACTCCTCTGCACCATCTGTACTAAAGTACCCAGGGTACAATAGCAAACCAGAAGAAACCTGATATATCTGTAAGGGTGAGATATCGACAAATGGATATATCACACAACAACCATATATATGATACATACATCACCTCAGCACATTAACATTTAATTATTATTTAGAGATAAAATGACAGGTGTTATATCAGTGGGTCTCATACCCGAACAATCAGTTTTATAAAGAGAATGCATGACACTTCAATATTTAGGCTCTAAACTTAATCTCATGAAATACCAACATCGTTTTATCATTAAGAAAGAAAGAGTTGATCAGGCTCATACGTCCCGTTTGGCAAGTTGTCTCCGTCACCTCATGCGCCCGGATCAACATCATCACGAATCCCTTATAATGGCCATTCGGATGTATACCTCATCGAATACCACATCTTAAGCGGGTATTTGGATAACTCAAGCACGTCTGCTAAGGGAAAATGCATATGAATAAAAGACTTTTCATTATCGAGGCTTTTCTTTGTGTTCACTCTTTTTCGTTGTCGAAGCCCAAAGCTAACGACTATTCACAATTTTCATTACTTGAAAATCAATAACACATGACACGCAGTCTGAGTGCTCAATCACAACACCTTAGACCGATGCCGCAGTCCGAGGTTGTGGTTGTAGAAACAATTATAATTTTATCCATGTTTTATTTCAACATGATAAGGACTCCTAGACCATAACAACGAAATTAGGACACATAATCCTCGATTCCAAAATCAGGACTCCTAGCCCATAATTGGGACCCTTGGTCCATAATTCTTGACACGGATCCCAGATCACGTGCATACAACTGAATACTAGAGGCGACGTCTTGCGAACTAGTATTCTCTTTCACATGTGCTTACTTTTCGCTCAGTGAAAATCAAAAACCAAAACAAAACCTCGACCACTTATCCGTAACCGGAACGTTTCTAAATCATTTAGGAGAAAATCTTTTCCTTTACAAAGTCTTTTATAAAACATTTGGAAATTCGTTTGTTTTTGAAATCCTTGATGGAATAAAGTCAAATATTTTCAAAGGGCATTTCCTTCATAAAACACACCATTCGAAAAGGTTTTCTCTCGTACAAAACTTTTGATCATAAAAATGTAGTTTCCTTCAACTCAAAATCACTTCAACATTTTTCTAAAAACCAAGATCTTATTCTTCTGAAGTAAGCACTTTAAACAAGGAACTTTTATAAGTGAACCCAAAACTTTCAAAGTTCTATTCAAGGCTTATTAAGGCTTTTAATCCTTATAGTCATTGGGCACAGACTCAAGTCCAGCTTTGCAAACTTCAATCAACAGTAATATATTCACAACAATAATAATATTACAGTTAATGACAATTCATCACATATATATAATTCATAACACTTTAAAACAAGTAACGTTCAACTTCAAGTAATAATCACAATAGTTCAAGTAAACAAGTCATTCAAGTATTTGCTCAATATCACAATAATATTCACAACACTCAATTAAACACATACACACATGCACATGGTCATTGAATATCCCTAGGCAAGCTCCCTTTACCTTTGAAGACAAGTAAAGGATCCTCGTCTTAATGCTCATGTTAGTTCCAAGAGTGCAAACTCTACTCCACCAAGTAAGCATAGCCGTGTTCAACATCATGGAGACACAAACCAAGCGTGATAACAACAAACAAATTCACCAATTCAATTTTTCATCCGCAAAACATATAATCAAAAGAAACCGTCATTTAATTCAGTAAATAGAATCGATTTCTCAATAACATCGATTTGGGTAAAAAAGATCCATAATTAAAATTGGGGAACATTTGATTTGGTTTGAGAAACATGAAATTGAACTTAGAAATCTCAAATTAAAGGTCCTAATTTTAATAAAACATAGTTAATTTTATAGAAACACAATTGATTTCAAATAAAATCAAATTGGGGTTTAGGGTTCCTAAACACAATTTGGGGGAAACTCATTTAATCAAAGGATAATAAAATTATTTTAATAAAACACTAATTTATAGTCCCAATTGCATAAAAACATAGTTTAATTTCATATTACAACATGAAATCAAGGAGCTAGGGTTAGGGTTTCAAAAATCAGATTTGGGGATTTTGACTTTGAAGCACAATAGGTGGATTTCACTCACCATAGAAGAAGCTGAAACTAGATGGTGGTCGAGAAGACTCAGGCGCGGCAGCGGCGGTGGTGACGCGATGGAGACGGCGACCTTCATACTCTGTATCAGAAAAGCCCAAATGAAGGGGGGTTACATATAATAGGTTGAAGAGGTTCAACGAAACAGGAGGGAGGGAACCACCATGGCAATGGCCGGGAAACTCATCGTGGCGGTGACGGTGGCCAAGAGTGGTGTCGAACAGAACAGCACCGCGGGGTGACAAGTGGCGGTGCGTGACCATCTTCTTCCTACTGCGTGGTGGTCGAACAACGCTCCAAGGTGGTCCTGTGGCGGCGATCCGGTGATGAATGGCGGAGCAGCTACCAGGAGCGCGTGGGACGACGACTGGGTCGCGGCTGTCTTCTCCTCGTGCGACGCGGTCCAACGGTGGTCGCAGTCCAGTGTGGCGCACGACTGTTTTCAGGGAGGGAAGGTGGTTGATGAAGATGACATGAGGGAAAGAGGAGGAAGCGAGAGATTTCTGATTTTTTGTACTAATGGGTACAAAATGAGTGATAAATATTAAGCCTAAAAATAAACATGTTTTCGGCTTTTGGATCTAAAAATAATGGTTGACAATTATATACTTTCAAAATTTAAATTAGAGTCGAGATTGATAGTTGAACTAATCAACTAAGAAAATCAATGGTCCAAAATTAATTTCTAATTAATGGCAAGCCAAAATATTTTTAACTCTAAAATTAAATAGAATGAAAATATAAAAATACTTTTCTCTTAATCATATTATTCAAAACACTTTTCTGTACTGGTAATAATAGTGACAATAATGTAATTTATTGTCTAGTAAGCGTGCATTCACTGAAATAAGTCAGTGCTAACGCACCCGATAAAATAATTTGAAGAGAGTAATTTAATTACTCAAATTAAACTACATAACAATATAAACATAAACATCCAAATAAAATAATTAATCATCTGTGTAAAAATTAGGGTGTTACAAACTCAAAATTACATGTTGTCAGTGCCACACAGCTAAACAACACAAAACTTGTTCCTTTTTATGAGAAAAATTATAAAAGCGTTTTCCACCAGTGTTAAAAAAAAATTAAGAAATTAAGCTGCAGGAGTGTAGATGATATTTCCATAAAGTTACATAATTAAGAAATGAAACAAAACCAACGGATAAATAAATAGAGAATAAGCTGGTGAAAAGAAAAAACATTAGCCATGGAATCAAATTGATGCAGGAGCAGCCAAGCAAGATAAAATCTATAATCATGTATTGGCTTTAAAATAATTTTACTTTAATTTTCATAGTGATTATACTGAGCTATTTTATAACAAGGACTTTCAGTTATCAATATTATTTCAAGGATTTTCCTTGTGTTCAATGTATCTACCTAGTGGATCCTATGTTATCTACTGGAACAATAGCATGAAACTTCCTGGAACAATAGCATGAAACTTCCTTATTCCTTTCGTTCTTCTATTATGCAATCTGCATCAATTGGTATACTGGTCTAGTTTTTCCACTTCCCAAGTGGATGGACCATTCTCTCCAACATGACAACATTGATGCATGCAAGTGTTAAATCCCATATAAGCTGTGTGTGAAATGGTTAACTCTCATTTAAGTAGTAGCTCTGTCTCCTCTTAGCGGTCAAGATTTTAGGAGTGGGCTCTATTCATCACATAAATGTTACTGACTATTGTAAAGTGTTAACCATTAAGTTCACTTATACACCATCGGTTATTAGGGATCAACTAGACAAGTCTACTGCTTATATAAAGTCATCCCTTTCAGGTAAAAAACACATGAACTAAGCAGAAGATGCAGCAAAAAGCATTGAAGAAAATATGCAAAACTCAATAATTTATAGCCAACCGATTTATATGCTTACCGGGAAAGGTAAGAATCATAGTTTATATATGTGATATAAGTATAACTCATCACAAACTATTTAATATGCTTGCTTTGGAGATATACTTTGAAACTCAGGCCTCATGATGAGAAATTGTCATACACGAAACCCTACCCCCACCCCCACCCCCAAACAAAAAAAAAGAGAGAAAACACAAAGCCAAAATGCCAAAACCACTAGTATATTGTAATTGTAGTTCTCCATTAATGTCTTATACATGACTTTGGTTCATAAGATATTAGCACCCAAAGGCGAGCCACACCAATTTGGCTACATCTTTTCTTCATAAAAATGATACAACCAATATCTATCATAATTATTATAATTATAATTATTTGCAATCAGCATATTCAAATTTGAGCAAAAAATGAATTACTATATCATTATCGGAATGCCAAATTGAAGGACCAATTTGTGCAGATAAAAACCCTCCAATAAGATGAGCCCTAACATGGAATCAAATCCACCTGGAGTTAAAGAGGATTGAGAGAAATAAAATTTTGAAAAGGAAATAGGAATTTTGTTTGAAGGACAAAATAGAATACAATGAACCAACTATATTAACACATCCTCCAGTTATCAGAAACCAGCTACTAATGTCAAGATTAGAACAAACAATCCACACAAAGCATAATGATTCCCATTAAATCAATGAATTAATTATGAACACAATGATGCATAGGAAGAAAATCCTAACTTCTAAACCCACGCACAAGAAGTCTCTAAAAGGTTTCAAATAATCAAATAAAGAAAGAAATCAAAGAAAAGAAGAATAAATTGTTGCTGTGCGTGGCAGGAAAGAAATCAAATGAGTTTACCTGGTGATGAGAGGGAATGTGCGGTTGCTGGGGATTTGTGATGAAATTGGACAAAAAGATAATCAACGAAGATAAACAAAACTTACCAGATTTGGCATAAATGCAGGTCAACTTAGGGTTGACAGAGGGCCGGTGTGGCGGTGGTGAGTGAGGGATTGGTCATTAGTGTGTATCGTTAATGCCTAGAGCAACGCCTGAACGTAGAGAGTGGAGAAGCAGCCACATAGGATGATACTAAATTTGAAATGGAGTTGAAGACCATCCAAGTGAGCCAGCACAAATTTGAAGCCACACAATGTGCTCTATAGAAAGATATTTGTCCTTTCTTTTGAACTTTGGATGTTCCTTTTGCTGAAGGGCAAAGACGATATCCCCAGTAATTGTGTTTGACTTCAAAAAACAAACAGCTCATTGTTAGTCTAAATTCTATTATCAATGCAACTCAATATCAGTTAACACCAAGATTCACAACATACCGTATCATCTGCTTCACTAGGGAATGCAATCTTCTACCCTGCATTCCTGTCTCCAAAATAACTTCAAGTACTTGATTCTTTTGGACAACATTTTCTCCCTTGCACTGTGGGCAGCGGTCCCTATAATTGATAGTTTCTCCAGTACCCTTCCATTAGTTGCAAGGATGTTGCATTATCAAATATGATGGTTGAATCTGGTCCATTTTCCCTTGGTATAAGTATTTCCTCGAGGCATGGTAAGGCTGTGTGATTATTTGATTCAGGTCCCTCATTGTGTGACATGGCCTTAAATCTGCAATTAGAAGAAGAAATTGTAATTAGCTAATCAAAAGGTTATTCATGTATCATGCTTTTTATGTCACAGATCCGTACATATGGACATAAAGTAAACAAACTCAGTTTGAAGCATAGCATCATGTAAATATTGGAGAGACAAAAAAAGGTAGGAGCATAGAAATTTCTAGGAACTCCTATTTTCACTCAATCTCTATAATCTTTTCCAAGTTTAGCTAACTCTTGCACATTCTCAGTGCTATCCTACTGCTATTCAGTATTCAGCCAGTTAATTTATTTTGGTCAATATATAGAATCCAAGTTGTTTTGTTTAAAACAAATCCTCACAGCTCCGTAAATAAAAGAAAGACCTTGCAATAGCAGTTAGCTAGCTATTTAACTATTATTTTACAATATTTCCTCTCAGTTCTCTTTAAATGTAACTATTATGGAGGAAGGATCTTATGTTATAGCAGTAATGAATATTGAAAATGGAAATGTAATTAAACTGGCCAATGAAACTGAAATTTGACCAGTAAATTTCATTGCAGGGAAGCGATAACAACTGATTTATCATAAATGCAAGTAATCTCAAGCAAAATGCAGATAACATAGATGGAGTCAGGAATATAGTAAACTCCTCAAATGTAGCCTTTTATATATTGAAATTCATAACATGAAAACTCTAGTGTGTTTTTTATATAGTTTGTTGATTTCTCTTACAAAATGCAAATGCAGCATTTCCAAACAGTAGTTCAATCACGAAAGCGTACCTGTATTTGCATGGATGGTAGAATTCCTTCTGAAATTCAGCAGTTGTCTCCTTATATACCTCGTTCTTGTGCTTCTGAAATTAGTTTTATATAATAAGCACGAAAGTCAAAATAAAGTAAAAATAGTGAGATAAATTCCAAAAGGCTCATGACATTAGTAAAAATATAATGTTAATGTGTCGAGGAAGCAAAGCGGTAGCACGGAGAACGTGGAAGGCCGTTGGAATCCACAACCCAATCGCCTTCCTGTTGTTTCTGCGGTATAAGCGAAGAAAGAGGGGTAACATTTTGAGACCCATTATCCAAACCAACATTTGAGAGCAAAAACGATAGTCCAGAATCATGGGTACCCACCCAAAGCTCCGCATAAGGCTTATTTGGATGAAATTGAGAGAGAAAAGCCTTGCAACCTGCGTTGTGTTGGAAATTACAGGGAAAGAGAGAGAATCAAAAGAGAATGCGAAGGTGGGTTTGTATAGCGACGAAGCAGGGGGACAGGGTATAATCTTCGTGACCTGGTGCCGTTCCGTCGAAAGTGGCGACAAAGCAGGGGTTATAGTGCAGCCGTACCTAATCCGCCACGCACCATGACAACGACCACAAAGCAGAGAGGAAACAGAGAGCAACGCGTAGAGAGGGATTAGTCATTAGTGTGTATTGTGAACGCCTAGAGCAACGCCTGAACATAGAGAGTAGAGAGGCAGCCACATAGGATGAGAACTTAGGCCGTGGAGGGAAGGAAAATGAGAGCCGCACGAGAGAAAGAAGGGCAACATTTAGTAAAAGGGGAATAGATAGCACTACATTGGGAAAGCGCTATCTATTTACTCACCCATGATAGCGTTTTCTTGAGAAAACACTATCTATTCTCTTCCTTATAATAGCGCTTCCTCAAGAAAACGCTATCTATTCCTATCAATCAACATTCAATAGCATTTCCTTGAATGAGCGCTATCTTAGAATAAGGAATAGATAGTTCTCCCTTAAGAAAGTGCTATTAAAAACCTTCCGCCTATTTTTAAGTAGCGTTTTTCATTGAAATGCTATTGAAAGTGCGCTACTAAAACCCTTTTCTGTAGTAGTGTATGTCTTGGTGTATTTGGGAATTGAGGAATGGAATCATATTTGGTAATATGAAGGTGGACATGGTTTTTATATTTGGGAATTCCATGTACATTTCTGCATGCATTTGCATTTAGTTAGGCCATTTTAGTTGGATTTTGTTTAGTTTTTCCTTTGGAACGGATAAGGTGGTATTGTGTGTTGTTTTGCAGGGATTTATGATTAAATGCCCAAGTTTTAGCCATGAGGAAGATGAGATGAAGAGAAGGCCTGAAAACTGAAGAAAAGGGGGCCAAAAGTCAGAAGTCATCACTACCTGCCGTGATGGCTATCACGGCCGTGACCCAAAACCACCAAAAGTCGAGAGACGATCATCGCTGGCCGTGATAAAGATAAAGGGCGTGAAAAAGTGGGCTCGCGTCGCGAAGAAATGGCTCGCCTCGCGAGAGACCGGTGTGCCAAAACCACCAAAAGTCGGAGACGATCACGGCCGGGTCGTGATGGATATCACGGGCGTGAAAAGTGGGCTCGCGTCGCGAAGAAATGTCTCGCCTCGCGAGAGAGTAAGTTTGCCGAACTCGCAAGAGACAGAACCCGTCACGGCCTGGCCGTGATGGCTATCACGGCCGTGACCGGCCACAAGTTATAAAAGAACTCGAGCGCGAAAAGGAAGAAAATCATCCGGAAAACCCTAAAATCGGATCCTCTGCTGCTTTGTGGCTCTTTGTGCAACATTCCATGGAGCTCTCTCCTTTGTTCATCTCTCGTAACTCTCTCTTTTGTTTTGTCTTCAATTATGTGTAGCTAAAATCCCCTTTGTTGGGGTTAGACTATTGCTATCTGAACTTGGTTGTAAAATGACTTGATTTTAATACAGTTTCCTTCTTCTTTATGAGTGTATAATTCTATGCTTAATGCTTTCCTAGGCTTGATCATCTTAGGAATGATTAGTTGCTTTAATAGACAATTGAAAGGTTGATGTTAAAGCATGCTCATGAATTATATGCCAAGTAGTCCAAGAATCTAGACATAGGTGTTGGCTACTTGCAATCTTATGAATCTTTATTCTTAATGCAATTTCTCTTATTAATCCACCTAAGACATTAGGGTTTAATTTGGGATTTTAGGCTCAATGCACCTAAGACATTAGGCTTGAGTATATTAGAAAAGATTCGATTGTCATAAGTGAAGTAGGAACTGTGTTAGTTATCATTTCATGACAATCAAGGGAGGATTAGTTTAGTCTAACCCTAGCAATTCTATCTAATTGTTGTTCATCTTTCTGTTTGTATATTAACTGTTTGATAAAATTCTAAAACGAACAAAAAAATATTTTATTCTTGTTTGCTTGTTAGATGATAGAGCTACCTTCACTCCAAAATTTGATCGCCTAGATAGTAGTCTAATTTGCGAAGTGGTAATTGTCCACGATCCCTGAGAACGATATCCGGTCTTACCGTTTTATTACTTGCAACGAACCGGTACACTTGCCGAGTCCGTGTCAAGTTTTTGGCACCGTTGCCGGGGATCGGTGTGCCAATATCACGAGTACCAAAGGGGACTCCCAATTTAGGCATTTTTACTGTTTTCCTAATGTGTTCTTTCTTTCTTCTTTTCTGTTTCTCTGCTGTATTTTTCTGTTTTTCTGCTGTTTTTCTGTTCTTCTCTGTTTTTTCTGCGCTACTCCGTTTGTTCAGTGTATGCGAGGTACAATCGACCCAGGTGAAATCCAATTCGAACCTGAGATCGAGAGACTCTGCAGAAGGAATAGAAAGAAAACCAAGGCAAGACAGAACAGAGAAAGAGCATCTTCTAGTAGACAAGAGCAACAAGTTGAGCTACCCAGTGTGCAAGAACCACAATTTGAAGTAACAGCTGTCACCATGGCAGAAAATAATGCACCAAGGAGAACAATGGGGGACTACACTTCCCCTAGAGTTGATAGATGTGGAACTCCGATTGTGAGACCCGCAGTGGCTTGCAATAATTTCGAAATCAAGGCATCACTTCTCCACCTTGTGCAGCAAAACTAGTTTGGAGGTTTGGAGAGTGAAGACCCTCATGCTCACATTGGTACTTTCATTGAGCTGTGTGACACCATCAAGTTAAACAGAGCTTTCGATGAGGCCATTCGGTTAAGGCTTTTCCCTTTCTCTTTGAGGGATAGAGCTAAGGCATGGCTTCAATCTCATCCTCATGGAAACATCATCACCTGGAACGACTTGGTCAGCAAGTTTTTATCTCGCTTCTTCCCTCCGTCAAGAATGATTAAGCTGAGATCAGAGATCAATGCCTTTGCACAGAGGGATGGTGAGTCACTATATGAAGCCTGGGAGAGGTTCAAGTCCTTACTCACAGCTTGTCCAAATCATGAACTAGAGACATGGCAGCAGGTTGCAACATTTGTTAATGGGCTCAACAGGAATTCAAGAAGTATGATTGAAGCGGCTGCAGGAGGGACATTGAGTCAGAAGACGCCCGAAGAAGCAAAGGACTTGATTGAGAACATGGCTAACAATGACTATCAAATGCCTAGTTCTCGGTCAATGGTCAAGAGAGGTGTTCTAGAGCTGGATGAAATTGGTGCTCTCAAGGCACAAATGGCTATTCTTACCAAACAACTGGGGTCGGTTCAACTGCAGAATTCTCAACTACAAGCTGTCCAAGTTCAAGGTACCTCAGTGTGCGATTTCTGTGGAGGCAACCATGCAAATGGAAATTGTGAGATCAATGTGGTTGGAAGTTCGGGACAAGAAGAGGTAAATTATATGGGCAACCAAGGGCCTAGAAATGATCCTTACTCCAACACCTACAATCCGGGGTGGCGCAACCATCCTAACTTTAGTTGGAGACAAGGGCAAAGTTCAAGTACTCAAGCAAAGCCTCCTCAAGAGAGTTCAAGCAAATTGGAGAACCTTCTAGGCCAGTTCATGCAAGCTACTCAAGAGACTATGAAGAATCAGAATGCCTCAATCAAGAACTTGGAGCATCAAATAGGCCAACTAGAAAGGCAGATGGCAGAGAGACCTCAAGGACAATTGCCTGGGGATACTGAGAAGAACCCAAAGGAAGATTGTAAGGCCATTATTACAAGAAGTGGGAGAGTGTTAAATCCACAAGAAAAAGAGAAGGAAGAAAAGACAAGTGATGCTGGAATTGATAAGGTGCAGTTTGAAGAGGTAAACAATGAAGAACCCGGAAATTCCCAAGATACTACCTCTATCCCTATTGATGTAGAAGTTGAAGAACCGCAGAGGGAGAAATTGGTTGATGAAGAATTTGCGAAGAAGAAGACTAAAAGACAGATTCTGGAAGAGGTTGATAATCCCAAAGAGCTGCCCCCATATTTCAGAATCCCGTACCCCCAACGGTTGAAGAAGGAGGCAAAAGATCAGCAGTTTTCTAAGTTTCTAGATGTATTCAAAAAGCTACAAATCAACATCCCGTTTGCTGAAGCTCTCCAACAGATGCCCTCCTACGCAAAGTTCATGAAAGAGATTCTTACAAACAAGAGGAGGTGGAAGGAGGAGACAGTTATGCTTACTGAAGAGTGCAGCGCTATACTTCAAAAGAAGTTACCAGTAAAGATGAAGGACCCGGGCAGTTTCACTATCCCATGCACTATCGGTCATCTGAACATAGGGAGAGCATTGTGCGATTTAGGGGCAAGTATTAACCGATGCCGCTCTCCATTTTCAAGAAGTCGGGATTGGTGAGGTAAAACCAACAGGGATTTCTCTTCAATCGGCGGACCGCTCAATTACATATCCCTATGGTGTTGTGGAGGATTTGTTGGTGAAGGTAGATAAGTTCATTTTTCCAGAAGATTTTTTGGTGTTAGATATGGCTGAAGATGGTGACACTCCTCTGATTCTTGGGAGACCATTCCTAGCAACAGGTAGAGCCTTGATCGATGTCAATCAAGGGGAATTGGTGCTTCGGGTACAATACGAAAAGGTCACCTTTAATGTGTTTGAAGCGATGAAACACCCAAGCGACAAAGACACATGCATGATAGTGGACCTCATTGATTCATTATCTGACAAGAGTTTGCACCAGAAGTTTGAAGATTCGTTAGAAGCCGCTCTAATGGTAGAGGATGTAGAAGAAAAAGTATGTGCAGAAGAAGTTGATCTCATGATTAAATCTCTGGAGGCTTGTCTGGTTGTGAATACTGATGAAGACAAAGTGGTGGAAGATGTGAGAATTGAAGACAAGGGTGACCCACCGGTGCTAGAGTTGAAAGAATTGCCATCCCATCTCCGTTATGCTTTCCTTGGGATGAACTCTTCATTCCCAGTTATCATCGGTAGTGGGTTGAATTCCTTGGAAGAAGAGAAGCTATTGAGGGTGCTTAGGGAGCACAAATCTGCAATCGGGTGGTCTATGTCCGATTTGAAAGGGATAAGCCCCTCCTTTTGCATGCACAAAATCCGTGTGGAGGAAAATTTCAAGCCGGTTAGGCAACCGCAAAGAAGACTCAACCCGAATATGAAAGAAGTTGTGAGGAAGGAGATTGTGAAGTTGTTGGATGCGGGCATTATCTATCCCATCTCCGATAGTCCATGGGTGAGTCCGGTCCAAGTTGTGCCGAAGAAAGGGGGGATGACAGTGGTAGCGAATGAAAAGAATGAACTTATTCCCTCTAGGACCGTGTCTGGATGGAGGGTATGCATTGATTACAGAAGACTGAATGAGGCCACCAGAAAAGACCACTTTCCATTACCCTTCATTGATCAGATGCTAGAGAGGTTGGCGGGCCATGCTTTCTATTGTTTCCTTGATGGATACTCTGGGTATAACCAGATTGTGGTTGACCCAGAGGACCAAGAGAAGACCGCTTTCACCTGCCCTTATGGAGTCTATGCATACAGGAGAATGCCTTTCGGGTTGTGCAATGCACCCGCCACTTTTCAAAGGTGCATGCTATCCATATTTTCTGATATGAATGAAAAATTTATTGAGGTATTTATGGACGATTTTTCTGTGTTTGGTGATTCTTTTGATAACTGTTTGAATAATCTTGCCTGTGTTCTAAAAAAGGTGCCAAGAAACTAACCTCGTTTTAAATTGGGAAAAATGCCATTTCATGGTTAGGGAGGGTATAGTTCTTGGGCATAAAATTTCATCACGGGGATGGAGGTTGATAGAGCCAAAATTGAAGTGATTGAAAAACTTCCTCCTCCCTTAAATGTGAAAGATGTTAGAAGCTTCCTAGGGCATGCGGGTTTTTATAGAAGGTTCATAAAAGATTTTTCAAAAATTGTGAAACCCTTATGCAAGCTTTTGGTAGCTGATACTCCTTTTATATTTGATGATGATTGCATGCATGCCTTCAAAATTTTGAAAGAAAAACTCACCACCGCACTCTGGTCATTGCACCTCCAGTTGGAGTTTACCTTTTGAGCTAATGTGTGATGCAAGTGACTATGCGGTGGGAGCCATTTTGGGCCAAAGAAAAAACAAAGTGTTGCATGTCATTTACTATGCCAGTCGTGTGCTTAATGATGCCCAATTGAATTACACTACGACTGAAAAAGAATTGCTTGTTGTGGTATTTGCTTTTGATAAATTTAGATCCTACTTGATTGGTTGTAAAACTACTGTCTACACTGATCATTCTGCTTTGAGATATCTTATGACTAAACAGGATGCTAAGCCAAGGCTTATTAGGTGGATACTACTACTCCAAGAGTTTGATTTGGAAATAAAGGACAAGAAAGGAGTGGAGAATGTGGTAGCCGACCATTTGTCTAGGCTTCCACAAGCAGATGTCCAAGCAGAAGCAAAGTTGCCAATTCAAGAGGAATTCCCAGATGAACAGTTGTTTGTGGTGCAAGTGGCACCTTGGTTCGCAGATATTGCAAATTACAAGGCAGCCAATAAGATTCCTAAGGACTTCAATGCGCAACAGAGGAAGAAGCTCATTCATGATGCCAAGTTCTATATTTGGGATGAGCCGTATCTTTTCAAAAGAGGTTCAGATGGAATTCTGAGGAGGTGCATACCGGAAGAAGAAATTAATGGGGTGTTGACCCACTGCCACAACTCACCCTATGGAGGACACTTTGGTCGTGAGAGGACCGCCATGAAGATTTTGCAAAGCGGGCTATTTTGGCCCACTATTTTCAAGGACTCCCGAGCTTGGGTGAGGAATTGTGATAAATGTCAGAGGACCGGTAGTATTTCCAAGAGAAATGAGATGCCCTTGAAGGGTATACTTGAGGTGGAGCTCTTCGATGTGTGGGGGATCGACTTCATGGGTCCTTTCCCATCATCTTACAACAACAAGTACATTCTGGTGGCGGTTGATTATGTGAGCAAGTGGGTGGAAGCCGTGCCAACTCTGACAGATGATGCAAGAACTGTGATCAGTTTTATGAGGAAGAATATTTTTACCCGGTTTGGGACCCCTAGGGCTATCATTAGTGATGGGGGTACCCACTTTTGCAATAATGAGTTCAATGCAGTGCTTGCCAAGTTTGGGATGATGAAAAGAAAAAAAAATGAATCTGAAAATTTTTTTTCTCTTGAATTGAAAAATCTCCCCTTCTCCAAACAAAAAGAAAAAAGAAAGAAAAAAAAATATAGAGAAAAAGAAATAAAAATGGAGAAGGGGATGACAAGAGAAGTGAGAAATAGCAAAAATAAAAGGAAAGAATGGTGGAAAAGTAAACTGAAACCCAAAGAAAGGTATTTTAGAAGGTCGTGCCTTGCAATGCTTGATTGTTTGTATAGCCTTTTGAAATTTCCTGTTCTTGAAATTCCCACCTGAAAATTGATCCCATGGCCCCATTACAACCAAAGAATAAGACCTCTTGATTCTTAGATGTTTTCATTAATAAAGTAAAGATTTGGTTGATAGTCAAGCATATGGTAGGAATCACTCCTTGAGGAAAATGGAGTGAATTGTTATATATACTTGAACACTTGAGTGAGGAGGCAAGGATGAGAGCCAAGCAAATGAACAAGCTTGGGGTGAGCTTCGAGTGAGATAGAGTGCCCGAATCAGTGAGATTGTGAGTCTAGGAAAACTAAGCCCCTAATTGGACTTGAATTGATTGTCTCTTGCTGAAATAATTGAATGCCTGTTACTTGGATCATTTTACTCGGGTTCTTAGTTCACTATCCATGCTTGTTTATTTCGGTCTTATGGCCTTGGTTTTTGCTTGAGGACAAGCAAAGTCTTAAGCTTGGGGTGATTTGATGAGTGTGATTTCACCTCATTTTCCATGTACATTTCTGCATGCATTTGCATTTAGTTAGGCAATTTTAGTTGGATTTTGTTTAGTTTTTCCTTTGGAACGGATAAGGTGGTATTGTGTGTTGTTTTGCAAGGATTTATGATTAAATGCCCAAGTTTTAGCCATGAGGAAGCTGAGATGAAGAGAAGGCCTGAAAACTGAAGAAAAGGGGGCCAAAAGTCAGAAGCTGCCACGGCCTGGCCGTGATGGCTATCACGGCCGTGACCCAAAACCACCAAAAGTCAGAGACGATCACGGCTTGGCCGTGATAAAGATCAAGGGCGTGAAAAGTGGGCTCTCGTCGCGAAGAAATGGCTCGCCTCGCGAGAGACTGATTGTGCCAAAACCACCAAAAGTCAGAGACGATCACGACCTGGCCGTGATGGATATCACGGGCGTGAAAAGTGGGCTCGCGTCGCGAAGAAATGTCTCGCCTCGCGAGAGAGTAAGTTTGCCAGAACTGCAAGAGACAGAACCCGTCACGGCCTGGCCGTGATGGCTATCACGGCCGTGACCGGCCACGAGTTATAAAAGAACTGAGCAGAACAGAAGAAAATCATCCAGAAAACCCTAAAATCAGATCCTCTGCTGCTGTGGCTGCTGTGCAACATTCCATGGAGCTCTCTCCTTTGTTCATCTCTGTAACTCTCTCTTTTGTTTTGTCTTCAATTATGTGTAGCTAAATTCCCCTTTGTTGGGGTTAGACTATTGCTATCTGAACTTGGTTGTAAAATGACTTGATTTTAATACAGTTTCCTTCTTCTTTATGAGTGTATAATTCTATTCTTAATGCTTTCCTAGGCTTGATCATCTTAGGAATGATTAGTTGCTTTAATAGACAATTGAAAGGTTGATGTTAAAGCATGCTCATGAATTATATGCCAAGTAGTCCAAGAATCTAGACATAGGTGTTGGCTACTTGCAATCTTATGAATCTTTATTCTTAATGCAATTTCTCTTATTAATCCACCTAAGACATTAGGGTTTAATTTGGGATTTTAGGCTCAATGCACCTAAGACATTAGGCTTGAGTATATTAGAAAAGATTCGATTGTCATAAGTGAAGTAGGAACTGTGTTAGTTATCATTTCATGACAATCAAGGGAGGATTAGTTTAGTCTAACCCTAGCAATTCTATCTAATTGTTGTTCATCTTTCTGTTTGCATATTAACTGTTTGATAAAATTCTAAAACGAACAAAAAAATATTTTATTCTTGTTTGCTTGTTAGATGATAGAGCTACCTTCACTCCAAAATTTGATCGCCTAGATAGTAGTCTAATTTACGAAGTGGTAATTGTCCACGATCCCTGAGAACGATATCCGGTCTTACCGTTTTATTACTTGCAACGAACCGGTACACTTGCCGAGTCCGTGTCAATAAACCCTATAAAGTATATTGAACGAGCGTAAATATAGCATCTGTTCCTTTTACTTTGTGGATCTATAGGACTTTCATATATGGGTTGTAAGTATCCCTTGTACTCTTAATAATATACTTTTTTCTTCTTCAAAAAAAAAAAGGATTAAGAGTGATAACTCGCGCAGTCTAAATTTGGAAAATCTGGAGACTCTTGTCCCAACAGAGTGGATGTAGTTAGAATTCAAAAGCATCTACAATCACAAGCACGACCCTCTTGGATAAGTTGGTGTGGAAATTTTTTCATGAAAAGAATAGGCTTTGGGTACAAACCATGTCACAAACATACCTCAAGAATAATATTCCCTCCATTTTTTATATCCGAATCACAAGTCTGGCCCATCGATTATTCCATCCAAAATAAGAGCTTGGTAGTTGGTCTGGGTCGTATCCTTTGTCAAGTGTTCCACTCGACTGAGCAGGCTTGTTCGGCGGAGCAGCAATCCAACCTCATGTAGACCGAGGTCTAGTAGGTTTGTCACCCTACTTTAGTAGACTCTGACATATGAAATGTCTTTCACAACTAAATACCCATTTGTCACAAATGGCTAAAAGGTCTTTCTTAATAACTCAGAATCCTTGACGGGAGTACAAGACATGGCACACTCATTTTATTCACTTATACTCGTTAAATTCCCTACATTAACTTAGGCATTAGAATATTTTTTGTAGGCATTTCATACCATTCTCATCCCTTTGAGGATGACTTGCATTATCATCCATCCAAATCTTGAACATATCATCAAAGAATATCGATGCCATCTGTGGGAAGAGATAAACTCTTACCCCTAACACACCATAGTAGCTGTAACACCCTATTTTTCGTATAAAACCTTAAGCGTTTTATATTTTATACGTATGTTATATGTTGTGCTAGTTGTTAGTTTATGACTTAAGAATGCTAAAATGGGGTCAAGTGGAATTTTAGACTGAAAAGTCATTTTCTGGTACATGAGCACGACCGTGCTCATGTACAACACGACCCCGTGCTCAAAGACGTGTTGTGTGGCTGAGTGAGTCACGAGCACAGCCGTACTAAAGGGGAGCACGACCATGTCGAAAAATAGAGCGTTTTGACGTGAATGTTGAAGACCCCGTGTTTAGTTGAGCACGACCCCGTGCTCGATGTTGAGCATGACCGCGCATAAGGTGAGCATGCCCGTGCTCAAGGCCTGACAGCTTATATATAAGGGTTTAGAGGGTTACGAGTGTTAACCATCATTTTGACACATTTAGCAACCCTAGTGTGACAGAAACCTTTCCCCTTCCCTTCCCTTTGAACCCATCCAAGTCCTTGGTGTTCTTACGTTCGTTTGGGAGGGAAGTCACGCGCGCTAGTGTTAATTAAGGTAACAAAGTCATCCCTTGAAATCTCCTTTTCTTGTTTCATGATGAGATTGGAGATTAATGGTTTACCTTTTGTGTTAGCCAAGGCTTGAGGAATTCGTCGAGCCGCTCGAGGGAACCAGTAGGATCGCTTACGTTTGGCGTTAGTGGAATCTTCATAACAGGTACGAGGAGAAGGGATTAGTATAACATGTAGGCAATGGGGTAGCGTAAGATGAAGGGTTAACCCATGACTCTGTCGTGTGCTAATTACTTTTTGATGTTGTCTTCTATATGTATGTGATGTTTTCAATGAGATTGGCATGCTTATTTTATGAGTTGTTGCTAATATTGATAATGATAATGTTATGCCATTGATGATGATGTTGCCATCCTATGAATGAATGTTTAAGTGTTGATGTGGTTAATGTTAACGTTAATGTTAATAAGACTTTAAAGAATACTGATAATGACGTATAAGAATTAAGGGATAATTTCCCCAATGTTCATAATACTTGAATCATAGTAATGAGAGGCAAGGTTATTGTTCACTGGTATAGTCAAGACCATAGGCCTGATTCATGAGTGTTTTAGGGATATTAATAATAAAATAGAATTAAAGGATTAATCCCCAATAGTTATAAGACATAGAGATTAAACAAGAGTAACTAGACTAATACTTGATGGTCTAGTTAAAAGACAATAGGATTGATCTATGAATGCCCTAGGAAGCTTGGCAAGGGTTTCCAGGCGTTTCTAGTCAGAATGGTATGACCATGCTCCAGTAAGCCCGGCCATGCTCAATAGACAGCACGCACGTGTGATAAGCCTTTGGCTCATCTAGTTTTATGGCTAGTATGACCAGGGTTTTGTGCAAATTATATCCTATTTTCACCCAAATTAGATTAGATTGTCCTCAAGCAAGGTTTTGAGTCTCTAAAGTAGTTTTAGGTTAATTTAGCCAGTTTTGAGTCAAATAAAGCACTTATGGCTATTTTGTTGTTTTCAGGTTAAGTAGAAATTGAGGGAATAAAGAAACAGGGGATTCGCCTCGCGATAGTCTTCTCGCCTCGCGAACCTGAAAGCCAGCAGAACAGTAAAAATGTCATCCTCTCTGGTTCGCCCCGCGAACAGCACCTCGCCTCGCGACCCTGAAGGATGACTGTTCCAGAAATATGCAAGCTCTCGGGGTCGCCTCGCGAATAACTTCTTCGCCTCGCGATAATGGAAGTCAGAAAGCATCACGGTTGGCCCCTGATGTTCATAACGGGCGTAATAAGAAGACTCTTCAGTTCTTCGCCCCGCGAGCCGTTGTTCGCCTCGCGAGAATGCCAAAGGTTGCTGACTCTTCACAATATTCGCCTCGTGAATTAGGGCTCGCCTCGCGAGTTGGCTGAATTTCTGAATAATTATAAAAGGCTGTTCTGGACAGATTGGAAGGACTTTTGCTTCTCCATAGTTTTTACATTTTTCTGTGTGTTTTCGTTTTTCCATGGAGAACTAAATTTCATAGATTAACCCTTGTAATTGATTTCCATCGTACTTGAGGTTTTGTAATCCCTGTTTTGTATGCTTTTCCCTTTTCAATGCCATGTTATACATTTCTGTTTGTTTAATTCAGGAGTGTATAGTGTTGTGTTGATTCATTTCAATGATGCTATGTTCCTATACTTAATCGCGTTTGTTTAATTCGCGTGTGTTCATTCATGTTCGTTTAGTTCATGAGGGCTTAACCCCGTTTGTTTAATTCGGGAATAGGAACATGTATCCGTAGTAGCGATTTCGTTTGTTAATTGTTGCTACAACTGAAAGGGGATTAGAATCTGCTTAGGGCTTGGGATTACATGAACCGATGATAGTTGTGAAATCAAGAACAGTAGATTAATCGTTTTTAGCTATTTGATAACCTCTTTGAACTGCCTTGTTTTATTGCTCTGTTATTACTTTGTTTTCATATTTGCATCCCAATCCAAAACCCCCCCCCCCCAAAACTGATTTTTGTGAAAAATAACACTTTAAGAGTCATTGTGAGACGACATCCGAGTTGTCGCCCTAAACTACAGTTTTAAAACCCGCTCGTTTTTTTTGGCGCGTGCGCGACAGCGCGACCAAAAAAATTGGCGCCGTTGCCGGGGACTCTAATTTGTTATTTTTCCATATTTTTCTTTCTTTTCTTTTTCTTTTATTTTCGTTTTTGTTTTGAATTGGTCTGGCTACTAGGTCCAATTGCCCTGGATTGTGTGATTTTGATCCTGAAATTGAAAGAACACTGCACACACGCCGTAGAGAAATTCGGGCTAGCACTAGTAGTGATTCTAATTCCAAAACTGTTTTTGACAATATCGGTGATCAGAGGACATTAAAACAGCTTGCTGCCCCTGATGTAAATTATAATGGATTGTGTATTTCATATCCTGGTGCTGATACTCCTTTTGAATTAAAATCTGGTTTCATTCACTTGTTGCCAAAGTTTAATGGTCTTGCAGGTGAGGATCCACACAAGCACTTGAAGGAATTCCGGGTGGTCTGCTCCACAACCTCGAGATCAGAGGGAGTAACTGAGGATAGCATCAAGCTAAAAGCTTTTCCGTTCTCACTCCAGGGAGCTGCAAAGGATTGGCTATTATATCTTGAGTCAAACTCTATCACCACCTGGAATGATTTGAAGAGGGTTTTCTTAGAGAGATATTTTCCTGCTTCAAGAGCTGCGTCAATAAGGAAAGAAATATGTGGCATCAGACAAGGAAATGAGTCGTTGGCTGAATATTGGGAGAGATTCGAGCATTTGGTATCCAGCTGCCCTCAGCATCAGATTTCTGAACAGCTTCTTATCCAGTACTTTTATGAAGGGTTACTGCCGATGGATAGGAATCTTTTGGATCTTTGCTAGTGGGGAGCACTTGTTGATAAGACCCCATCTGCTGCCAAGCAACTCATTGAAAATATGTCACTGAATTCCCAGCAGTTTACTACCAGAAGAAATTCTGTTGAGACAAGAGGTGTGCATGAGGTCCATAGCCCTTCTTCCATCCAGGCCCTCGAGAATAGAATGGATGAGCTTACTTCTTTTGTAAGGCAATTGGCAATAGATAGGGTTCAGCCTGCAAGGTTATGTGGCATATGCAATTCTCCTGAGCACCCATATGATGCATGCCCCATTCCGAAGGAAGAGTTCTTGACTGATTTGCCTCAAGCTTATGCAGTCCATCCCTATAATCAAGGCAATAACCAGAACCGGTACAGCACTCCAGACCTCTCTACAAATAGGTACCATCCCAATTGGAGGAATCATCCTAATCTTCGGTATGGGAACTCATCCCAACAACAACCGACGGCACCTCAGAATCCTCCTCAAGTGACCACTTCTGCACCTTCTGGACCTTCATTAGAAGACTTGGTCAAGCAAATGGCTGCACAAAACCTTCAGTTTCAGCAGCAAGTTGGACAGTCGCAGCAGCGAACAGATGCTAGCATTCAAGATTTGAGGACACAGATTGGACAGCTTGCCACATCCATAAACAACATACAGCAAGCTCAAGGATCCAGTCAACCGCCGGCACAACCAGTGATAAACCCCAATGCCTCCAATCCTGATGTGAGTGCCATTTCTCTGAGATCTGGAAGAGTTGTTGAGGCAACCTCTGAGAAAAAGGAAGAAACTGTGGAGGTAACTCCTGAGCCTACTGTTGATGTTGAAGCTGAGAAAGTGTACAGACCACCAATCCCATTCCCACACAGATTGCAGAATAATAAGAAGATTGGTGGTGAAGACAAGGAAAGGGAGATTTTAGATGTGTTCAGAAAGGTAGCTGTGAATATTCCCCTTCTAGATGTGATCAAGCAGGTGCCCAAGTATGCAAAATTTCTGAAGGATCTATGCACCAACAAGAGGAAGTTGAAGAATAATGAGAGAGTTGATTTGGGAAGAAATGTTTCAGCTCTTATCCATTCTAAGTCTGCATCAGAAAGAGTTGTTGTTTTAGCCCCTACTCAGGCATTACCACAAAAGTGCAAGGATCCGGGCACATTTACTATTCCATGCACTATTGGGGATAGAAGATTTGAAAATTGCATGCTGGATTTGGGAGCCTCCATAAATGTCATGCCCACTTCTATCTTCAATAAGCTTGATCTTGGGCCCTTGCAGTATACAGGTCTCACCATCCAGTTGGCTAACAGGACCAGTGCCCGCCCCATGGGAATGGTAGAAGATGTGCTGGTGCAAGTTGATGAGCTAATTTTCCCTGTTGACTTCTACATCCTGGACATGGCAGGAGAG
This sequence comes from Sophora flavescens, assembly GCA_030762895.1. NCBI lineage: Eukaryota > Viridiplantae > Streptophyta > Magnoliopsida > Fabales > Fabaceae > Sophora > Sophora flavescens. The sequence goes on along the minus strand of CM061066.1, from coordinate 50,849,561 downwards.
ACACATTCCAGTAGATCACCTATAATCTTGGGCAGACCATTCATGAAGACAGCTAAGACTAAAATTGATGTTAATGATGGGACCATGTCTATGGAGTTTGGTGATATAGTGGCAAGGTTTAAAATCTTTGATACTATGAAGCAGCCCCTGGAAGAGCACTCTGTTTTCCAAATGGAGTTGCTCTCTGAACTTATTGATGAGACCTGTGATGACTTGGTTTCTGAATTTCCATTTAATTCTGGCTTTGATGATATTTTTTCTTGTCTTGATTGTACTAACACTAACCATTGTGTGGTGTGTGCTGAGATTGCTGCATGTTTAGCAGGTGATGGATTAGTCAATGCAGTGAATGAGGAACGTGCAGAAGATGAAGCAAAGACGGAGACCCTCCCTACCTATCCGCCACCTCCCCTGCGAAACCACCCGGAGGGACTGGATTTTGCACCATGGCCGGACCAAGGGGTTGAACCCCAATTTTATTGGGAGGACTTTGTTGAGAAAGCTGTCATCTTTGATCCAAGAGGAAGTGTTGAGTCCGCCGCATTGGGCAAGGTCACCATCATAGTCAAGTGCTCACTCATATATCAAGGATGCAAGTTATGGGACCATGGAATGAACTCTGTCTCTTTGGCCTTAGGCTACAAGCAATGGGATCCAGGCGGAAGCTCCTACACTGCCACCTGATCAGGGAGCACTCTTTCCTTTCCCTCACTCTGATTTTATAGTCATGTTGTTTCATTGGGGACAATGCATGTTTTAAGTGTGGGGGAGGGAACTAGTTGTAGTTTTGTGTTGAGTCTTATGTTGGCAAGTTTGATTGAATTTGATTGATTTTGCACAGATTGATTGCATGATTGATGTAAATGTTTCCCCCTAGTTTGAAAAAAATTTTGTTTTTGAAAAGTGATCCCCATGTGAAATTGAAAACTGAACTTTGAGATTTTGTTATGATGGCATGATTTATGATAAGTTTGGGGTGATAGGAAGCACACACTGGGGATAGAATCTCTGTCAAACAATTTGCATGAATGTCCAGGTGAGGTTTTGAGCCTCCAACATGTTTTTGACTGTAAGAATCACTTTCAAGTTGCACTTTCCTGAATTTGCTTGAATCTCTTTATGGTTTGCATGTTTATGTGTTTGCTTCAGATGATTTAGGCATTTTCTTTGTAAATAGCTACCTAGCCTAAAAAGAACCAATTCCTAATGCATGTTCCCTAGTTAGCCCCATTGAGCCTAATTAGCCTATTGTTTCTTGATGACCTGATATTATGAGCCTAAAATCTGAAAAACCATGTTAACCCGATCTTAGGATTAGGAGAGCATGGAATTTTATCAAGAGAATGGTTGCGAGAAACTAAGTTTGGGGTGGCTACAAGGTGTGATATGTGTTGTTTGGGATTGAAAAAAAAATAAAAAAATATAATAAAAAGGTTGGAGCCAAAGGCCAAAAAGAAAAAAAAAGAAAAAAACAAGAAAAGCAGAAAAAAAAAGAAAAGAAAAAAACAATAAAAATGGCTGTAGCCACCCAAAGCATAAAGAAAAATGAATAAAGGAATTTGAGTGGAAATTCAATGTATCAAACTGTTTCATGCTCTCTTAGTTCCTAGGGTCCTCAGCCTAGTTCCTTTGTATCCTACCCTTAGCCAGGCCTCATTACAACCCATAAAAGATCTTTTGATGTTGCATGCATGTTGTCTGTGGGAATCATTTGGAGATGAAAATCAAATTTATGGGAAGTGTTCTTGAAAAGTGAAACTGAGTGCAATGTTGAGAGCCTGACACAAACTGAGCAATTGAGTGAACACTAAATGCCCTTGTGAGGTAGGCAGTTGTTTGAATTTGGTGATCTCCCTCTTGTGTGTAACTTGGATCCCCTGCTTAGATTAATGATTGTTTGAATGATGAACTTCTCAATTATTTAGAATGAATGATTGTGGGGATTGCTTTGCTTGAAAGAGGGGGACATTGAAGAAAACTGTTTTTATGAAACTGCTTGAATTTGTCCAAGGTTGATTAAATCTTTTAAGCTTGCCATGTCTTGAGTCTTTTTGATTTTTGAGTTTTAGTTTGGTTGGGGACAAGCAAAGTTTAAGTTTGGGGTATTTTGATAAGCCTCTGGCTCATCTAGTTTTATGGCTAGTATGACCAGGGTTTTGTGCAAATTATATCCTATTTTCACCCAAATTAGATTAGATTGTCCTCAAGCAAGGTTTTGAGTCTCTAAAGTAGTTTTAGGTTAATTTAGCCAGTTTTGAGTCAAATAAAGAACTTATGGCTATTTTGTTGTTTTCAGGTTAAGTAGAAATTGAGGAAATAAAGAAACAGGGAATTCGCCTCGCGAACCTGAAAGCCAGCAGAACAGTAAAAATGTCATCCTCTCTGGTTCGCCCCGCGAACAGCACCTCGCCTCGCAACCCTGAAGGATGACTGTTCCAGAAATATGCAAGCTCTCGGGGTCGCCTCGCGAATAACTTCTTCGCCTCGCGATAATGGAAGTCAGAAAGCATCACGGTTGGCCCCTGATGTTCATAACGGGCGTAATAAGAAGACTCTTCAGTTCTTCGCCCCGCGAGCCGTTGTTCGCCTCGCGAGAATGCCAAAGGTTGCTGACTCTTCACAATATTCGCCTCGCGAATTAGGGCTCGCCTCGCGAGTTGGCTGAATTTCTGAATAATTATAAAAGGCTGTTCTGGACAGATTGGAAGGACTTTTGCTTCTCCACTGTTTTGTTTTACATATTTTTCTGTGTGTATTTCGTTTTCATGGGGAACTAAATTTCATAGATTAACCTGCTGTAATTGATTTCCACCGTACTTGAGGTTTTGTAATCCCTGTTTTGTATGCTTTTCCCTTTTCAATGCCATGTTATACATTTCTGTTTGTTTAATTCAGGAGTGTATAGTGTTGTGTTGATTCATTTCAGTGATGCTATGTTCCTATACTTAATCGCGTTTGTTTAATTCGCGTGTGTTCATTCATGTTCGTTTAGTTCATGAGGGCTTAACCCCGTTTGTTTAATTCGGGAATAGGAACATGTATCCGTAGTAGCGATTTCGTTTGTTAATTGTTGCTACAACTGAAAGGGGATTAGAATCTGTTTAGGGCTTGGGATTTCATGAACCGATGATAGTTGTGAAATCAAGAACAGTAGATTAATTGTTTTTAGCTATTTGATAACCTCTTTGAACTGCCTTGTTTTATTGCTCTGTTATTACTTTGTTTTCTTATTTGCATCCCAATCCAAACCCCCCCCCCCCCCCCAAAACTGATTTTTGTGAAAAATAACACTTTAAGAGTCATTGTGAGACGACATCCGAGTTGTCGCCCTAAACTACAGTTTTAAAACCCGCTCGTTCTTTTTGGCGCGTGCGCGACAGCGCGACCAACGTGCTCAACTTAAAGACCAGCACGCCCGTGCTGGGGAACAACACGACCGTGCTCCCCACACAGAGTTAAATGCTAAGACAAGAACAAGGGTGTTTCACCCAAATTGTTCCCTATGATGAAATAAGACACCAATCGAAGTAAAGACAATTTAGATAATTTAATAAAGACTTAACAAAGATAATTAAATACAAACGTTAAGATGGTCAAGACGGTAACGATGGGTTACCGCACGTTCTTATACTAGGGTACTTATTGGCCAAGGTAACATTGATGCTTATTTTTCAAGGTGTTGACGATGTTGAACCTTGGTGCTTATTGGCCAAGGGGGCCTTGATGCTCGTTGGTCAAGGTGTTAATGGTGATAAAACTTTGGTGCTTATTGGCCAAAGCGGAGGTGGTGATTGTTTGTTTTCTTGTTGTTGTTGCTCATGCATTCACGTATTGGAGATGTTAGTGGGGAAAGTTCAACATAGGGGAGATCGTCCAAGAGGCGATCTGGCCGTCCATGATGATTCATCAGAGAGTTAGGTGAATCGTGCGCCCCGGTGATGGTGCATTCGAGAGTAAGGTGCATTGGCTATCCAATAGGTTCACACATGGTTTGGTGAACTGCCGGCGTTGGTTCTTATTGGTCAATATGGATATGTAACTTCGACGTTGTCTTCCTTAGGTAGTTCGAATCCATATGCATGACGAAGTAGTGAGTGGTGCTGCACCGCATAGCATACATTATTTAAGACGATGTGAATGATATGAATATGTTGAATATTGTAATGTTATAACGTGTTATTCTATGACGTATGCTCATCTTGCTAACTGCTCATTTACCATTATGTTTATACATCGCTTTCTTACTCCTCATCTTTGTTGTTTCCTTGCATGTACCTTTTCTTGTTATGTAGAGGATGGTGAGCAGCCAGTTGAGGAGTGACTCTGAGGAGCCCGCTCACTCATAGTTTAAGACCTTTTTATCTTTTAGTTATGTATGCGATGTTTTTCCGGATTGTTGATTACCAGCTCTGTAATGTGACATCAGGGTTGGGTTTTGTTTTTCAGTTATGTTTTGACTTTTTTTATTTTCCACGATGTTTTGTTCATGTGAACCTCTTACCCATGGTTTTATTATTATGAAATAATATGCATGTGTTTTTATTTTAAATTATTTCTTTTCCTTTTATGTTGTTATAAATACATGCAGGGTAGAGGGTGTCACATTTAGTGGTATCAGGGCAGGTCTGTCCTATCAGATCGTGGTAGGAGTCTGTTATGAGTCTTCTGTGTGCTCTAGTGTGAATTGCCTATATTTAATATAGACAATAATATATGGAACTAGTACCTGTAGCTTCATTTTGGCTTGACTTACTGTGTTTGGTGGTTTGTCTTGGACGATCCAAGAAGCCTGTGAGTGCTTCTTGTGTTTAGAAAGGTTGTTCTGTTATCAATTGATAATAAGAACTTCGTAGTTGACCTTGTATGCTTACCCTTGAAACAGATTGATGTCATTCTTGGTATGGACTGGTTATCTTCTAACCATGTCCTCTTGAACTGTTTTGACAAGACCATTGTTTTTGGAACTCCAGTCGAGTGTAAGGATCCGAGATTTCTCTCTACCAACCAAGTTAAGGCTTCCATGAAAGAAGAGACTGAAGTTTACGTGATTTTATCTTCCCTGGAAGTAGAAAGCAAACCCGATGTTGGGAATGTGCCAATAGTGAGAGAGTTCCCTGGGAATGTTTATAACTTACCCCCTGAGAGAGATGTTGAGTTTACCATAGACTTAGTGCCGGGAACGAGACCCATATCCATAGCACCTTATAGGATGTCTCCTCTAGAACTAGCAGAGTTGAAGAAACAGTTGGAGGAACTGATTCAGAAACAGTTCATTAGGCCGAGCATGCCCCCATGGGGAGCGCTAGTGTTGTTGGTGAAGATGAATGATGGGAGCATTAGGTTGTGTGTCGACTATCGACAACTCAACAAAGTGACCGAAAAATAATAGGTATCCCCTCCCATGGATCGATGGTCTTATGGACCAGTTGATAGGAGCCTATGTTTTCTCCAAGATAGATCTGAGGTCAGGATACCATCAGATTTGGGTTAGGTCTGAGGACATTCTGAAGACAGCGTTTGGAATGCGTTATGGTCACTATGAGTATTTGGTTATGCTCTCTGGCATGACTAATGCTCCTGTTGTGTTCATGGATTATATGAACAAGACCCTTCACCCTTACTTGGATAAGTTTGTGGTGATTTTCATAGATGACATCTTAGTGTACTCCAAGACCAGGGAGGAACATGAGGAACACTTGAGGGTACTCTTGCAGACCCTTAAGGAGAACCAGTTGTATGCTAAGTTGTCTAAGTGTGAGTTTTGGCTAGAATAGGTGTGTTTCTTAGGACATGTCATCTCTAAATGAAGGTTAGTTGTGGAACCGTCTAAGGTAGAGATTGTGCTCCACTGGGAAGAACCAAAATCGGTGACTGAGATTAGAAGTTTCTTGGGCTTAGCAGGGTACTATAGGAGGTTCGTAGAAGGTTTCTCTAAGAAAGCTTTACCTTTGACTCGTCTCACTAAGAAATGCTAACACTTTATGTGGGACTCTAAGTGTGAGGGAAGTTTTTAAACCTTGAAGGAAAGGTTAACATCAGCACCGATTTTAGTTTTACCCAATCCTAGTAAGCCTTTCTTAGTATACTGCTATGCTTCTATGCAAGGGTTAGGTGGAGGGTTGATGTAGAATGGTAAGGAAGAAGTCTATGCTTCTAGGCAGTTGAAAACCCATGATAAGAATTAACCTACCCATGATTTGGAATTAGGAATTGTAGCATTTGCCTTAAAGATCTGAAGGCGTTATCTTTATGGAGCAAGGTCCGAGGTATTTAGTGATCATAAGAGTTCGAAATACCCATTTGACCAAAAGGAGCTCAATATGAGGCAGCGTAGGTGGATGGAATTCCTTAAGGATTATGATTTTGAGTTGACCTACCACCCAGGAAAAGCCAATGTAGTGGAAGATGCCTTAAGTAGAAAGACCTTACATGTTTCACCTTTGATGGTTAGAGAAATGGATCTGATTAAGGAATTTAGAGACTTGAGCTTAGTGTGGGAAGTTACCCCTAAGAGTATTGGGCTTGGGACGTTGAAGATTACCAACAGTTTGATGGACCAGATTAGAGAAGGTCAGAAGATAGATGTATACCTCTTAAGCCAAAAAGAGTTGCTTGCTCATGATAGAAACCTTAGTTTTAAGGAAGGAACTGATGGCGTTTTGAGGTTTTGAGATAGAGTTTGCATACCTGGTGCTCCAGAGATTTGGAAGTTGATCCTTGAGGAAGGACATATGAGTGGTTTAAGTTTCACCCAGGTGCCACTAAGATGTACCAGGATCTGAAGCGTATGTTTTGGTGGCCTAGGATGAAAACGGATGTAGCTGAGTTTTTTTTTTATGCGTGCTTAGTGTGCCAAAAGGCTAAGATAGCACACCAAAAGCCTTCAGATAAGATGGAGCCGTTGTGTATCCCAAAATGGAAATGGGATAGTATCTCTATGGACTTTGTGTCTGGACTCCTTAGGACTTCAGCTGGTTATGATGCTATCTGGGTTGTTGTGGACAGGTTGACAAAATCTGCACATTTCATCCCTATGAACATGGAGTATCCACTAGAGAAGTTGACTAGGTTGTACATCAGGGAGATAGTTAGGCTACATGGTGTGCCCTCTGGCATAGTATCATATAGAGACCCTAGGTTTACCTCTAGGTTTAGGAATAGTTTGCATGAGACTTTAGGGACAAAGCTTAGACTAAGTTCAGCTTACCACCCACGGATTGACGGTTAGCCTGAGAGAACCATCCAGTCCTTAGAGGAATTGTTGAGAGCTTGTGTGCTAGAACAATCGGGTAGCTGTGACAAGTTTTTGCCTGTAAAAGAGTTAACCTACAACAATAGTTTCCATTCCAGTATTGAGATGACACCCTATGAAGCGTTGTATGGAAGGAGATGTAGGACACCTTTGTGTTGGAATGAACCTGGCGAGAATGTGGTGCTAGGACCTGAAATAGTGCAAGAGACTATAGAGAAAGTAAGGATGATCAGGAAAAGATGAGAGTGGCACAAAGCAGACAGAAGAGTTATCATGACAAGAGAAAAGAGGCTCTCAAATTCAAGGAGGGTGATCATATGTTCTTAAGAGTTACTCCAACAACTGGGTTTGGTAGAGTGATGAACTCGAGGAAACTTAGTCCTAGATTTATTGGCACTCACCAAATTCTAAAAAGAGTTGGCGAAGTCGCCTACCAAATAGATTTACCACCTTTCTTGTCCAACCTTCATAATGTTTTTCACGTGTCCCAACTTCGGAAATATATTCATGATCCTAGTCATGTGATAGTACCCGATACAATTCAGTTGAAAGAGAACTTGACTTTTGAGGTACTACCTCTTTGAGTTGAGGATCAAAGGATGAAGAAGCTAAGAGGGAAGGAAATTCCCTTGGTCAAATTCGTTTGAAGTAGGGCTACTGAGGAAAGTGATACGTGGGAGCTGGAGAGCAAGATGATGGAAGCATACCCGCACATTTTTACTCAAAGTGAGTAGAAATTTCGATGACGAAATTTTTATAAGGGGGTGGAATTGTAACACCCCGTTTTTCGAATAAAAGCCTTTAATCATTTTATATGTTGTGCTAGTTGTTAGTTTATGCCATAGGAATGCTAAAATGGGGTCAAGTGGGATTTTAGATTGAAAAGCAATGTTATTAAAACCGGACCGGACCGACCAGTCCGGCCGGAAACCAGACCTACGGCCGATCCGGTTAGCATATCAGACCGGTTAGCCACGTGAACCGGTGTTGACGTCATCGACACGGCTTAGAACCGGGGTGAATCGGAGGCTTGACTCGCAGACCGGATCGGATGGAATGACGTCAGCATGCGGAAAGGAAATTTTTCTAGGAAAATTCGCCAAAATGTCATTCATGGGACTCGAGCTCGGGTGGAAAGCATGCATAAGGAAGAGCTGCGCCACTTGATATACGTTGTTAATTGATATATGCTTACAAAATATTATATATATACATAGTTAAACTGTAAAATTTATACATTTAATATATACCGGTTCATCCGGTTCAATCAGTGACCTTGATTGGTATTTGTTTAATTAGATACTTTTTTTATGGTAATGATTTTGAATTTGGAGTATGGACATGTTGAATTATGTTGTCATATATATGAATATTTTAGAATTTTTTTAATGTATATCAGTTCAAATCGAGTCACCCAGTGACCCCTGGTTGAACCCGGTTGAACCAGTGACCCATTAACCTAGTACCCTGACCGAGTCGATCACCAGTTCGGTTTTAATAACATTGGTGAAAAGTCCCTTTCTGGTATATGAGCACGGTCGCCCCGTGCTCATGTACAACACGACCCTGTGCTCAAAGGCGTGCTCTGTGGCTAAGTGAGCCACAAGCACGACCGTGCTCAGGGGGAGCACGATCGTGTCGGAAAATATAGTGTTTTGACGTGAATGTTATAGACCCCATGCTTAGTTAAGAACGACCTCGTGCTCGGTGTTGAGCATGGCCGTGCTCCCCACACAGAGTTAAATGCTAAGACAAGAACAAGGGTGTTTCACCCAAATTGTTCCCTATGATGAAATAAGACACCAATCGAAGTAAAGACAAGTTAGATAATTTAATGAAGACTTAACAAAGATAATTAAATACAAACGTTAAGATGTTCAAGACGGTAATGATGGGTTACCGCACGTTGTTATACTTTAGTGCTTATTGGCCAAGGTAACCTTGATGCTTATTGGTCAATGTGTTGACGATATTGAACCTTGGTGCTTATTGGCCAATGGACCTTGATGCTTGTTGGTCAAGGTGTTGATGGTGATAAAACTTTGGTGCTTATTGGCCAAAGCGGAGGTGGTAATTGTTTGCTTGTTGTTCTTACTCATGTATTCACGCATTGGAGACGTTAGTGGGGGAAGTTCAACATAGGGGAGGTCGTCTAAGAGTAAGGCGATTTGGCCGTCCGTAGTGATTCATCCGAAAGTTAGGTGAATCGTGTGTCCCCGTGGTGGTGCATCCGACAATAAGGTGCATCTGCTATCCAAGGGGTTCACCCATGGTTTGATGAACTGCCGGTGTTCGTGCGTCCCCGTAGTCACTACAAAAAAAGGTTATTTAGCGACCGAAAATAGTGACCGAATTTTTTGGTTGCTTTTTGCGACCGAAATGGCGACCGATTATAGGATCTACATGAAACACTGATTAGAGGTGATACTACGACCGAAATAGAGCGTAGCAGAGTTATCGGTCGCTATTTCGGTCGCTAAATAAAGGAAAGTAAAAGTCAGAAATTTATGACTTTTTAGCGACCGAACTGGCGACCGATTTCAATGCAACGGTTAAACTTCATTTATATTTGCGACCGGTATTAATTCAGTCGCTAAATGGCGCGTAAAAAAAATTAAAATAGCGCGTGCTAGTGACCGATTTAAAAATCCGTCGCTAAATTTATGAGTTCAAATTTCAAATTAACCCATTTAGCGACCGATTTAATTCGGTCGCTAAAAATGAAATCCCTAAATCGCGATTTCCTTTCTCTCTTGCCCCATTTCTCTCTTTTCTTCTACTCTCTCGCGCAGCTGCTCTGCTCCACCCCGTCCCTGTTCCGGCCACGCATCACCACCTCTCACCGTCTCGTCCTCCTCTGGCCACCACTTGGTAAGGTTCTCCCAGTATCCTTCTCATTTTGTGTTTCTCCTTCTCTGTCTCTCACTCTCTCTTCCTCCTCCCAGAAGCACCGTGCCACCACCGCCACCACGACTACCACTGTAGCACCATGACCTCCTTCTTTGGTAAGGTCTCCTCTTCTCTCTCTCTGTGTATCTCACTCTCTCTCTCTCTTGCTCGGTTCTCTTTGTATCAGTTTCTCTCAATGTCTCTCAGGTGTTGTCACTTCCTCCTCCGGTCACCACCACCATCTCAAGGGGTTCTGTTTGCGCAACCACCACCCCATAGTCTCCTCCGATCAGTTCTGTCTCAGGTTAGGGTTTAGGGAAGTTCTGTCAGTAAGGGTATTTATGCTGTCAAATTAATCATTGATGTTGTTCTAGTGAAATCCAGAGTAGAGAAATTTTGACAGTAGGGGTATATTGATTTAAATAACTTATTGGATAGATAATATAAGTTAGCTTTCTCTTATTTAGATTACTCAAGTACATTGTTGTTTCAACTGTATTATGATTAGGATAGTGAATCCAAATACATCTTTACTAAGCATACTTGAGAAAAGTAATTTTCCTTTGCTCTAATTTCTGCATGTTCCCAACTACTTGACTTATTTTGCAACTATGGTTCACTATGAATTAAAACACGTCCAAAGAATGAGGATTGGAATGAAAGTGACTTTGGTGGTTTTGAATACTATGTATTTGGAAATGTTGCATGAATTGCTTAGGTGTTGCTAGGGAATGCTTGAGGTGAGTGGGTAAATTGGGTGCATTACAATTGAACAACAATAAAGGGGTTGTGCACTGCAGCAGGTGGAAAGCTATCTTTTTTGTATTTATTTTGTTTTGGCAGATGCATTCATGTATTTCTTTCATTTGTAGTGCTGATCTGACTTGGTAAAATATAGTGTGCAATGGCAATGACACCCACTGGGTCATATTGAGGATAATGAGGTATATCTACTTATGTATGAATGATGAAATTAGATAATGAAGTATTAAGTATAGGGTTAGATAAAATGAAGGGTGGGGCACAATTTGCCAGGCACATGACATGCCGTCATCATTCAAACATTATTCACATTAGAAAGCAGCTCTGTACACAATCTTATGAAAGCAACTCTGGTTTTCTACTCATTTGTTTCGCTAGGCAATGGAGCTTTCCAGAAATAGTTGTTGATGACCATCCTTACTAGGTTATCTAGGCATTTCCAGTAGGAAAAGTCCTCTCTATGACCATCCTTCAAAACGACGTAAAAGCATCTGCTTTCCTGAAAACTACTATGTTTGCTAATCTGTAAATTTGCATGTGAAGTTGCATTTCTTTGTTCTATTTTAACATGCTAGTATGCTACATGGATCTTTCCATCTTTTCTTATTATCACTTGATGAAGTTTAGACATATGACTTGTTTTCCTTATCGTTTTATCAGAAAATGGATCCGACTAAATGTTTTGAGACAGCCATCCATTTAGACCAGGTACAGTATTTCATCAACTTAACAATAATGATCGGATTCATGTAATGATGGTTAAGGCATAAACTAATCATTAATAAATTGTTCTTGTGTATTTGCAGGATTTGATTTCAATCCCGCGATCATTCTAGCATCGTTGGGGACAACAAATACCGCGTGTTGTGACTATTGAAGACAAATGCGGAAATCTATTTAATAGGAATATAGTAATCCATGAGGATTGCCCATATTTTGCAGCAGATACAAATGGTATCAGGGAGTTGTATTTGTTGTCCACTGGTGCATTGGCAGAGTTTAAGTACCTTGGGGGTTCGCGCTTCTACATGTTCATCCTTTTGGAAGATTGATGAGTTTTGATATAAGCTGAGGCATATGAAGGTGCATAATCGTCTAATTAATTTTAGATATTTAATGTCTCATAAGATAAATACCCAACAAGGACAACTAATCATTTGGTATCTGGCATGTCATTAACCAATACTATTATTTTGGAAGTAACCATGTGTATTTTATCCATACTCAGATTTAATTCTCATACAAGTTTTGAACTAATCTAACAAAGCAATCAACTAATTAATAAGCATCCAAATGCTGCATTATCTAATATCGAATAGTGAAAGAGAAATCTTATTAAAATGATTTCCATTTGATGTTTTAACTTTTAACTTATTAAGTGCCCCTATTCCATGAAACTAGCAAAAGAGTCAGGATCGTATTCATAAGACTGGCAACAATCATATAATCAATAACACCTACATTCAACTTTGCATTCACATTAATTTATGTACAATAAATTCATGTCAGTGAAACAAATTTCATTTGATTAAACATGATACTTAATGGCATTACTGAATTTGAAGTTCATAACAAGTAAAAAAATACTCTCCTAACAGCTCCAATGAAAACTTCTTTTTAACATCAAACCATTGTTTACATTTGACAACTTTGTAAAGCAAAAATCCATTTAACATACTTAACCTCATGGAGGAATTCAATTATTTGAAACAACACGCTATCCCCCAAATGAACAAAACTTTCTTCCAGTATTGAACTTAATATGACTTAGAAAGACAAATAAGCCAAATGAAACCAAATGCATTCACTAAGCCATTTTCTGAGTGAGGTAAGTGAGGTGAGTACAATTTAAAAAATAATACCCATGACAACCAATCACCGAGAGAGTACCTGATGCAGCGCGGTGACGGCGGCGTTAGGCGCATGAGACCAGAGAACAGAGAAGTGTGGTGAGTGAGGTGAGTACCTGATGCAGCACGGCGGCGGCGGCTTTTGTTGATGAAGGCAGAGAACGACCGACCGCGACAGGATAGGCGTGCTCACGAATGACCGAGAAGGGCGACGAAGGGCGGCTGAACAGAGCGGAGAAGAAGAAGCGCCGACGGTGGAGACGCGATCGCAGTGGGGAAGGAGCACGGTGGAGACGCAGTCGCCGTCTTGGTGTAGCGCCGTGGTGGGTAAACTTGTGTATGGTGGGGAAGGATGCGCGATCGCCGTCTTGGAAGCACGTACTGCTGTGAGGAGTGAAATTGGTGGTGCCCGCGGGTGTGAAAGTTGTGAGGGAAGTTATGAAATCAGCAAAGGTGACTTAAGATAGCGTTTCCGCCTTTAAACGCTATCTAAAGGTTATCTTTTAATAGCATTTCTTTAAACAAATACTATTAAAAATTGATTTTTTTTAAAATTATTTTAAATTAGAAAAGATAGCACTTCAATATAAAAACGTTATCTTAGGTGCACTCTTTAATAACACTTATTCTAGGAAACGCTATTAAAAGGACACAACCATTTTAATAGCAGTTCCGCTCTACAAATGTTATTAAATAACTGTTATTATAAATTATTTCTATTGTAGTGATACATAAATTCGATACAAATCGACCAAATTACACCCCTGCGTAACAAAGGCAAAATAAGCAAAGTTATCACATATTTGATGCTCAATCGGTAGACACGCCACACGAACTCGTTGGCTGCCAAGATGGAGAACTTTCTAGCGAACCCATGATTATGGTTTTTCTAGCCTTCACTTCCACCCACTATTCAATATTTCTTGGCTTAGTGTTAAGGCTGAAATAAAAGAAAAAATCTTATGCACTCTCAAAATAATATACTTGATTTTATCAATATATATATATATATATGATGGTTTAAATTTTCTGTTAATTTAAAGGAGTTATCCTAAATGTTAAGGAAGCATTCTTGCTTTCGTTACTGATGATGCATATAAATTTATTCTGAGTGTTGTTATATTATCTCCAAAAAAATTCTACTAATTCTCTAAACACTAAATAGGATTAAGGTAATATACACTGTTTTTACACCGACATTCATTAACATTGTCATGTATGTTTCTATTTCAATAACTAAGTGAAAGAGATAACAATAATTTTGATTTGTTAAGATATTATTGGATGTTAGTATGAAAATCTTTTACAGTACATGGAAATTAAACTCTACTAAATAAATAAAAAATTAATGTATTTAATATAATATAAAAAAAATATTCAATAATTTATTATTTAAAAAATAAAAAGATCAATAGAATGACTGAATAGGAGAATTTAGAATTATTCTCTCTCCCATGAATGTTCAAATATCTGACATGATAATATTAGATTGCTGGAAGTTTAAGTAGCGCAACTTAAGAAACAAGCTCGTTCACATTTGAACAATCCATTCCCTCCATAAAATGAGAGTGGTTAGAAGCATTCGAAGTCTCTGGAAATCTGCCAACTTCATATTGATAAACGTCAATCCAGCTAGCATTTGATACCGACTAGCATACGTGAGGACCAGCATCTTCTATACCTCATCATGTCGCAGAGAAATTGTAACATATTATGAGAGTAATATCAAACTCGTTAAATTGTGAGTCAAGCAAATATTTCACCGGATAATGTCACGTCAACAATGCTTACTATACTGACCGAAGAGTAAAATCGGCCACCGAACTCGGATACCCGGCCCAGTCCGGAAGTTAAGGATAATAAATTAAAGATCACTTAATTAGGGAATAAGATATTAAATATTAAATCATAATATTATCTGATTTAACCTTATCTGGTTAAAAGAGATAATATCCCTTAAAATAAGGAATCACATCTCAAAAGAGATTTAAGAGATAAACCAGATCTCTAAAAGATATTTGGAATATAAATCACATCTCAAAAGAGATTTAAGAGATAAATCAGATCCCTAAAAGATAGGGGAACTCTATTATAAAAGGAGGAGTACCCGTGATAAAGACTCACTTTTCACTGAACGCCGGTGACTCTCTCTTAAGCGTATTAGAGAAACTAGCGTCGACCAAGAGACTATCAGAGAGTCCTTGCTCCCTAGTATTCATCAGATACAAAATTAAGAGATCGAGATCACCACGGACAAGGGTTGAATCCAGAACTACGTCTGGCTTTGATTCTCATTGGGATACGTAGGACCGGAGTATCATATTCTATCAAGCCATAGCCTAAAACAACCCCATTTATTCATCCCTGGTTTGACGTTCACGACGAGGTTCCGGCAAACCAGATCTCGGCAGGAACATTTGGCGCCTACCGTGGGGCCGAGGTGAAACTTTCCCCGGTTCCACAAGAAAAGCTTAATGGTGACCACACGGAATGGTCTGCGATGAGGGGCGAGCAGCATGAATCATGAGGACCATGAGGCTTCGAACGCCCAGAATCACGGGAATCATCTTTCCTCCCCCCTCCATGAAGACAACCCTCGGTTGGAAGAAGTTATTGAACAGCTTAAGCAATTGCGAAAAGAAAACGAGGAGATACGCGCTCAGAATCAGAAGCTCCTAAGAGCGCGGAAAAGAGAAAGGTCCCTGACACCTTCAGACGGAGAGCAATCCTCACCCGAGGCTGGCCAGAAGGATCCTCCGGCGCACTCTCCTCGGGGAACTAACCGAGCATCCAGAACTAAACCTACCCTGGGGGATTCAGAAGTCAAATCTCACGCAGAAAGGACTAGCCAAAAAGGAAGGACATCGGACCGGCGTCCGAGGTTGCCCTTCACTGATGACATCAATGAGGTAATCGTGCCAACCCACTTTAAGCCCCTTAACATCGACAAATTCAATGCCACCACTAACCCAACCGAGCATGTGGAGTCCTTTATTTCCTCTATTTACTTGGTGACTGGTTCGGAGGCCGTCATGTGCAAAGTTTTTCCAACTACTTTGCAAGGCCCAGCTCGGACCTGGCTAACAAATCTACCACCTCGGTCGATTGACTCCTTTGATGTACTCATAACCAAGTTCACCGCACAATTTGCGGCAAGCCGAAGGCACAGAAGGCACTCAGTCTCACTGGTAAATTTCAAACAGGAAAGGAATGAATCACTCAGAGATTACATGGCCTGCTTCAATGCTAAGAAGATCCTGATTCCCAACATGAGCTCGGAGCTCTGCCTTCACACCGTCATGGCCGGTCTTAAGCCAGGACCATTCTTCGAGTACATATCTCGGAAGCCACCAAGAGATTTTGAAGAGCTGCAGGAAAAGGCAACAGGGTTCATGAACTCGAAAGAGATGCTGGAATTTAAAAGGAGAGAAAGAGGTTTCGAGGACAGGAGCTCAGCCTCGAATAAAGACTTAAACAGGGGGTTTGACTCACAAAGGACCCAAAAAACAATGAAAGAGAATTCCCGCAGAGGCATCCCAGGTATCCATCTTATACTCCGTTGAACCGATCTCGGGCATCCATCCTTCAAGAGGTGTGCAGCACCGAGTTGCTTACCTTACCTGAACCATCCAAAACACCGGACAATGCTGACAGAAGAAAAGAATGCATGTGGCATCAAAACTATGGACACTCCACTGAAGAGTGCAGAACACTCCAGAGAAAGATTGAGGAGTTAGTGCAAGCAGGTCGTCTTGATCGTTTCATCCGTCGAGATGACAACGGCGGAAGACGACCCGGTCGAAGACAACGAAGACACGGTCATGATAACCGAGACCGAGATGCAAACTTGCGAAGAAACCATCAGGGTGGAGATCGGCTGAATAACCAAAGGACCCCTATCGAAGAATCAGATGGAGGAATCAGGGGGGTCATCAATACAATCTCGGGGGGATTTGCAGGAGGAGGAACAACGAGCTCAGCTCGGAGGCGTCATGTGAAAGCCCTCCGGTCTGTTAACGCGGTGTTTGGAAGGCCTCTAAGAGCAAGACCCCCCATAACATTCACAGATGATGATTTCCAAGGGGTAGATCCAAATCAAGATGACCCAATGGTGATAACGGTCAAGCTGGCCAACTTCTCGGTCAGACGAACACTTATTGACCAGGGGAGCTCGGCCGATATTCTCTACCTAGCAACCTTCAGGAAGCTCGGAATCCCAGAAAAGCTGATAAAAAGCAGGAGGACAAGCTGGTAGGGTTTGCCGGGGAACAAGTCAAGACCCGAGGTTACATAGATCTCTTAACAACGTTCGGAGAGGGCAGACTCTCCAAGTCAGTATCAGTCAGGTATTGCCAGCACGTCATACAATATCCTTATCGGAAGACCGACGTTGAATGAGCTTGGGGCAATTGTCACTACCCCACACCTGACAATGAAATTCCCAGCCGATTCTGGGGAGATAATTGCGGTCCGAGCTGACCAAAAGCTAGCAAGGCAGTGCTATGTAGACAGCCTGAAGGTTACCCATCACCAGGACAACCCAAAGAATACCGAGGATGGTAAAGCCGAGGTGGTAAGCTCGGTCAGCTCAGTAACTTCAGGCAGTTCGGTCAGCATGTTTGAGCTGGACCCAAGGGCGGAGATGTACGAGTCCAGGGACGAACCAACAGAGTCTTTAGAAAGGTTCCAGTTGGGAGCCCATCCTGAACAGTGCACCCACGTCGGTAGTCAGCTGGACCCCTCAATCAGAGAGAGGCTTCACACGGTCCTAAGAAAGAATGCTGACCTGTTTGCCTGGAAGACATCGGATATGCCGGGCATAGACCCCAACTTTATGTGCCATAAACTGTCTATATGTCCCGAAGCTAAACCTGTAACTCAGAGAAAAAGGAAACTGGGTGAAGAAAGGCGCCGAGCAATGGCCGAGGAGACTTCTAAACTGCTCAAAGCAAATTTCATCCGAGAGGTGAAATACACCACTTGGCTAGCCAACGTGGTATTAGTCAAAAAGGCCAATGGTAAATGGCGGATGTGCACCGACTATACCGACCTCAACAAGGCATGTCCAAAGGATTCCTATCCCTTGCCCAACATCGACAGATTGGTGGATGGGGGCCTCAGGTTACCAGGTTTTGTCCTTCTTGGACGCATATTCTGGCTACAACCAGATCAGGATGTACCCACCCGACGAGGAAAAAACAGCGTTTATGATTGATGGGGCAAATTACTATTACCGAGTAATGCCCTTCGGCCTAAAAAATGCCTGGGCGACATATCAGAGGCTTATGGACAAGGTTTTCGTCGGTCAAATCGGAAAAAACCTAGAAGTATATGTTGATGACATGGTAGTAAAATCCGATGATCCGAGCCAGCACCCTGCCGACCTCGAAGAAATCTTCGGCCAACTCAGAAAGTACAACATGAGGCTGAATCCAGAGAAGTGCTCTTTTGGTGTGCAAGGAGGAAAATTCTTGGGGTATATGCTAACACATCGAGGAATCGAAGCTAATCCAGATAAATGCAAAGCCGTCATGGAAATGCGGAGTCCTCGGAATGTGAAGGAAATTCATAGGCTAGCCGGCCGATTAGCCTCCCTATCCCGTTTTCTCCCCAAGTCTGTAGAGAAGGCAAGACATTTTTTCCAGCTCCTGAAAAAGCCAAAGGATTTCATTTGGACTGAAGAATGTGAGAAGGCCTTCGAAGATCTGAAACTCTTCTTAGCATCTCCCCCAATCCACTCGGCCTCAGCTCGGCAAAGATCTGTACCTATACCTCTCCGTCAATGATTATGCAATCAGTGCAGTGATTATCCAGGAAGAGGAAGAGCAACAGATGCCGGTATACTATGTCAGTAGGATCCTGAAAGACGCGGAAACGTGACACCAAGTAATTGAAAAACTGTCTCTCGCCTTAGTTATGGCAGCTCGGAGGTTACGACCCTATTTCCAATCTCATCAGGTCATTGTCAAGACGGATCATCCGATAAAGCAGGTACTCAGGAAACCTGATCTAGCCGGACAAATGATAACTTGGTCAGTGGAGTTGTCAGAGTTCGGTCTACGGTATGAACCAAGGGGGCCCATGAAAGCCCAATGCCTCTCTGATTTTATTGCCGAGCTTTCTTCCAAACCGAGGTCAGAATCCTTCATTTGGCTCCTATATGTTGATGGATCATCTAACTTGAAAGGAAGCGGGGCTGGAATAATTCTTGAGGGACGTGATGACCTAATCCTCGAGCAATCTTTGAAGTTCGGGTTCACTGCTTCAAAAAACCAAGCAGAGTATGAAGCCCTTATTGCTGGGCTTTTGTTAGCTAAAGAAATCGGGGTCCGGGAGCTAAAATGCAAAAGTGACTCACAGCTCGTAACAGGACAAGTCTCGGGCAATTATCAGACAAAAGACCCCCAACTAACCAGATATCTCTGCAAAGTTAATAGCCTCATTTCTGAATTTGAGCATTTCTCCATTGAGCACATACCTCGAGAAGAAAATTCCAGAGCAGACCTGCTGTCCAAATTGGCAAGCACCAAGAGGACTGGCCAACTAAGAACTTTCATTCAAGAAAACCTCCTTGAGCCGAGCATAAAGAGTGCCGAGGTGACAGTAACCGAGCACTATGACCGGGGCTGGATGACTCCAATCTGGGAATATCTAGCCTCGGACAAACTACCTGATGACCAAAAGGAGGCAAGGCGAGTCCGCCTAAAATCTTGTCACTACACCATCTTAGACGTTGAGTTGTACAAGAGGGGATTCTCCAGGCCGTTACTGAAGTGCCTCACAAAGGAGCAGTCCGAGTATGTAATGGATGAGATGCACCGAGGAATATGTGGAATGCATTCAGGTGGCCGGTCTCTGGCAGCTCGGATCCTACGAGCAGGGTTTTACTGGCCAACCATGAGTCTCGATTGCTCTACCTGGACCAATAGGTGTGACCCTTGTCAGAAGTTCGCCAACATAGCTCGTGCCCCAAGAGAAGAGCTCCACTCCATGTTCTCACCATGGCTCTTTACTATGTGGGGGATGGACATAGTCGGTCCTTTCCCAGTGGTCAAGGGTCAAGTCAAGTTCCTCCTGATAGGGGTAGACTACTTCACCAAATGGATTGAAGCAGAGCCATTGGCTACAATAACTGCGAAAAAGGTCCAGAATTTTGTGTGGAAGAATATTATATGCAGGCATGGCCTTCCTTACGCAGTTGTGACAGACAACGTAACGCAATTCACCGATAAGGAGCTCGGAGGGTTTTACTCCAACCTCGGAATTAAACACAAAGTGACCTCGGTTAGGCATCCACAAACAAATGGCCAAGCAGAGGCAGCTAATAAAGTTATTCTAAACGAGCTCAAAAGAAGGTTGGGACAATCAAAAGGGGCTTGGGTTGAGCAGTTACCAAGCATTCTGTGGGCTTACCATTGCTCACCACAATCCTCAACGGGAAAAACACCGTTCAAACTAACCTATGGAACCGATGCAATGATTCCAGTTGAACTCGGTGAGCTCTCCTTTTGAAGGCAGCATCACAATGAAAGTAAAAATGAAGAAGAACTCCGAGTTGAGCTTGACATGGTCGAGGAAGTCCGAGATACAGCAAGAATCAGGGACGAGCTATGCAAGCAAAAAGCAACTCGGAAGTACAACTCAAGGCTGCGCCCGAGGGAATTTGTGCAGGGCGACTGATGAGCCTCTGTTTGACTGGTTTTATAACTAGTAAAGACCTTGGCTTTGTGCTTATTTTATACCATTTTTACCCAAATTAGACTTGATTGTTCCTAAGTAGTATTTTAAGTCTGTAAATTGTTTTTATGTTAATTTAGTTGTTTTAGAGTTGAATAATTATTTACTTTTATTTTCTATTTTCAGGTTAATAAAAAGTAATAAATCTGGAATCTCTCGCCCCGCGAATAATCTCTCGCCCCGCGAGTATTGCAACCATGAAAAAGTCAGAGACGATCACGGCTTGCCCGTGTTGAAGATCACAGCCGTGGCAATTCTGTAGTTGAAGAGTTCGCCCCGCGAGCATTCCTTCGCCTCGCGAGTATTGGAAGATCAGAAGCCATCACGGTTTGGGCGTGTTGAATGCCACGGGCGTAACAGTTGGAAGCTGAAGAGTTCGCCTCGCGAAGGATGTGCTCGCCTCGCGAGAAGACAAAGAGTTGCAGACCTTTCATGTAATTCGCCTCGCGAGCAGTGCTTCGCCTCGCGAGTACTCTGACTCCAGAAACGTGTATATAAGCAGTCTTAGGCAGAAATGAAGGAGAGAGTCAGAATTAGCCAGTTTTGGCTAGTTTCTGAACTTGTTAGCTA
Source organism: Sophora flavescens (assembly GCA_030762895.1). NCBI lineage: Eukaryota > Viridiplantae > Streptophyta > Magnoliopsida > Fabales > Fabaceae > Sophora > Sophora flavescens. The sequence goes on along the minus strand of CM061066.1, from coordinate 50,828,501 downwards.
TTGTTTTCCTTTTAGTTTGTTGTCTTTCTTTTGTAATGGAGAATTAGTCTCCTAGATTAATCTACTGTAATTGGTTTCTGTTAACACTTGAGGTTCTGTATTCCATGTTTAGTTGCTTTTCTCTTTTCAATGCAATGCTATACGTTTCTGTTTGTTTAATTCAGGAATGTATAGTATTGTATTGATTCGTTCCGGTGATGTTATATTCCTATACTTAATCGCGTTTGTTTAATTCGCGTGTGTTCGTTTCGTGTTCGTTTAGTTCACGAAGGGCTTAACCCCGTTTGTTTAATTCGGGAATAGGAACATACATCCGTAGTAGTGGTTTCGTTTGTTAACTATTGCTATAACCGGGAGGGGATTAGTATCTGCTTAGGATTTGCATGAACCAATGATAGTGGGAAACTGAGCACAGTAGGTTAATCGCTTTAGCTTATTTGGTAACTGCTCTATTTTCTTGCCTTGTTTTCTGTTTTGTTTCTTTAATTTAGTTTCCAATCTCAAAACCCCAAATTCTAACTTTTTCTAACTTTTCTGTTAATAATAACAACACCTAAAGAGTCCTTGAGAGACGATCCGAGTTGTCGCTCTATACTACATTATTTTGTAAACGCTCATTCTTTTTGGCGCGTGGCGACAGCGCGGTCAAAAATTGGCGCCGTTGCCGGGGACTCTTGTTTGTTGTTATTATTATAAAGTTAAATTTAAAAAAAAAAAAAAAAAAAAAAACTTTTTGCTTTGCTAATTAGTTTTGTCTGCATTGTCTGGTTGTGAATATTGCCCCATGGATAATCACATATATGGGTACATGCCTAATGCTTACTATAAACCACCACCATGCGTATATTTTCCTGATTATGTTGGTTTATCACACTGGTTGCCAAGGTTTAGTGGTTTTGCAGGTGAGAATCCGCAGGAGCATCTGAGGGAATTCCAGATTGCTTGTACTATAATGCTGAGACCTGCAGGAATAACAGAAGATGATATCAAGATGGAAGCTTTCCAGTTCTCGCTTGAAGGTGCTGCTAGAGATTGGCTGAATTGTCTTGACGAGAACTCCATCTTCAGCTGGTTTGACTTGAAGAACGCCTTCCTGTTGAGCTGGGGAAACTATCCACTGAACCCTCCCCAAGTAACCACCGCTGCACCTTCCGAACCTTCCCTAGAGGACCTGTGCAAACAGATGACTGCACAGATAAGTGCAAATATGGAAGGACTGAGGCAACAAATGGCCGAGCAAACTCAACGGATGATAGAGGAATTTCAACAGAAGATGGAGGCTGAATACCAGAGGAGCCAAGCTGAATCTCAGAAGTTGTGGGCTCTAATTGATCAAGTTACCGCCAACTCGACTACAATGCTAACTCCACAGCCCCTTGAAGAACATAAAGATTCACCAGTTATTTTTGAAAATACTTCTGATTATGATTCTGATGATAATACTTCTGTTGATGATGAATTTAGTGTTGAATCCCCTGACTCTAACGCATGTGATGAGTGTTATTGTGATGGCAATGCTTTGTGTGTAGATTGTTATTTTGAAAGGTATGTTAAGCAAAGCATCCATATGGAACAGGAGACAGATGAGGTTGAGGGCCATGATCATATAGGAAATAAGCATCAGGAGGATCAAGAGGACGTCTGCTCCCCCGTGCCTGAAGATAAAGAAAAACCTTTGGGAGTAGATGATTCAAGTAAAACAATTGAATGTGTTGAGAGTAATGGGGTGGATGAATTGATTGAAGAATTCCCAGACATTCTAACTTTTACTGATTCATTTTCTTGTAATATATGTACTGACTCTAACCTTTGTTTGGTGTGTGCTGAAATTTCTGCATGTATAGCAGGTGATAATTTTGTTAGTGCAGTGGGATGAAAACATTGCAGAAGTTGAAGTAGCACCGGTAATCGTTTCTAACTGTTTGCCACCTTCCCCTGAGGAACCAGTGATGGATTTTGCACCCTTGGATCTTGCACCATGGCCGGTCCAAGAGGTTGAGCCCCACTTCTATTGGGGAGATTTTGTTGAAAAGGAGGTCATCTGTGACCCCAGAGGAAGTGAGAAGTCCGCCGCACTGGGCGAAGCTGTCATAATTATCAAGTGCTCACCTCCGCATCAAAGCTGCAAGTTAGGGAGGCTTGGAATGAATTTCAGTCCTTTGGCTACCACGTGGGCCTTATGCTACAAGCAGTGGGATCCCGGTGGAACCGCCTCTGAATGAGTTTTTCTTACCCTTGCTTCTTTTTAATTTTCTTTTCTTTACTTTATTTCTGTTTTATTGTCAATAATGCTCCTGAATAATTTGAGAAGCTCAGGAGTTGTGTTTGTGTCTTGGTTGTGGCAAGTTTATTGGATTTTATTAATTTTTGTATAGATAGATTGCATGATATTGTTGACTGTTTCCCCCTAGGATTTGAAAAAAATTTTGAAAAAAAAATGATCCCCATATGATTGAAAACTGAACTTTGAGATTTTATTATGATGGCATGATTTATGATAAGTTTGGGGTAATAGGAAGCACACACTAGGGATAGAATCTCTTTCAAATAATTTGCAAAAAAAAAAAAAAAAAAAAAAATGTCCAGGTGAGGTTTTGAGCCTCCAACATGTTTTTGACTGTGTGAAAATCATTTTTTAAGTTGCACTTTCCTGAATTTGATTGAATCTCTTTTTGGTTTGCATGATTATGTGTTTGCTTCATATGATTTAGGCATTTTCTTTGTAAATAGCTACTTAGCCTAAAATAACCATTCCTAATGCATGTTCCTTAGTTAGCCCCATTGAGCCTATTAGCCTGTTAATTCTTGATAACCTAATGTTATAAGCCCAAAAATCTGGAAAACCATGTTAACCCGATCTTAGGATTAGGAGAGCATGTAATCTTAGAATGAGTGCAAGAAACTAAAGTTTGGGGTGGCTACCTGGTGCAATGTGTTGTTTGGGAATGGGAAAAAGGAAAAAAAAAGAAGGAAAGTGTAAAAACGAAAAAAAAATGTGAAAAGAAAAAAATAGAAAAAGAAAAAAAAAACAGAAAAAAAAATAAAAAAATAAAAAAATGCCAAAAAGGCTGTTTGAATAAAGAGGCTGTAGCCACCCAGAAGCATAAAGAAAAAAATTAAGAAAGGAACTTGATTTAAATTCAAAGTGTAAATAATGTTCATGCTCTCTTAGTTCCTAGGGTCTTCAGCCTAGTACCTTTGTATATCCTTCCCTTAGCCAGGCCCCATTACAACCCATAAAAGACCTGTTGATGTTGCTTACATGTTTTCTGTGGGAATCATTTTGAGATGAAAATCAAATTTATGGGAAGTGCTCTTAAAAGTGAAATTGAGTGAATTGTTAATAACCTGACAAAAACTGAGCGATTGAGTGAACATAAATTTCCCTTGTGAGGAAGGCAGTTGTTTGGATATGGTGATCTCTCTTTTGTGTTGTAACTTTGACCCCCTGCTTTGATTAATGATTGTTTGAATTATGAAACTCTCAATTGTTTGGAATAAATGAATGTGGGGATTGTTTTGTTTAAAAGGGGGGAACATTGAAAGAAAAAAATTCTTTTGAAAAAAAAATTGCTTGAAATCCGTGTAAAGTTAATTGAGTCCTTAAGTTTGCCATGTTTTGCCAGGTCATGAGTCTTTTTAAGTTTTTGAGTGTAGTTTGCTTGGGGACAAGCAAAGTTTAAGTTTGGGGTATTTTGATGAGCCTCTGTTTGACTGGTTTTATAACTAGTAAAGACCTTGGCTTTGTGCTTATTTTATACCATTTTTACCCAAATTAGACTTGATTGTTCCTAAGTAGTATTTTAAGTCTGTAAATTGTTTTTATGTTAATTTAGTTGTTTTAGAGTTGAATAATTATTTACTTTTATTTTCTATTTTCAGGTTAATAAAAAGTAATAAATCTGGAATCTCTCGCCCGCGAATAACTCTCGCCCGCGAGTATTGCAACCATGAAAAAGTCGAGACGATCACGGCTTGCCCGTGTTGAAGATCACAGCCGTGGCAATTCAGTAGTTGAAGAGTTCGCCCGCGAGCATTCCTTCGCCTCGCGAGTATTGGAAGATCGAAGCCATCACGGTTTGGGCGTGTTGAATGCCACGGCGTAAGAGTTGGAAGTCAAGAGTTCGCCTCGCGAAGGATGTGCTCGCCTCGCGAGAAGACAAAGAGTTGCAGACCTTTCATGTAATTCGCCTCGCGAGCGAGTGCTTCGCCTCGCGAGTACTCGACTCGAAACGTGTATATAAGCGGTCTTAGGCAGAAATGAAGGAGAGAGTCGAAATTAGCCAGTTTTGGCTAGTTTTCGAACTTGTTAGCTATTGTTTTCCTTTTAGTTTGTTGTCTTTCTTTTGTAATGGAGAATTAGTCTCCTAGATTAATCTCATGTAATTGGTTTCGTTAACACTTGAGGTTCTGTATTCCATGTTTAGTTGCTTTTCTCTTTTCAATGCAATGCTATACGTTTCTGTTTGTTTAATTCAGGAATGTATAGTATTGTATTGATTCGTTCCGGTGATGTTATATTCCTATACTTAATCGCGTTTGTTTAATTCGCGTGTGTTCGTTTCGTGTTCGTTTAGTTCACGAAGGGCTTAACCCCGTTTGTTTAATTCTGGAATAGGAACATACATCCGTAGTAGTGGTTTCGTTTGTTAACTATTGCTATAACCGTAGGGAGGATTAGTATCTCGCTTAGGTTTTGCATGAACCAATGATAGTGGGAATCTGAGCACAGTAGGTTAATCGCTTTAGCTTATTTGGTAACTGCTCTATTTTCTTGCCTTGTTTTCTGTTTTGTTTCTTTAATTTAGTTTCCAATCTCAAAACCCCAAATTCTAACTTTTTCTAACTTTTTCATTAATAATAACAACACCTAAAGAGTCCTTGAGAGACGATCCGAGTTGTCGCTCTATACTACATTATTTTGTAAACGCTCATTCTTTTTTGGCGCGTGGCGGCAATTGGTCAAAAATTGGGCGCCGTTGTTCGGGACTCTTGTTTGTTGTTATTAGTAGAAAGTTACATTTAAAAAAAAAAAAAAAAAAAAACTTTTTGCTTTGCTAATTAGTTTTTGTCTGCATTGTCCAGTTGTGAATATTGCCCCATGGATAATCACATATATGGGTACATGCCTAATGCTTACTATAAACCACCACCATGCGTATATTTTCCGATTATGTTGGTTTATCACACTGGTTGCCAAGGTTTAGTGGTTTTACGGTGAGAATCGCGCAGGAGCATCCGAGGGAATTCCAGATTGCTTGTACTATAATCTTTGAGACCTCGCAGGAATAATGAGAAGATGATATCAAGATGGAAGCTTTCAGTTCTCGCTTGAAGGTGCTTTGCTAGAGATTGGCTGAATTGTCTTGACAAGAACTCCATCTTCAGCTGGTTTGACTTGAAGAACGCCTTCCTGTTGAGATGGGGAAACTATCCACTGAACCCTCCCCAAGTAACCACCGCTGCACCTTCCGAACCTTCCCTAGAGGACCTGTGCAAACAGATGACTGCACAGATAAGTGCAAATATGGAAGGACTGAGGCAACAAATGGCCGAGCAAACTCAACAGATGATAGAGGAATTTCAACAGAAGATGGAGGCTGAATACCAGAGGAGCCAAGCTGAATCTCAGAATTTGTGGGCTCTAATTGATCAAGTTACCGCCAACTCGGCTACAATGCTAACTCCACAGCCCCTTGAAGAACATAAAGATTCACCAGTTATTTTTGAAAATACTTCTGATTATGATTCTGATGATAATACTTCTGTTGATGATGAATTTAGTGTTGAATCCCCTGACTCTAACGCATGTGATGAGTGTTATTGTGATGGCAATGCTTTGTGTGTAGATTGTTATTTTGAAAGGTATGTTAAGCAAAGCATCCATATGGAACAGGAGACAGATGAGGTTGAGGGCCATGATCATATAGGAAATAAGCATCAGGAGGATCAAGAGGACGTCTGCTCCCCCGTGCCTGAAGATAAAGAAAAACCTTTGGGAGTAGATGATTCAAGTAAAACAATTGAATGTGTTGAGAGTAATGGGGTGGATGAATTGATTGAAGAATTCCCAGACATTCTAACTTTTACTGATTCATTTTCTTGTAATATATGTACTGACTCTAACCTTTGTTTGGTGTGTGCTGAAATTTCTGCATGTATAGCAGGTGATAATTTTGTTAGTGCAGTGGATGAAAACATTGCAGAAGTTGAAGTAGCACCGGTAATCGTTTCTAACTGTTTGCCACCTTCCCCTGAGGAACCAGTGATGGATTTTGCACCCTTGGATCTTGCACCATGGCCGGTCCAAGAGGTTGAGCCCCACTTCTATTGGGGAGATTTTGTTGAAAAGGAGGTCATCTGTGACCCCAGAGGAAGTGAGAAGTCCGCCGCACTGGGCGAAGCTGTCATAATTATCAAGTGCTCACCTCCGCATCAAAGCTGCAAGTTAGGGAGGCTTGGAATGAATTTCAGTCCTTTGGCTACCACGTGGGCCTTATGCTACAAGCAGTGGGATCCCGGTGGAACCGCCTCTGAATGAGTTTTTCTTACCCTTGCTTCTTTTTAATTTTCTTTTCTTTACTTTATTTCTGTTTTATTGTCAATAATGCTCCTGAATAATTTGAGAAGCTCAGGAGTTGTGTTTGTGTCTTGGTTGTGGCAAGTTTATTGGATTTTATTAATTTTTGTATAGATAGATTGCATGATATTGTTGACTGTTTCCCCCTAGGATTTGAAAAAAAATTTGAAAAAAAAATGATCCCCATATGATTGAAAACTGAACTTTGAGATTTTATTATGATGGCATGATTTATGATAAGTTTGGGGTAATAGGAAGCACACACTAGGGATAGAATCTCTTTCAAATAATTTGCAAAAAAAAAAAAAAAAAATGTCCAGGTGAGGTTTTGAGCCTCCAACATGTTTTTGACTGTGTGAAAATCATTTTTTAAGTTGCACTTTCCTGAATTTGATTGAATCTCTTTTTGGTTTGCATGATTATGTGTTTGCTTCATATGATTTAGGCATTTTCTTTGTAAATAGCTACTTAGCCTAAAATAACCATTCCTAATGCATGTTCCTTAGTTAGCCCCATTGAGCCTATTAGCCTGTTAATTCTTGATAACCTAATGTTATAAGCCCAAAAATCTGGAAAACCATGTTAACCCGATCTTAGGATTAGGAGAGCATGTAATCTTAGAATGAGTGCAAGAAACTAAAGTTTGGGGTGGCTACCTGGTGCAATGTGTTGTTTGGGAATGGGAAAAAGGAAAAAAAAAGAAGGAAAGTGTAAAAACGAAAAAAAAATGTGAAAAGAAAAAAATAGAAAAAGAAAAAAAAAACAGAAAAAAAAATAAAAAAATAAAAAAATGCCAAAAAGGCTGTTTGAATAAAGAGGCTGTAGCCACCCAGAAGCATAAAGAAAAAAATTAAGAAAGGAACTTGATTTAAATTCAAAGTGTAAATAATGTTCATGCTCTCTTAGTTCCTAGGGTCTTCAGCCTAGTACCTTTGTATATCCTTCCCTTAGCCAGGCCCCATTACAACCCATAAAAGACCTGTTGATGTTGCTTACATGTTTTCTGTGGGAATCATTTTGAGATGAAAATCAAATTTATGGGAAGTGCTCTTAAAAGTGAAATTGAGTGAATTGTTAATAACCTGACAAAAACTGAGCGATTGAGTGAACATAAATTTCCCTTGTGAGGAAGGCAGTTGTTTGGATATGGTGATCTCTCTTTTGTGTTGTAACTTTGACCCCCTGCTTTGATTAATGATTGTTTGAATTATGAAACTCTCAATTGTTTGGAATAAATGAATGTGGGGATTGTTTTGTTTAAAAGGGGGGAACATTGAAAGAAAAAAATTCTTTTGAAAAAAAAAATTGCTTGAAATCTGTGTAAAGTTAATTGAGTCCTTAAGTTTGCCATGTTTTGCCAGGTCATGAGTCTTTTTAAGTTTTTGAGTGTAGTTTGCTTGGGGACAAGCAAAGTTTAAGTTTGGGGTATTTTGATGAGCCTCTGTTTGACTGGTTTTATAACTAGTAAAGACCTTGGCTTTGTGCTTATTTTATACCATTTTTACCCAAATTAGACTTGATTGTTCCTAAGTAGTATTTTAAGTCTGTAAATTGTTTTTATGTTAATTTAGTTGTTTTAGAGTTGAATAATTATTTACTTTTATTTTCTATTTTCAGGTTAATAAAAAGTAATAAATCTGGAATCTCTCGCCCCGCGAATAATCTCTCGCCCCGCGAGTATTGCAACCATGAAAAAGTCAGAGACGATCACGGCTTGCCCGTGTTGAAGATCACAGCCGTGGCAATTCTGTAGTTGAAGAGTTCGCCCCGCGAGCATTCCTTCGCCTCGCGAGTATTGGAAGATCAGAAGCCATCACGGTTTGGGCGTGTTGAATGCCACGGGCGTAACAGATTGGAAGTGAAGAGTTCGCCTCGCGAGAGATGTGCTCGCCTCGAGAAGACAAAGAGTTGCAGACCTTTCATGTAATTCGCCTCGCGAGCATTGCTTCGCCTCGCGAGTACTCGACTCAGAAACGTGTATATAAGCGGTCTTAGGCAGAAATGAAGGAGAGAGTCGAATTAGCTTGATTTTGGCTAGTTTTCGAACTTGTTAGCTATTGTTTTCCTTTTAGTTTGTTGTCTTTCTTTTGTAATGGAGAATTAGTCTCCTAGATTAATCTCTGTAATTGGTTTTGTTAACACTTGAGGTTACGTATTCCATGTTTAGTTGCTTTTCTCTTTTCAATGCAATGCTATACGTTTCTTGTTTGTTTAATTCAGGAATGTATAGTATTGTATTGATTCGTTCCGATGATGTTATATTCCTATACTTAATCGCGTTTGTTTAATTCGCGCGTGTGTTCGCTTTCGTGTTCGTTTAGTTCACGAAGGGCTTAACCCCGTTTGTTTAATTCGGGAATAGGAACATACATCCGTAGTAGTGGTTTCGTTTGTTAACTATTGCTATAACCGGGAGGGGATTAGTATCTGCTTAGGATTTACATGAACCAATGATAGTGGGAAACTGAGCACAGTAGGTTAATCGCTTTAGCTTATTTGGTAACTGCTCTATTTTCTTGCCTTGTTTTCTGTTTTGTTTCTTTAATTTAGTTTCCAATCTCAAAACCCCAAATTCTAACTTTTTCTAACTTTTCTGTTAATAATAACAACACCTAAAGAGTCCTTGAGAGACGATCCGAGTTGTCGCTCTATACTACATTATTTTGTAAACGCTCATTCTTTTTGGCGCGTGGCGACAGCGCGGTCAGCGACTTAGTGCTGAGACTGCAAAGCGACGCGTGAAAAGACTCTAGGGAGGGTAAGCTCGCTGCAAACTAGTCAGGCTCGTTCAGGATAGCAGAAAATCTAGGAAATGGTGCCGACAGGCTAGAGGAATTGTCAGGAAAGTCGGTTCCCAAAACATGGAACACTTCCCACCTCAAATTTTATTTTAGCTAAAGTTAGAAGTGATGCACTCTTTTTCCTATCTCGGTCTTTTTCCCATGAGGTTTTGGCCGAGAAGGTTTTAATGAGGCACACTAGGAAAGATAAATAAATAAAAAAAAATTCTTCAGTTGAGCTATTATGTTAAAACTGTTAAATCCTAAAGAGGCCGTCCGAGCCTATAAAGGTGCTTAAATCCTAAAGAGGTCGTCCGAGCCTATAAAGGTGCTTAAATCCTAAAGAGACTGACCGAGCTAAAATCGACTAATCAGGGTCGAAGTGCCGAGCCTATAAAGGTGCTTAAATCCTAAAGAAGTCATCCGAGCCTATAAAGGTGCTTAAACCCTAAAGAGGCCGTCCGAGCCTATAAAGGTGCTTAAATCCTAAAGAGGCTGACCGAGCTAAAATCGACCGATCAGGGTCGAAGTGCCGAGCCTATAGGTGCTTAAATCCTAAAGAGGCTGACCGAGCAAAAATTGACCGATCAGGGTCGAAGTGCCAAGCCTATAAAGGTGTATAAAACATAAAAAGGCTGACCAAATTGACCGATCAGAGTCATCATATCGAGCCTATAAAACATAAAAGAAATTTTTTCCTAATACAAATGGATTCATACGTAAGTAAGGAATTTCATTAAAATAAAGGGGCAAGGCCCCGAATACATGAAAATTCAAAAAGAGAACTACACAAAAAACAATATGTTTCCTAAACTACTTATACAATTTAAGGATCAACGTCCTCCTCCGCATGGGGAGAGATGATAGCAGATTGACCAGGTTGGCCCACTTCACCTTCGGGGGCCTCCTCGGCCCCTTGACCCTCGCCTTCCTCCCCGTGAGTCACGGCATCGTCGTCCTCATCCTCCATCTCGGTCAATGGAACAAGGATTCCAGCTCGGTTGAAATCCATGTCCACCTCGGCACTGGAGAAGTCAGCAGTCGGGTTGAAGTGCTGGAGTTGTTTCACGGCTCGGGAGAAACCGTTAACATGCTCCCTCATGATTGAAGCCTCAGCTTCAGCTAGATCATCACGGAGCCTCAGGTTCTCCTCCTTCTCGGTCTCCAGCAACTTCTGCAGCTCCAGACTGGCCTCCATCTCGGCCTGCAACCCTTTCATAACGTTCTGCAGGTTGAGCCGGTCGGCCCTTTCCGTCTCTAGCTCGGCTGTTAGGATGGTATGACCTTCTTCCAGCTGTGCCTTTTGAGCCTTCAACTGACCGATAACCCGACCCTGCTCCTCACATTTACCCAAGTCCAGAGAAAGCTCATCCTTCACCCTTGAGGCTCGAGCTACATCGGCCCTCATTACCTCCATCTTCTTAATGTTATCGATAACCTGCTGGCTCCAAAAGCGAGTAATAGAGGCAATCCGGAGGGCATAAGCAGCAGCAGCCTCCATGCTCTCTCCTGGCCCTTGCTCCAGCAAAAGCCGAGCGTCAGAAGGCTTCAGCACCTGGCTATCAATCAGCCCGATAGGATCGAACTCGTTCCCCCAGAGCGAGCTAATCGCGGGATTGCAGTTCCCATTGTACCATTTGGTATCCGACGCAAGGTCGATCGCCCTGGGAACATCGCCCGACCCCATAACAGCAACAGGAGCTTGTTCAATCATCAGAGGAGAAGGTCTTCCAGTCGGGGCTTCTGACATCACGTCTTCCCGGGTCCTCTTCGGAGGCCGGATACTCGGTGCAGAAGTTTCAGCTGCCTTCTGTTTCTTTCCTTTAACGTTCGAGGCTGATCCGCCCGCTCCTTGGTGAGATGATTTCTTCATCAAAGCCTTGTAATTGAATTTCCCCATTATCACTGCAAGAAGGAAATCGGTTAAGAAAGATAATCACGCTACAGGGTAAATTAGCACTTATCAACAAAAAATTACTTATAGTCAAAATCAGCTTGCCGAGTAGAGGAAGCCCTAAGCTTTAAAAGCCTACCACAAGGCAATGACCGAGGACACAGTTTCAGGACCTCGACGTCAGCTCGCTCCTGAGAGGTCATGCAGTCGAGGTCGTATCCGGAATATTTGGTGTGGCGTGGCTGCCAATAGAAAGGAAACTTAGGGCTTCCTTAGGACGAATCAAAGAAGACAGGACTAATTCTGACTACAGGTCAAATTTTAAAGAAATCTGATTTGAAGAATTTGTACGAGCTCTTATAGAGCCCAATGACCCCCCTCTCAATTCCACTCATTGAGATCCAACCGACTCGGTCCTCGAAGTGAACTCGGTAAAAGTACAAGAGCTTAGGGGCGGTGGCCTCTATTCCTAGCTGGCCACATAGAATTTGAAAGGCTTTCAGAAATGCCCAGCTATTCGGATGAAGCTGGGTAGGGGCGACATTCATAGTTAAAGGAATAGAGAGCCCGATGTGTTCAAAGAAGGTCCTACATACATAAGTAAAAGGTGGCTCGGATTGGGGGGGGGGGGGGGGGGGGGAAGGAAAACATGCTCATCCTCGCCACAGGGAAGGCATTCTACGATGCCTCGTTTAACTGTAACCTTGTGTTTTATAGCCTTAAGAGAAGCAAAATCCCTAAAATTAGAGTGGAATCCAGCAACATCAGGTTTTGCCCAGAAATACCCAGGAATGGTAATTTATGGGTAGGGAACCCTAGGCATCCTAGACACACGCCTGCGACGCTTGGGAACAACAACGGCATCTGGAGTAGCAGAGCTCCTCCCAGAAGAAGAAGAAGAGCCCCTGTCACCCCCGCCGCTGCGAGAGGAAGAGGGAGAAGAGTGAGGAGAGCATCCAATCAGATGGAGCTCAGGCTCCACAACCTGAATCCCAGAGGAGGCATTCTGGGATACCTCAAATGAACTCTCCATGAATGAACAAACAGAAATCAAACCTAAGAGAGTTTGAAAGAGCAGCACGTACCTTGAAGAGAGTATGGATGCTTGGGCCAGAAAGAGCTCGAGAGTAAGAAAAGTTTAGGGCTTGGAGAAAGGTGAAATCCCGCGCTAGAGGCTCCCCCAAATTTATAGGGAAAGCGCAAACGTCCTCTTGGAGAATTAATGAGGGTTGTTGGCTGACGAGAGCAGGGAAGCGTCCCTTCAAGTCTGACCACATCCGCCAACTAATGGAAAGGTCACACGTGGCAGAAACGTCAGAGTGTAAACCGCCATCACGGGAAACTAGGAGCACGCCACAACCCAAAAATCTCGGGAACAATGCCACGAAGGCCACGCGTCGCACATCGTGACGTTTCTTTTCCATCTCAAAGCCCGAGAAAATATGGCGTCAGCACAGAATAAGTAACTACCTCCACCTCGGTTAACCTCGGCTTCCACGAAAAATCTTCCACGTCGTTGGCTCAAAGCTTGGGGGGCTTGTGTATGAGCCGAGATATAGAGTCCGGCGTCCAGAAAGCACCAAGCTCGGTCACCCAGCATCAAGCTCGGTCACCCGAGCTTCTCACCGAGTTGGAGTGTATGCATATGCAGAGTATGAAGCTCGGTCAACCACTTCGGATGGCCTAAAGACAGAGAAATGAAACCGAGTTCCTGAGCTCAGCCGACATCATGAAAGCTTTTACGCCCAATCAGCTCAAAGCTTGGGGGGCTTGTGTACTGGCCGAAGAGTAAAACCGGCCACCGAGCTCGGATACCCGGCCCAGTCCGGAAGTTAAGATTAATAAATTAAAGATCACTTAATCAGGGAATAAGATATTAAATATTAAATCATGATATTATCTGATTTAACCGTATCTGGTTAAAAGAGATAATATCCCTTAAAATAAGGAATCACATCTCAAAAGAGATTTAAGAGATAAACCAGATCTCTAAAAGATATTTGGAAGATAAATCACATCTCAAAAGAGATTTAAGAGATAAATCAGATCCCTAAAAGATAGGGGAACTCTATTATAAAAGGAGGAGTACCCATGATAAGACTTACTTTTCACTGAACGCCGGTGACTCTCTCTTAAGCATATTAGAGAAACTAGCGTCGACCAAGAGACTATCAGAGAGTCCTTGCTCCCTAGTATTCATCAGATACAAAATTAAGAGATCAAGATCACCACGGCCAACGGTTGAATCAAGAACTACGTCTGGCTTTGATTCCCATTGGGATACGTAGGATCGGAGTATCATATTCTGTCAAGCCATAGCCTAAAACAACCCCATTTATTCATCCCTGGTTTGACGTTCACGGCGAGGTTCCGGTAAACCGGATCTCGGCATGAACACTTACAAAGTAGAGAGATACAAGATGACTTGGTGGTTAAAGTAAGTTAAGGAGTGGAGTAATAAGGAAGAATAAAGTTCTATCCCCACCCCAACATATCTAATAAATATTTAAGATTGGCCTATAAAAAAAATTCTTACAAAGTTTCAAAATATAATACATTAAATTTGCACGCAGAAGAATGTTGAATCAATATTATACAGATTTCTACATAAACTCAATAATATAGAAGTAGCATATAAATTTTAATAATACTATAAATGTTTATATATTAAAATAGAGTACTCATTTTTGAATCTAAGTCATTTTCCATGACCTCTCTCTTTCGTATTTGGATCTTCTGCATCTCTCCTGCCAAATGTTGATCATTAGAATAATATAACGCTCAAGGAGAGAGAGATATCATTCAAAAGATTCATTCAACAAATGAATGAATGGAGAGTTTTGTTGTAGAGGATCCATGCACCTCCTTTTCGAGTGAGCCATATCGTGTTCCCCATTTGTTCTATAAGAATAACAAATGCATCTATTAAAAAAAACAGAAGTTATTTTTCTCATTATTTAGCCCCTTTTTTTTGTACATCAAGGATATCTTTCGGTCAATAGACAAACTAATCCCTTTCGAGATGTAGAGATTACCGAAGTGAGTTTTATCTCTCCCAACAAAATCTTTTCCATATATGTAACAAGAGTTGAATCCCTGACATTATTCTGAAGGAATTCATCTATCTACCAACTGTGTTGGGCTTTGTTGATTTAATTTAGTCCTTTTTACACTCTAACCAAACGTATAATGAGAAATTAACTATGAACCAACTTATAACTTAAAATACCTCTAGTTAAAATGTGTAAGATTTGGGTGTAATAATGATATATTAGATGTCTGATCCTTCAATTGTAACCTATCTGCTTCTGTTCAGGTGCTTCCTATATATACACACAGCATAGCATTCATTAAACACGATTACCACACATGGAACCTAAAAAGTTATTTAAATAATAACAATAACATTAATGTTTTCGCAAATTTTATTTTAATATATTTTAGTTGTAGAAATTAAATAAACATAAAATACATCAAACAGAAATGCTTTGTTTTTATTATGGGCCCAACCTTGGGGAAATTTTTTCAATAGAGGTTTGTCTGTTTTTAGTCAAGGACACCTGTTGGGCCCACGAGGATCACATATGGGCCCATGAGGCGGGTAGAAGGCTTCCAATGTAGTGATGTGGAGCGTCGGAGATCTTAAGAATTTCAATATCCCGGCACGCTTAGCTGGATGTCACTGCCTGCTCCACCAACGCACGTCCCAACCCCACAATCAAAGAAGAAACTCTAGCATTGCTAACTCAGCACAATAAATGGATATTTCAAAAATAATGTCCCTATTGATTTTAAAAAATTAATTTAAAATGAATGGTTAAAAGTTTTTGTCTTTGAGAAACAAAAAAGTGAAAATTTTCTATAAATTTGTTTTGTTATGACCTGTTTGAGTCTTTCGGGTTGGGTTAATCTCTAACAGTGTGTTTGAAATGGTTGAAAGCTAGTGGAAAGAAAAGGTATGGATAGAAAAAACAATAATCAAGAAGTTTTCTACTCTTTGGTTTGCAGAGAAATGGAAGAGAGGAGAGAAAAAAATGTGGGACCCACCCATTTTTTAGTTCTCCCCAAAATGGAGAGAAATGGAGAAAACATGTGAACCGAGATAATACACAGGAACCGAGTCATGAAAAGCTGAAATAGCTGACATCAAGACCATCAACAAAATTTTTTAAATTATTGTACGAGGATATTTTGGTCATTTCATAAAACATGGTTTTTTTTATTATCTCTCATTTTCTATTTAACCAAACAACGGGAGAGAAATTTAATGTTTTCTTTCTTTCCTACCAAACAACTAAACAATATTCCTCTCATTTTCTATCCTTTTTCTTTCCCTTCCCCTTTCTTTCCTCCCACTTACTCCCCTACAACCAAAAAGAGTGTGGGTTTGTTTGGAGTAGGGATGGCAATGGGGTGAGGCATGTGCGGGTAGTGCTCCCCCACATTCAACCTCGTCAACATTTATGGATATTTATGCGGGTAGCGGGTAGCTATGGATTTCCGGGATATTTGAGAGTCTAAAATAAAAGGAAAGAAAATAAAATTATACAATATAATATAGCAATATATTATATTAACATTATATAATATACTATATGTATCTAAAATTATCATTATTATGGGTTTAACCACTAAAAAGTATGAAATAATAAATAAAATAAAGTTTATTTCATCTCAAAGTGATAGAAATTTTCATAATATATATTATACATTTAATAAAAAATAATTATTATAAATATACGGATATCCCCGTCCAATAGGTATCAATTTACTACCCATTGCGGATAATTCATGCTAGTATCTGAGGGTGCGGATAATTTTGTCATCCCTATTTGGGAGTTGGGGCTTGGGAGGAGAAGGGTTTGAGGAGGAAAGGGGTAGGGAAGGGACACCTCCAATCAAGTAATAACAATTAGTACTTTATTTGACTCAATTTTCTAATTAAAATCCTATAAATTAACTAAGAGATTCAAGATACCACTTAAGGACAATTTAAGCTAAATTCAGGCTGAATTTAGATTAAATTCAACAATTAAGCTCCAAAACCATAGCTAAACTAGTATAAAAACTAGATAAGACATAGGGCTATCAGAGTTCCAATAACAAACATAAAAACTCCACCTTCCCTAACAGAATAATCTCAAAATCTAAAGTGAACCACCCTACTAAACATATACCAGAACAAAGAGAGGACACAAACCATATTCCTTACTCCCCAATAGTCGTTCCCCTCCCATTTATACAATAATGACACCAAAAAATACATACAGCAAGTACCACAATTGTTCCAGGTAGAACAATGAATTCCGACAAGGCGGAGAAAGGGATATTTTATTAGATGCACATATCATTACAAGAGTCATTGGAGGTTTATTAAATATGGCCTAGATACAAGTTAAACCCTAGGCTAATAGTATGGGTGAGAGAGAGAGTCCCTTTGTGAGTAGCTAGAGTTCTCCGTATATAACCTTCTTAGTGGGTCCGATGGTTTAATTAATTTTCAAGGAATTGGGCCTTGTCCCAATCTTCTGAGTTATCTTCCTTTTGTCCTGACCGATCGAGCTGTTTTCCTCTTGTCCTGATCGAGTTGTCTTCCCTTTGTCCTGATTGGTCTCAATCCTTATCGGGTCGTTCACTCATCATAGTTGGACATGTCCTGCATTGGACCCTTGGTCCAATCCGGAGCAGCAAGTACATTTCAAACCAGCAAAGAAACATAGCATCAGCAGCCTCCTTTTGTTTCAGATAGAAAAACATAAGAAACAAATTAGAAAATTAATTTTATTTTATTTTTATTTTGTATGATAGAAGATAAAACAAATTGACCCTGAACCCACTTCCAATATGCTCCGTGAGAATAAACAGCTTTATCCTACTCTGAGTCATGCATGAAGGGTGAAAACCTCGCCTTATACAGGGTGGAACAACCGAACAAATCAGGTATATCCACGGATAGAATTGAAATTTTTGAGACTATATATCCAACAAGTCGATGTAAAAGATCCTTATTTGATTTCTATACTTTTCTTAAGTTTAAATCCCTATATACTAATGGAAAAATAACATAATTTTTCTTATGATTATCTATTCTTTTGATTTTACGTCAATCCTGTTCCATGTTGACGTGTCATGTGCTTATTATTAATACTGAACACCAAGTGAGTTTCAATACAAAAAATAATAATGAAGTAAGTTGTTAGGACTTGACATTTTGAAATTAATTTCCTTTGTTGCTTCTCATGTTTGTCAAAGTCAATAGAAATAACTAGTTGTGTCTTTGTAATGAATACAAAACAGGATTCTGGGATGCCTTTTTCAAATTATACTGTACTAACTGCATCTAGTATCAACCTTCCAAGATTTATCATACATTGACACATATGTCACTTTCTAGTTCTAGTATATTAAAATCAGGATATTGATACTGTAAAATACATGAAGCCTCTAGCATTTGTGAAATCATCAATTGACTTCATTCGTTACAATTTTAATCTGGAGATATTCTAAATCTCCATGTTTGAAAATTATTTATTTGCTATTATGAATTCACTTTGTACATCGCAGATTATTTGTTTTTATGGTATAATGTGCCAGTTGACTGTGTAGTTTAAAAATTTGAGATCAAATTTCATTTTTCTAAAAGTGGAGAGTTGGTCATATTTTTTTTTAATTCACGTCATATAACTTACATTAGCGTGAGAAAGAGAAAAAAATGACATGGAATGTCAGAACCTATAAGCATTACTTGCTATAAATTTTTCCCCATTTTTAAGGGTATCTTCGGTGTGCAACTGCGGAGATTAATCTAACCATTTCTAATGTACGTATTTGTTAAAAGTAAAGTATATTTTTAATGTTGAAATATTCTAAAAAAATTGGTTGGACATAAGTTATTGTAAAAAAAAAAATCTACCTTAAACATTACTTTTGAGTCGTGGTGTAAACAAGTGGTGATACTTGACTTGTAAAAAAAAACAGTTGCTTACCCAATGGATGTAACTTAGTTGATTGTACGGACTGAGTTTGTAGGAAAGAATCTGAGTTTGGATCTCACAGAACACATCTTTAGAGAGGGACGAGAAACCTTAATTATGATTAAGTACTTGAACGAAGATTAGTCTCCCATAACAAGTCCAAAAAATCTAAACTTGTAGATACTCCGTGGACCCATTAGAGAACCAAAGGCCCCAATTACGATGGGTTGCAACGAAAAAAAAAGTTGTTGAAGCTAGGCAAAATTAAAACTCGAGCTTAACATGTTTAAAAATATAAAGTTCATCTCATTTTATGCTTAACTATTTTTTTTTTCTTTATTAAATTTCTCTTTGATTATTTTTAAGTTTATTAATTTATTTTGTCTTTGATCGGTATCCTCACGGGCAAAACTGTGAGATTAACTCTTAGGTTGTGGGTGATGGTTAGGTCCCAAAAGTGTTGACTCCAGAGTTCATTCAAATATCTGATCTTACATGTAAAGTTCGTCTAGAGACACAGTCCACTGTCACAACAACCAATCACCTTTGGGTTTTTTAATTTTATTAATTTAATATTTAACAAATATTATTATGTGAAAAACGAAATAAAAATATAATTTTGTATTCATAATTCATTAAATAAATAATTCATAACTTAAAGTCATATACTCATTATGTAATACACATGTATACGAACTATTCACAGGCTATTAAGTTTTAGTTTGAGTCATTTTAAAATGATTGAGTCTGACTTCAAGAATGAGTTAGTTTGTTTAACAAAAGGAGAAATTTTGATCAAGTATTTAATGAAACAAATTCGAATAATTCAGTTTTTTTTTTCTTAGGATATCTTCCATATGTAACTGTGGATCAGTCTCTCGAGTCGAATAGGACCACAAGAACGATAAAGTTCTCCCTCAAAAATTTTAATGTTACTGCAAACGAATATTTACACATTTACCGCGAAGTTATAATTCAGCTTACTTACACATTTACTTGAGTAAAAAAATGTATAATTTTTATATAAATATTATACAAAATGAATATATTGTAAATATTATTTGTACATTTTTTCACAAACATGTACACGTAGAATGTCATAAAAATCTAATAGAAGATTTCATAAGAGTTGTGCCATGGTGTAGGTAACCCACATTTTATATCATCCACTACATCATCCATGTGACAAATTTTGGGCCAATCAAATTGGTACATAGGTTGGTCAAAATTTCAAACTTTCTAGTTGTATTATACTATAGTCAAACTATATGAATACAGTATATTGTAGTATAATATATGTGCTTTTTGTATTTGCAAATTTAACTCATATTAAAATAATGTTTTTTGATTAAAAAAACTGATTATATTGCAAAATATTATTGACAACGAACATTATTTTAATTCATATTAAAATATTATTTTACAATATAATCAGTTTTTTTAATAAAAAACGTTATTTTAATGTGTTAAATTTACGAATATAAAGAGTACATATACTATACTACAATATATTATATTCATATAGTTTGACTACAGTATAATACAACTAGAAAGTTTGAAATTTTGACCAAACCCATGTGGCAATTTGATTAGTACAAAATTTACCACGTATGAATGGTGTAGTGGGTAGTGCAAAATATGAGTGATGCACCTTAACCCAACTCATTTCATAAAACAAAAATTTTGTAAGAGAGCCAATTTTTTGTAATGATCTCTCATTTACAGTGTTGGATATGCATCACTGTTATCATATTTACTCAGGCTACGTACATTTCTCAGCAAATATACTCAGTCTAGTAGTGCACGTACTTTTTGTCTTCATTAATCAGTCCCACCATTCGTCTTATTTTCATATTTTTTATTTTATGAGAATAAAAAATTAGAACACAATCTTTATCACAAATAACCTCAGCCAAGACTAAGCCACAGGGCTGAATTGTTTCTATATAAGCTTGCTTCTCTTCCCTTCTCTCAGTGTCTCCAATTTAGCAGAGTTCAAAATTCTCTGCATTATTTTTTTTTTCTTAAACAAAAGGCTAACCTTCTAACTTTCCAAACAAGGGAGTTTTTCATTACCAATATGGATGGGATTTTAACGATTTTTGCTTTCATTATTGCCTCTCTTCTTACCATATTTTCATTTATGTTCTTTCTCTTACCAAAACTAAATAGAAGGCCTCAAAACCAGACAAGTGCAAAGCTCCCTCCAGGTTCAATGGGATGGCCGTACATAGGACAAACCCTCCAACTCTACTCCCAAGACCCCAATGTTTTCTTTTCCACCAAACAGAAAAGGTCGTTACGCTAGTTTAGTTTCGGATCCAGATTTCCTGCATTAAAAAAAAAAACAACGCATTCACATATTAATGCACTGTTGGATTAATCATTAAAAGTGTTTGAAGAAGTCTAGGATTGATCCAACCCGCCTTAATATGTTAATGTGCGGTTTTTTAAATGCAGGAAATTCATTTTCATTTAATTTCGGCTCTAATTTTCTTCACTTCTTTATAACAAAACAAGGCTCACATATACTATGGTTCTTCTTCAATCTTAGTACAAGCTACCATGAAGTTGTGAATGTAATCAAACATTATGGTTTCATTTTAGGTATGGAGAAATATTCAAGACCAACATCCTTGGATGCCCTTGTGTGATGCTGACAAGTCCTGAGGCTGCACGCTTTGTGCTAGTGACTCAAGCTCACTTATTCAAACCAACATACCCCAAAAGCAAGGAACGTTTGATTGGCCCTTGTGCCCTGTTTTTCCACCAAGGAGACTACCACATGCGTTTGAGGAAGCTAGTTCAGAGGTCTCTGTCCCTTGAGGCACTTCACAACTTGGTGCCTGATATTGAAGCCTTAGCCTTATCTTCCATGAAATCTTGGGGTCACGGCCATGTCATTAACACATTTAGGGAAATGAAAAGAGTAGGTTAATATACATACATAGCTTTTAATATATTTAATAGACCAATGATAGGATCCATTATTATATTAATTTTTATATTCAAGCACTCATGAGTTTCACATATTCTGGCATTTGTTTATAAAAACTCTATACTTTAAACGTGTCATGTAATGTATGATGGGGTGTCAATAATTAATGTGGTCCACCCTTGAATGCTTGCAGTTTTCATTCGAAGTTGGTATCCTTTCAATTTTTGGACACCTCGAGCCTCGGTTGAAGGATGAACTAAAGAAGAACTACTGGATCGTGGACACTGGTTACAATTCATTTCCAACTAGCATTCCAGGAACCCAATACAAAAAGGCATTGTTGGTAAGTAAACACCTTAACAAATTTTCTTGTACAATTTTTTTTTAAAGTATATGTGTGTCCTATTGCATTATTTGGAATGTTGTTTTTTAATTTTTGGATTGAATGGATATTATGTATAGGCAAGAAAGAGAATTGGCAATATTCTAAGTGAAATAATTTGTGAGAGGAAGGAGAAGAAGTTGCTTGAAAGGGATCTATTGAGTTGCCTACTGAATTGGAAAAGTGAAAAGGGAGAAATCTTAAGTGATGACCAAATTGCAGATAACATTATTGGGGTGCTTTTTGCTGCTCAAGATACCACAGCTAGTGTCATGACATGGATAGTGAAGTACCTGCATGATGAACCGAAACTTCTGGAGTCTGTAAAGGTATGAATTATGATCATTAGGGAAAGGGTGCTTTAACTTGAGCTTATATTATATTCTCTTATGGATAGGTGTCTGTGCCTCTTTTTGTATTTTTTTTTTTTAACAATGAAAATTTGTGTATATGTTAGTAACATATAGTTTGTGGTAATGCTGGTTTGGCAGGTGGAACAGAAGGCTATTCACAAGTCAAATGAAAAAGGTAACCTTCCTCTGAGATGGAATCAAACTAGAAACATGCCAATTACCTATAAGGTATGTAGTTATCCAGTGTTTCATTGTCACAAATAGCTAAACAATTTATGTTTTTCTAGAATTTGCATCTTAATTAGCTATTTGGTGCAACAAAATAAAAAGTAAGTGAACTAATGCAAGAAGTTTCTGCTGATTCTTGTGAGCAAGCATGTATCACGTGATTTTGTTGCAAGTGGCTAATAATGGGAAACTGTGGACTTGCTCAGGTTGTGTTAGAGAGCTTGAGAATGGCAAGCATTATTTCATTCCCTTTCAGAGAAGCAGTGGCTGATGTAGAGTACAAGGGTAAGTGGAAAATTTACTATATTTGCAAGTCTGCAACAGTATTCAATATAGGACTTTTCCTAGGGTAAAAAAATGGGATCAGGATCTGCTGTCATATTTATTATTTTGGTATCACATTTTGTTCTTACCAATAATATTTTGCTACATATTCTACCTTTTTAACATTACATTAAATTTTAACTTATGTGACGAGATATTATTGGTAACGACAGAATGTGGTAAACCAAAATAGGACAATAAATCTTCATCCTGAGAATGTACCTTGCAAAGTGACAAGTATTCTGAGCTCTGTTCTATAAACTATTAACTACAAAGGCTCAAATTAAAAACGTTCGTTTTAAAACTTACGATCTTATCTAAATAAATGACTCGTGTGTGAATTTGAAACAGGGTTCCTAATACCAAAAGGGTGGAAAGCAATGCCACTATTCAGAAATATTCATCACAATCCAGAATTTTTCCAAGAGCCTCAGAAATTCAACCCTTCAAGATTTGAGGTAAGCAGGAGTAGAAGTGAACAAACAGTATATAAGTGAAAAAAATGTGATAATTCATGGATAAGGCTAATTCCCTCCTAAAGGAATCTAATCAGTGTGTGTACGGATTAAGCATTTTCAAACATATGGATAGTGATTTATTTTTGTTGTTTGTTCATTTAGGTCGCACCAAAACCCAACACTTTCATGCCATTTGGCAGTGGAGTACATGCCTGCCCCGGGAATGAGCTCGCAAAAGTGGAGACACTGATTATGATCCATCATTTGGTCACCAAGTTTAGGTACTGCTAAAGTGCTAATTAATAGAAAACAAAATATTTGAGACAAAGAAAAAAGAGAGCAATTAATGAATGGATTACTGATTAACACCAAGGATACAGCTTAAAAGTATGATCTATAGCATTGATTAACCGAGTGATTTGAAAGAAATACAATGATTAAACATGTAAGTAAAAACAAGGAGACAGCCTAAAAGCATGAATAACTTGGAGAAAGTAAAAAAAGGTAGATCTTAGGTGAGATGAGAAAGGATTCTAATGAACCACCAAACTGTGACAAAGTTGGTAGATAATTGAGCCCCTTGAGTATGTGGTCAGGGGTTCAATTCTTGGCTCATGTGTGTGTATGGAATAACATCTGTTGGGAAAGGTTAACCCCTTAAATGGATCTCAGTACCTCGAGGGATTAGTATCTGACTCCTGGTCGAATGACACCCAAGTTAAAAAAACAGAAAAAAGGAACGGATTCTAATGAAGTTAATTAGCCAGTATATATGTGATAGACAGATAGAGTACAACTACTTACACATACTCAAATATAAACATACCACCTTAAACCTGTACAGGTTTTATTATTCAATTATAAATAATCTAATCTCATTTTTACATACTTATACTTTAATTCTGTCACATGTTCTAAATATAGGAGATATACATGTTTCTTGAGAACATGTAAGGGGCACTTTTTCTAGGATACATAAAATAATTTGCAATTGATAGTATAAAAAAATTTATACTAATAATAATATATTAAAATTAAAGTTTTCTTTTCTTTCTATATCCGGTGTGTACAGGTGGGAAGTAGTAGGATCACAATGTGGGATTCAGTATGGCCCATTCCCGTTGCCTATGAATGGACTCCCAGCCAGGTATTGGAAAGAATCTACCAGCTAGAAGGCAGCATGGAAAGAAAACTCCATGCGCATGATGTCATAGCTGATCATAACCAATCCCCGCTCCAAAGTCACAAACCTTTCTCTTTATATTTTCTATTTCTATTATTATTATTATACTTTAGTTGTATTTTTTTCATAGTGGGTGGGGGCACTTCAATTTGTGCCTCACTCTATCCTCAATTAATCCTCCCAACGGGCGTCCTGGAAGAAAGAAGGGAAACGCTTCAACAGGGGACGGTGCTTTCTAATTTTTCTTTTCAATCATGAGCTTTAATTGATAACCATTTTGATTCAAGGGCTTTTGTTCTCTTCCTCTATTTGTACGTGCGTAACATTTAGTTAAGTTGTATTTGAAATTAATTTGGAAATTGGAAAAATTAGTGCAGCAAGTTTGTTTAAATGACTTTCCTTAGCATTCTCGGGAAATTCTTATATGTGCTCAAACTTTGTATCATTCAATTGTATCAAATTCTTACGTTTTGCACCACTCCATGGGTGGCTTCTATTATTCATCCTTGCATGTTAGGGTGCATGCTGAACAGGTTGCAAGTGGTACTTGATATCCACTTATGAAAACCTGACATAAATCAATGGTAAAAAATAATGCCAAATGCTTTTGACTTATTGAGTATCCCAATGACATTGATTAAAAAAATTTAACAGATTAAATTTTTATAAAAGATGGTATATTCAATATATTGAAAAAGAATGACATACTTAGTTTTTCATATAATGGATGGCATCCCCTGCTAAAGAATCTATCGCTAATTCTATCGTTGAATTTGTTTTAACTTTACAACGAAATTAGCGATAAATAGTTTAGAGACACTTTATCCGTCGATAAATCCATTTTTAAATTCAAATAAAAATTAATGATGGATTTAGTAACACAACAAGAAATTCAGCGATTA
The DNA here is from genome assembly GCA_030762895.1 of Sophora flavescens. Classification (NCBI taxonomy): domain Eukaryota; kingdom Viridiplantae; phylum Streptophyta; class Magnoliopsida; order Fabales; family Fabaceae; genus Sophora; species Sophora flavescens. The sequence continues at coordinate 50,803,505 of CM061066.1, read as the reverse complement.
GCTACGACAAATTTTGTAGTTGATTGGTAGCTAATTTCTAGCAAATAAATTTAGCTACAAAATTACTGTAAAATTGGTAGTAGCATAATTTGAGTGGCAAATTAGCTAGGAAATGTTGTCTATCTAATTCATAGCTAATCTTAAATAGGTGCTAGCTATTTTGTAGTTAATCCCTAGTAATATGCTATTCAAAATTGTTTTACTAGTTAAATAGCTAGCATATTCTCGAAGCAATTTTATAGCCAATCTATGGCTAGATTTTCTAAGCGATTTTATAGCTATTTCCTAGCTAATTCAAAAAAAAATTAACTCGCTAAATTGGTCCCATACACCTGTCCTATGGACCAATTTAGTAACCGATATCTTTTATCTTTATTATCCGGTTGTAGCCGTAAAACAACATACCAAAACCAAAATAACAAAACTTATAACACCATTGTAATTTAGACATTTTACATCGGTCAAAAAAGGTTTTTTACATCGGTTATATTCGCTTTATAGAATCAAGTGATATAGAATGTGAGAACTCTTTAAATCGGATACTCACTAGTGTAAAAAGTCACATCTTGAATAGGCACAAACAATCTCAAACATAACAAAATATCTCAAATATCCAAAGTATTAACAAACATGAAATAAGAAGTATCCATAATGTCACAAATTACAAATCTCGGCATTAAATATGAAAAGAGCATTCAGAATCTTTTATAGTTAAAAAATAATAATTGGAAATTGTATCATGACTAAGGCCTTAGAGAGCATTATATATCTAAATTTTATTTAAGCTTCCAAAATGAACTAAAGCATCCAAAGACAATTCACTCTTAGCTTAACAGGATAAAATTATTTATACAGCAACATAATAGGGTAAATGGTGAAACTTTAAATGGACATTCACCTTATCCTCGGGCTCTTTTTCTTCATTTTCATTAGCAGGACTCTCCTTGTTTCTATCTGCTACATCTTCCTCAATTGCAGGCTTCTCATCACCCAAATTCTTTTTCAGTTTCATTCACAACTTCAGTAGTCACCCTATGATAGACATTGAATCAGAAATCAGAAAGAAACAAAATACAAGCATTACATAACAAAGAATTTCCTACAGAAACCATCTGACTTTCACTATTAAGAATTAGAAAATAAAAGAGAATTGTTCTTACATCTTCGCAATTTTCTTCTTTTGCTCTTCTGAGGGAGGTGGTGGGACATAAGATGCTGCATCAATGATTTCCTGTTTTTCCCAATAAAATAAACAGAAAAGTACCATCTAAGTAAAAGTCATTTTTTCAGGGAGAAGAAGATGTGAATAAACCCAAGTCTTTGTTATTGAAAATGGGCAAAAAGATTAGATAACTGAAGTGTAGCATTCAAAAAATATATGTACAAACAAGACAAAGGTGGAAGGACACAGCATGATGAATGTATTGAATAACTTGTTTAAAAATATAATTAAACACTTTGAATTAAAACATTGATCTGATACAAGCCTACAATTGAGAACAAACCTGTTAAAAATTCTCTTATTGAACTCTTGAGATATATGTACTCCTTTGGAAGGCCATAACCAGAGGCCATAGGGACAACAACATTGTCAATCATCCATTCCTAGCAGAAGTGAAGTATATGGGGGTTTAAACCTTCATTTTGCAACAGAAAATCAAAGACAAAGCAAATTAATTGAGTTTAAAATAGCTACTAATTTTAAATTTCAATTGTTGAAAATGAAGATGTATGAGAGAGCGAACTGTGAGAAATGAATTAATATTTACTTTCAAAGGAAGGCCCAATAACAAATACTATTACTTATTGAAAGGGAAAGGCTTAAGAAGAACATAGCAACATACAATAAAACCAAGTGAGAAGAGCATTCCATAATTAGGAACAAGAAGCAACAGCATTCCATCTACAATATAAAAAAATTACTTCAACATATATTAATATAAAAGAATAAAAGAAAGACAAAAAAAAAAGTAGAAACCATAGCTTGCCAACCTTCATTACAAAAATCACATCACAGTCCTAAAAATTGATACAAAATGAGAATCTATTACTGATAGACTGGAACAAAATAAAAAAAAATGCAAGAACTGTCATTTATTATTTCCTTCTTGTTTATAAGATGCTAAGTGAGGAGATGAATCAACAAATAAGAAGTTAAGAGCATGACACACTAGGTTCTCACAAAATTGAAGGTCTGTAAAGTATAATATATAGGAAAGTTTCAATGGAATAAAATGAAAAAGATATAACCATCATTAATAAAATAAAAAAGACATATTCATTCTTCCAGCACCAAAGAAATAGGAAGACCTCATTCCGCTACATTGGTGTAACCAATAAGGATTTAAATTTTTCAGAGTCTAAGTTTTAAACTGCTACAAGCTAGAAGAGGAGAAAATGTTGAACCACTGTACCAAAAACATTACTAACAATTAAACATAAAGCATGTGTGAATAAGTTCAATATATCATTAAATTCACTTAAATAAAATCTTCCATAAATTGGGCCTATTGGGAAAAACTATAAAGATCGAATGATAAGTTAGGAAGCAAAAATAGATATGCAGTATACCTATGGAGTGCCATCTAGAAGCATAATAGGGATTAATAGCCTGAGATTTTGCAAGACAAACTTCAGCATCCTGCTACTGTGATAAGGTTGGGCCCACATTGGCTAAATCATGCCATATTCCCAACATACTAGGAATTTCAAGAGAAAATAAGAGGAATAAGATTATGTATTATTACTCAATAAATAAGAAACACTTTTACCACACAACAATATGAATATTTGCAGCATGATTAATTGAACTTTTACTAATAGAAGCTGCAGGTTCATGAGTTCACCACACCAAGTTAGAAAGGTGAGATATGAAGAGGAAGAAAGTGCATGCCGTTTGTGTGAGGTGTTTAATCAAATTAAAGTTCAGGACTATTCTACTATTGTTCATGTCTTTCTTCCATGGTTTGTCTCTCTTCCAAATGAGCATTTTACATGTCTAAAGTAAGATATATAATCATTGAGGCATACAAAGGCAAATAATGTCTACTAAAAGTGACATGCTTAAAAATGCACAAGTAACAAAATCTTACCACTGCAAAACTTGTATTAATCACAAAGCAAATTCAATGAGGCATTTTCTCAAACAGGTAATGTTCAATGACATTCACAAAAATCCATTAGTGTAATTAACTGAAATCATAAAGAAAATTCAATGAGGCATTTTCTCAAACAGGTAATGTTCAATGACATTGAAAAAAATCCATGAGTGTAATTAACTGAATTTTAGAAATCATATAAACAAAAATTGAGAAATTAGAGAAGGAGAAAGAGTTAGAACCTGGAAAAGAGCTGGATGAGGATCCATCTGGAAAAGAGATAGATCAGATTCTGCATCACAAGAGAGAAATTGAAACGAAATGATACAAAGTTAGCGAGTGAGTTAGCGAGTGAGTGAGAATGAGATAGACGATGATATTGGTAGCATAACATAGAAGAGGGTGAGAACAATGCTGGCAGATCAATGGCGATGCAGTTCAGAGCGATGGCGATGCGGTTCAGAGAGTGATGGTGACACGGTTCATACGGTTCCGAGAGAGATGGTGATGCGGTTCCGAGAGAGATGGCGATGCAGTTCGATGGCAGAGCAAGATCGGTGCAAAAACGGTGCTGAGAAACAGAGAGTTTTGGTGCTCAAAGACTGAATCATGCGAGAGACAGAGAGAGATTATCAAATAACTAAATGAGTTTTTAAAAATAAACTAATAAAAGTAATATCAAAAGCTATATTATAGTTAAATGACAGCTAATTAACTTGAGATTAACTATAGGGATAAATTTGGTAGCTAAATCTTGTAGCTAAATTAAAAATTTCTTGTAGTGTAACTTCAATCATTAAGTTCAAATAAAAAAATCAGCGATGGATTTAGTGACGAGATCCTTTTGTTGCTTATTTCATCGGTAAGGTAATAAAAAAAATTACGACAAAATTTTAAACAACAAGCTGAGATCGTCACTAATTCCGTCACTATAATATCACAAATGGTCAAATAACATAAATTAGATAACACAACCTCTCGCTAAGAACAACATATATGTTTTTGTCCTTAATTATCATCGCTAATTTCAACTTCTATGCATATTGTACATTTTTTTTATAGATATTTGCCCCGTTATATTTTCTAGATCCTTATTACTAGTTGGGTGTGTGCATTGTTTATGTTCTCCCTACAGGAAAAGTAACCAACTTATAACATATACATAACTAAAGTTACTAAACCAAGTGGTAAGCTTGGCCCCCTAAACAAGTGGTCAGGGGTTGGATCTTTCTATACGGAAAAAGCCTGGTTGAGAGATGTGAATCCTTACATGTCGTTCAGTATCTGTTGAGAAAGCAGTTGCGTGCTGTGAAACCAAAAAAAAAAAACTGTGGCTTTGGCTTCAGCCTTCCAGCGAGTTCATGATTGATGTGGTAGAAGATGCAAGAGAGCCAGCCACGTATAGCCGGGGTTGTTGGTCTTCTAGTGATTATTGGTGGTGCTTCTTGTTGAGGGTCACGTCCCCTCCCTAATTTTAGGCACCCCTCACACACGATTATATGTATTGGTGTGGACTATTCTTGCTCAGTGACCCCACCAGGAGTAGTTAGCTCCAAGCTCCAACTACAAGAGCTTGGTAGCCTTAAACCATCGTTACCGTCTCTTCTGGCAAGCATTTGATATTTTTCTTATTCTGGAGGACCACACTCCTCTGCTATGGTTTTGTTATGAGGACCACTGTCCCAATTCCCAAATAATGGGGAGGGAAGGACCTCAACCTGACCTTATCATTGAAATTGACCCCCCACCCCCATCGGTTATTGCATGCTTGTTTCCTTTAGCCAGACTTTGGTTTTCCGAAAGATATGAAATATTGTCTCCTTTTCTTATTCATACTCATAAGGTGCTTATATGGGTGATGAGAATAATGAGAAACACAAAATGATTTACATATATTGGCAACTGTTATTACATGGGCCGAGAAAGACTTCAGCCCTTAGATATATAAGCTTATTCTCAGGCCCATTCTTCTCAAATAAGAAGACAACTACAACTCGGCTAGAGATATAATTAATTGGTCGTCATTATGAGGGAAGAGGAAATTACGGTCCTCAACATTAATGGTCTTAACTCTTAAAGGAGCAATTGCATACAAGGCTTATATATAGAAGAGTCATGGCAGAGGAGAAGGCAAACAATTTTTATAATACAGTATACTAGAAGACACGTCATTAGTTATTACCAACAGCCATTTACTGATGATCATAACACCATTGGTAATGTTACAATTACCCTTGAATCCGTGATCTCTAGAAAATGGAAAAGTTGATCAATGAAGTAGATTGCCAGAGAGAATAGGAATTGTTTTACCAAAATCTTCACATACTAGTACGACGGCATTGTTCTATCTATCTTGTCATGGTAGCTATTGTAAGTATCTTTCATATGTGTGCGTAACTGTGTAAGGTGAAGAAGAGAGTCCCCTCGTTATGGTTATAAGGGGCAAAAATATCCAATTATTTCAACAACAAAAAAAATTACTTCCCATTAAACACAATCTTCCCAATTAATTCTCAAAATACAGATTGTTCTTTCCTTTTGGAAAGTCGGCAATCACAAATCCAATTTCCCTTCTATATTTTGTTAATCTAATTAAAAAAAATATGTTAGGAGGAAAAATTACTTTGTCAACACCAAATTCCATAAGAACTTCAAAAAAAAAAAAAAAACATTGTCATTGCTGACTTCCCATAAGAACTAAAAAACTACAGAAGGGATGTTAGCAATGGCAAAGCCAGCTTCTCAAAGAGAGATAGAATGATGTATGTTTTGGGAATTAATTGGGGAGAATGTGCATTGTTGGATTATTACTTTTTTTTGAATAATTGGACACCTTTGCCATAATAAGGTTGACTTTTATCATATTTTTGGGATAAAGGTATTGGGCCTTCAGTTTAGATATAAGGAACCAAAATGAAAACTAATTTGAAAATTGAAGAATCAAATATTTTGTGTAACAGCAACCTAATGACACTAGTAAAGGACTTTATTAGAGGCTGTCTCATACTAATCCATCTTTACCCAAAACACATCATGATTGATTTGGGTTTTATGAATTATTACACTCTATGCATCTTTAGTTTGAGTTCATGTAAAACAATTTTAATACCTTAGAAAAACGTTGTTTTTGGTCTTTGACCGGGTATTCCTACATACAAAGTTATGAGATAAACCCTCGGTCGGGGAGTAGTGATGGTTAAGTAAGGCCCTCCTTAAAGTGACAACTCTAATACCGATATTCGAACCCACAACTTTGCAAGCAAAGTTCGTTTGAGGGCACAATCAACTTCTACTGTGACCAATTATTTTTGGGTGCATAACATTGTACACTACAACAAAACGCATTTTAGCCGGTAATTATTATGGCTTTTAGCGGCAATAATAATGGCTGCCAAAACCTTTGCCGGCAATTATTAATTAGCCGACGTATCCAGTATCACTAAAAGCTTTCCCGACAATTGTAGGAAATGGTGGTAAAGCCCCAAATAATTACTGCTAAAAGTCAAAAGTTATAGCGGCAATTATCATGACCTGTAGCGGCAATTTTAATAGCCACTAAAAATGATTTTGGAATTGTCTTCTAAGCTCATTTACCAACTTTGTTTTATTGTCACAAAAAGTTCTACTTGGCTTATCCCAACAATTACTATTGCCACCAAATATTAAGATTATCAGCCACTCAAAGTGGGCATGATTTAATTAACAAAAGTTTTAACGACAATAATATTTTCTCATAAAACACTTTAAGTGAAAAAGTACAATAAGATTATACGTATATATACCAAGCAATTTGAACATGAATGTGCATTAAAATAAAGTTAACAAAGGTGAGATTACATTGTTAAATAACATTATTCTAATAACATCATCATCACCTAAGAGAGATACAGATAAATAGAATGGAAAAGAAGTTGACAAATGAACCAAAGTTAATACATATGTGGTAGTGCACTACAAAAGATATGCTAGCAAAAGGCATGGTATGATTCTTTTTGCCACGGGTTGTAGTGCATCTTTTTGGAATCAAATCTTCATTCCTAGTTAAAAACCATATGCAGAGAAACCATGGGTTCTTAATACAGATACAGAGAAACAAGGGAGATATATACTACAAGAAATTATGTGATTAACTACAACAAATTTAGTAGCTAATTCGCAGTCAATTTCTAGCAAACAAATTTAACTACAGATTAGCTACAAAATACCTGCAGAGCTGGTGGTAGCATATATTGAGTGGCAAATTAGCTAGAAAAAAAAAATCTATCTAATTCATAGCAAATCTTAAATAAGTTCTAGCTATTTTGTAACTAATTCCTAGTAATATGTTGTTCAAAATTGTTTTTTCCTAGCTAAATAGCTACGATGTGAAGGAACTAGTGGAGAGGATAAGGAGAGAATGGAGAGGCTAACAGACTCAAATGATTCGTATTGCTTAGCTTGGTTATCAAATGTTCAAGTACAAGCCTTTTTATAGATACTAGGGATGACTCTAGATCCATCTAATACAACGAACATATTTAATGCACTTAATTAAGCACATGTATCATGCTACTTTGAAACTACAAGTTCTTGAATCTTCAAGTCCTAGAATCTTCAAGAACATGAATTATCTAGATACATGCATACTAAGTAATAAATCAAGTTTATATTTCCAACACCCCCCTTAAACTTGATTCTTCTTGGTGACTCCAATCCATGCACGCATCCTTGCAAAGTCTTCAAACTTCAATCCTTTGGTGAAAATATCGGCTACTTGATCACCACTTTTCACATAGGAGAGCTTGACCTCTTTGTTCTCGATGCATTCCCTTATGAAATGAAACTTTGTATCGATGTGTTTACTTCGATCATGGAACATAGGATTCTTCCCTAGTGCTATAGCAGATTTGTTGTCCATCAAAATAGTAGTTGCTTCATCTTGAGACACATGTAGCATTCTCAACAACCTTCTTAGCCAAATTGCGTGACAAACACAAGAAGCAGCTGCAACATATTCAGCTTCACATGTAGAAAGAGTCACAATAGGTTGCTTCTTTGAACTCCAAGTGAAGGCAGTGTTACCCATGAAAAATATAAAACCACCAGTGCTTTTTCTATCATCAATGTCACCTCCCCAATCACTGTCACTATAGCCAACAAGCTTGAAATCGGAAGAGGGTGAATAATATAGGCCATAGTCAATAGTTCCTTTGATATATCGAAGGATCCTCTTAGCCATTGTCATGTGAGTTGTAGTCGGTGATTCCATGAAACGGCTAACAACTCCTACTCCAAATAGGATATCGAGCCTTGTACAAGTCAAATATCTTAAGCTGCCAACAAGACTCTTGTAAAGAGTTGGATCCACTTTTTCACTTTCATCATACTTTGACAATTTAGCTGCACAATCGATTGGGGTGTTCACAGGCTTGCAATTTGTCATCTTGAATTTCTCAAAGACCTTTTTGGCATAAGCCTCTTGAGAAATAAAAATTCCATCTTCATCTTGCTTCACTTCAATGCCAAGGTAGTAGGACATGAGTCCTACGTCGGTCATCTCAAATTCTCTAGTCATCACCTTCTTGAACTCATCAAGCATCTTTGAATTGTTGCCCGTGTAGATTAAGTCGTCAACGTATAAGCAAACAAGAAGAATACTTCCATCTTCGCCTTCTTTGACATAAAGAGCATGTTCTTGTGGGCATTTGATGAATCCATGGCTTTGGAAATACTTATCAATACGGCTATACCAAGCTCTTGGAGCTTGTTTCAAGCCATACAAAGCCTTCTTTAACTTCAACACTTTATCTTCCTATCCTTTCACTTCATACCCGATCGGTTGTTGGACATACACCTCCTCCTCAAGATAGCCATTTAAGAAGGCAGACTTGACGTCCATTTGATAAATCTTCCACTTCTTTTGTGCGGCTAAGGAAATTATTAACCTAATTGTCTCCAATCGAGCTACGGGAGCAAATACTTCATCATAATCAACTCCATATTGTTGACTATAGCCTTTAGCCACGAGCCTTGCCTTGTACCTCTCTACTTCTCCTTGAGCATTTCTTTTGACTTTATATATCCATTTCACACCAATCGCCTTTTGCCCATCTGGAAGAGTAGCAAGCTCCCATGTGCCATTCTTTTGAATTACTTGAATCTCTTCATCCATCGCACGTCTCCATTTCTCTTCTTGTATTGCTTCTTCAAAGTGTGGTGGCTCGAAATCGACAAAGAGACAAAACAGTGTTGTATTTTCTACCATTTCTGTGGACTCATAAAGATCTCTTAGGCTCCTTGTTCCTCTAGGACCCTCGGGCGAGCTTTGTGGAGAAAATTCATTTCTTCTAATATTTGGTGAGTGTGGAGGAGAACCAATAACTCCGTGCTCTTCATGATTGGACTTTTCGAGTGTAGGAAGCGAAGCACAATCTTCATCTTGAGAAGTATCCCACTTCCACAAGTTTTCTTCATCAAAGTCAACATCTCTCCTAATCACAATCTTCCCATTAGTAGGATTAAATAGCTTGTAGCCCTTTGAGTTTGAGCTATAGCCGATAAAAACTAACTTCTCACTTTTATCATCAAGCTTGGTTCTTGTCTCCTTGGGAACATGCACATAAGCAATACTTCCAAAAACTCGCAAATGAGAGACATTGGGCTTCTTACCACTCCAAGCTTCTTGAGGAGTCATTCCACGAACACTTCTAGTGGGGGATAAGTTGGACAAATACACCGCGCAAGCTACAACTTCGGCCCAAAACTCCTTAGGCATGTTCTTGCTCTTTAGCATGCTTCTTGCCATGTTGAGGATTGATATATTTTTGCGTTCCATGACTCCATTTTGTTGTGGAGAATAAGGAACCGTGAGAAGACGTCGAATGCCCTTAGCCTCACAAAACTTGCCAAACTCCTTGGAAGTGAACTCTCCTCCTCTATCGGTTCTTAGAGCTTTGGTAGTAAATCCACTCTCATTTTCAACTTGAGCTTTGAACTTTTGAAATGCTCCAAATGCTTCATCCTTCCTCTTCAAAAAATAAACCCACGCCTTGCGGGAAAAATCATCAATAAAAAGTAAGAAGTAATTGGATTTCCCATATGAGGATGGCCTGATTGGGCCACAAATGTCAGCATGAACAAGTTGAAGTGGCTAGATGGCTCTTGAAGTGGACTCCTTTGGAAAGGACTTTCTTACTTGTTTTCCCAATAGACAACCTTCACATAATTGATTGGGTTGAGAGATGTGAGGCAACCCATTCACCATGTTCTCCTTTGACAATAAATTTAATCCTCCAAAATTTAGATGACCAAATCTCATATGCCAAAGCCAAGAGGAATCTTTGACACATGTCTTCAAGCATCTTGGATGATCAACTTTGACATTGAGCAAGAACATTCTATTCTTTGACATAGGAACCCTTGCTATTAAATTATGTGCTTCATCCCTCAAAGTGCAACAAGCATCCTTTAAGTGAACATCATACCCATTCTCAAGCAATTGTCTCATGCTCAAGATGTTTGCCTTTAAAGAAGGAACATAATAGACTTGGGAAATAAATCTATGGCCACCATTTCTTGTAAGGATAAGAACATCACCTTTGCCTTCAATCGAAACTTTGGTGTCATTGCCAAAAACAATTTGGCCTTTGTGCTTCTCATCAAGATTTGTGAATAGCTCCTTGTTGCCACTCATATGGTTGCTAGCACTGGTGTCAAGATACCATAAGAATTTTCTTTCACCTCCTTTGTTGGCCAATAACATGAGTAGATCTTCTTCTTCTTCTTTCATCTCAACAAGATGGGCCTCTCCTTGGTTTCTTGTAGAGCTCCAACATTCATGGGAGTAATGACCATATTTATGACAATTGTGACATTGAACACTAGATTTGTCATACCTTCTTCCTTCTCCTCTCCTAAAGCCATAGCTTCCACGACCTCTTGACTTTTGGAATTGTTGGCTTGAACCTTCACCATTGAAGTGGTATGCGCCTCTTCCTATTCCACGACCACGACCAAAGTTACTACAATGATTTTTCCCTCTTTCATGGCTTTGACCTCGACCTCTTCCTCTTCCTCGCGAGCTAGTACACTCTTGCCCCTTGTCTTTCAAAGAGACCTTTGCTTGAAATGCTTGGACTAGTGGCTCCTTCTTCTTCGATCTCTCTTCATAGGCTAGCAAAGATCCTTGTAGTTCATCAATGGTCACGGTCTCCAAATCTTGAGATTGCTCGATAGCCACGGCAACAAGATCAAATCTTGAATCAAGTGTACGAATAATTTTCTCTACCACACGAACATCTTCTAAATTCTCCCCATATCTCTTCATTTGATTCATAGTTGAAAGGACTATTGTGAAATAATCATGGATAGATTCGGACCCCATCATGTGTAAGGATTCAAATTCACCTCTTAAGGTTTGAAGACGCACCTTCTTCACCTTGTCAACTCCTTTGTGAACATTTTGAAGAATCTCCCAAGCTTGCTTCGCCTTGGTTGCATGAGAGGCTTTCTCAAATATTTCATCATCTAATGTCGCATGAATAATGGAAAGAGCATGTTGATCTCTTTTGCGATTCTTTTGCAAAGCATCCTTTTGAGCTTCATTCAAATTTCCTTCATTTTTCGGTTCATCATATCCTTGCTCTACAATATCCCAAACTTCATGGGAGCCAAGAATTGCTTTCATACGAACACGCCACTTATCATAATTCTCTTTTGTGAGTTTGGGAATTGGAATGGAGGAGTTAGACATCTTCAAGGAAGGAACCTAACTCCTGATAACACTTTGAAGGAACTAGTGGAGAGGATAAGGAGAGAATGGAGAGGCTAACAGACTCAAATGATTCGTATTGCTTAGCTTGGTTATCAAATGTTCAAGTACAAGCCTTTTTATAGATGTCAGGGATGACTCTAGATCCATCTAATACAATGAACATATTTAATGCACTTAATTAAGCACATGTATCGTGTTACTTTGAAACTACAAGTTCTTGAATCTTCAAGTCCTAGAAACTTCAAGTACATGAATTATCTAGATACATGCATACTAAGTAATAAATCAAGTTTATATTTCCAACATGATGTTGTCGCAGCGATTTCTTAGCCATTCTATAGCTAAAATTTGGTAGCGCTTTTGTAGTTATTCTCTAGCTGAGTTTTAAAAAAATACTCACTAAATTGATCCCAAAAACCCGTTCAAGTGTGTAACCCGTAAAAAAAATGTAAACGCAGATTTGGAGCTAAACCAGAGGTTCAATAATAAACAAAACAAATCTGACAAGCCAAATTTAATAATATCTGCAAAACAAAAATGATGATAACAAAGAAAAGTAGATAGACTCACAAACCTGACAAGCCAAATTTAATTATATCTGCTCAAGCTGGTTTGGTTTTGAGATGATTTCTTTGGCTTTATGCTTCCTCACAGGCTGCAACAAAATAGAAGACAGATCTCAGCAAGGAGAAAGGGTGCAGCCATATATATATATATCCTCAACTCCTGGTTTTCTTATGGATCATTAGAAATAAATCAAACTATGCAGCCATGTATATACCATATGTTTATTTGTTGATATTATTAATCAAACACACCTGTATTGAGCTGGTCAAATCATTACCAAGCCTAAGACAATAATGCATGACATTAAGATAGCATTCGACAGTACTAATAATAAAACATATAGCATAAACCATCAGAAAGGTAAACTAATAAGGTCCCATAAAAAAAATCAATAAACAGGAAAAACAAAGAAGCACTAGAAAAGAAGCAACTGCTATGCAAACCAAATTAAGAATTAGTAGTACAATAGTGATAGTAGTAATAAGCACAAACAGTAAGCAGCACCCGATACCTGATGCAACCTTAAACTATAGATTAAGAAAATGAAAGGGACAAGTTTTTTTTTTTTTTCAAGAATTTCAGAAATTAGGCCCTATATTTGTTGAAAAAATGTGCCAACTGCAGAAATGGAATTATCTGTATAAGACGCCAAGTACAATACCATGCAGATCAAGAGAAAACTGGAGCAATGCATTCCACAAATCTTCACAAGTTGTATTGATGCTTTTGTGTCATTGTAAAATATATGAATGCCAAGAGTTATCATAAATCACCACAAAGGAAACTATCAATTTCTCTTAATCATTTTTCTTGTGTTTTTTCTGAAAGTCCATGCTGAGATCAATATATTGTCATCAGCGAAGCCTTCAACTAAAAGAGATCAAAAATAATATTTACAAGAATTAGTTATCATGGTAGTTGTAGTTGCGAACTCCAAAAGGAAATACCTGTGTCAAATTTGTCCTTGGGTGCAAATTAATTCCCCTGCCTTCAAGATTTCTTGCAACCACAACTCTCATTTCATCATGAAAACCTCTGCAACAGAATTTGAAACAATGTTGAGGGTAAAACAAACGCTTCTCATCAGATGTTATACCCAACTCCTGCATAATAACAACCCCCCACCCCATCCCAAAAAACAGTAAATAAATAAATATAGAAATAGTAAACCCGTAGCAGTACATACTAGATAATAATATTAATATCTATAGTCAATTGGACATAATCTTATGGTTATAGTTCTAAGCAAAGTATAAATATAGAAATAGTCAGCTAGACAGTGAATCCAGGACAGTTGTTATGCCGAACAGATGAGAGAAGTAAGCAATTGTGAAAAACAATGGTAATATTAAATTAATAGACATGCCCAAACTAGATTAAATAGACCATTTCCCTTGTGCTTTTTTTGGTGCAGCAGATAGAAAGAACATTGAAATATGCAAGTCAAATTAAAGCATGACCCAACATCACACTTGCATTCATACTTGCATTCAAAATATTAGCCACTACATGAAGTTGTTTTAAAAAATTCCAAGAACGTATTAACTTGAAGTCTAATTAGAAACAAGCTTGATCATGATTATCCGCAGGAGTTTGTAGGGCTAGAATTGGTACTTTTAAGTCATGAAATAATAGAAGCTGGGAAGTTCAAGATAAAAGCGGGATGGATTCTTTATTGCTTTTGTATATACTTTTGCCACATAGCTTGCAGTAGATTGGCTTTTGCCACATGGATTGCAGGTGTAAATATTTCTTTAATTTGGATGAACTTGGTCAGTGCCAAAAACTTAGAAAATATGAAAAACTTAAACTTCATACCAAATATCATTCAAGTTGCTAAAGTTACACAACATGGGCATCATTCAAACAACAAATATATTGTCTCCACCAATTTGATTAGTTTATCAAAATGTTGAATAAACTAACAACATAGAAGTATAATAGAGACAATTAGGTGCATAAAAACTTGGTGCATAGAAATAAGATTCAAGAGAGAAGAGTGCACTCACTTGTAGCAAGCAACTAAAAGCTATTCATTTTTTACGCCCTTAAGATTATCAACTCCTGGTTTAACCAAGAAAGAATGCCAGGGAAGGTGCTCCTCTGTGGGAACTCCATGAAACTGCTATTATAAAGCTACCGAGTTCAACTCAATATATAATCATAATCATGCAACACACTACAAAGCAATTCAATGTACCTAAAAGAGCCAAAATAAAATACCTTCTCCTAGGAAATGGATAGGGAATTATTTTAATTGTCAAAATTATTAGCGGCTAATACTTATATTGTAACACCCCTGGGTAATACATGATTAACTCAATTTCGTAATAATATATTAAAATAAAATAAAAATCGTTGGTTATTTTTGGAACATTTATTTATTTCAAGCCAGAAAATTAAGGTGTAAAAATATTCCTTTTATGAGAAAACTCCAGAAGACTAAGATACATACTTTAAACAGTAAAATCATTCATACTCATAATAAGGCCGCCAAGGCATACATCTTTTTCTCAAGAAGAAAATTATACCCAAGACTCTTAAGCTGGTCGCCTTACAAGACATCTACCGGAAAAACCTCATGGTCATTCCCAAAACCAAGTAACTCTTCGCGCATCTAGATTTACGTCTCCGAGTGACTTGGAGAACTCCTCCGCATCATCTGTACTAGAACCCTAAGGTACAACAGCAAATACCCGAAGAAAACCTGATATGTTTGTAAGGGTGAGATGCCAATATATGGATTTAACACAACAACTACATGCGCGACACAAAAGAAGACATATACTACAAGAAATTAAGCTATTTCCCAGGGCTTTTTACCCAGGGAAATAAATCCCTAGGAAATTTTTACATTTCCCACGGCCAAGACCCTCGGAAATATCTCGCTTGATTTCCCACGACTTGTCCCTAGGAAAAAGAGGCGCCAAACATTACCGCTTTATTTCCCACGGCCGGGGTAGGTAGGTAGGCAAGTCTTGTTTCCCACGGATCGAGCCCCGGGAAATGGCTCGGTTTTCCCACGGGCTTAGCCGTGTCTAGTCAACACGGAGTTTCCCACGGACGCCCCGTCGCAAATCAGCGGTGTTTCCCACGGCCAAGCCCCAGGAAAGACAGCGGTGTTTCCCACGCCAAGCCCCCGGGAAAATCATCTTCCTCCTCTTCACTCGGTCCCTTCGCGCCTCGGCTCGCCATATCGCAATTTTAGTTGAAGCACTGAAGCAGCGCCCCTAATAGCATAGAAACCCTTTCCCCAACCCATCGTGAGACTGAAGCGCCTCCTCCTCTTCTTCTTCTTTTCTTCCACGGCAGCGAAGGTAACTCCTCATCCTCCTCCTCCTTCCTTTCTCTTCTCTTTTTCATTTCCTCCTTCTCAAACGTTCTTCCGACGAGAGTGGTAAAGGGACGATCTCACTCACCGTCTTCATTCCCTCAACCGCCGCCACTGTCTTGCTCCGCCGCACGCCGTCCATCGCCGTCCTCGAGAGGTTGGAGCAGACACCAACACAAAGAACAAAGAAAGGGCCGTCATAATCGCCATATAGGTAACTACTTTGTCGTCATGTTGGCTTTCGCCTTTCAGTTTTCGGTTTCAAATGTTGTGTTTCTTTGTGAATCTTACATATCAAAGGCCATTATTGTAGTTTCAGTCTTTGTCTTGGTCTTAGCGGTGTTCTTTGGTAACATTTGGGGAAAAAAGAAGAAAGTTCTAATTCAGTTGCGCATTTGGCTGTATTATATATTTATTAAGTGGGTGTACCCAGAATTGCTTGGAATCTCATAACCATAAATCTTAATACTTCTTCTAGGAGACCTGAGAAAGTTCTACATTTGTGGTATTCGTTGTTGTAATATTACTTAAATGTACATGGGAAAAAATGAGTCATTAATGATATTGATCTACCTTGCTATAGTTTATTGTTATTCTAGATTTTTTGCTTCTAAATAGAAAAGATAATAGTTTTCAGGATGGGTTTTCTTAGTAAGTAAATTAGGAGGTAGGGATGATTGTGTAATATGGATGTTTGATAAATTAGCATATTTTCGTGCATGTCCAATAATGTGAATAAACCAGAACCCAAAAAGTTGAAGTTTTGCTGTATGATGCCTGCATTTCTTAATGTTCTTGCACACTTTTACTCGTCCCATTCTGTTTGGTTTCTGACCTATCTATTTGATGAAACTAAAGCATGATTATGATTCCTTTGATTACTGATTTGAGAGGTTGAATGCCCCAAATTGCTGCATAAAAGTTACAATTGAAATTTTAAGTTGAAGGACTAGCTTATGATAACTTAGTTGAAGGGCTAGCTTTGTGTTGGACTATATTGAGATACTCCTAAATAAATTTAAGTTTATTATACTCGACCATTAAAAGTAAGTATGATAGTGATTGAGTATAAAGCACTGGTGTGTGTATATACACACACACACACTTGGAAACCATTGACCCCAAAAATTTAACTAGGCTTTTAACTAGGTAATTAAAATCTTTGATTTAACTAGGAGTTTTAATTAATAAGGGAGGTCGGAGACCAGTTTCCGTTAAGAAAGTGAAACTAGAGAACAATTCTGCATAGTTATTCTATTACAGTTGCAACTTTAAAAAGAAATATCACAAAAGTACTGGTCTTAGCAGTGTTCTTTCAATTTTTGTTCAATTTTGAAACCCAAATAAAAGCAAAATAAAAGAACAGGGCACTTATTTCACATTCTTCTGGTTCTGCAATTGCCCTATATACCTATCATATGGCTAGGTTGTTTTTTAAATCTGCAAGTGGTTTTTTTATTTCTTTATTTCATCCAGTATATCATGTTGGTTTAGGATTTGCTTGAATTCAATTTTTGTCCAAAGTCTGCAAAAGGAGTTCAAAATTGCAGTATGCTACTGCATTAACTTGAGTTGGAAAAAAAATGTGGAGTTGCAGAACCAAAAGGAGAGCAATCATAGAAAATTAAGCATGACAAGGAAGCTTGAAATGTTCAGATTTTTCTACATTGAAATGACTTGTGTGAGCTAGAGAGATCAAGAATCCTGCACAATTAGCATAACCAACCAGAGCTACACGTTTCTATTCAAACAACACAATCCTTAGTTAGTAATCAACCAATGTTTGAAACAAAAACCCAGCTTCTGTAATTAATTTTAATGTGTTGTTTCTTTAATGCAGTTGATGGTAAGTATGAAAGTTTCACAGTGAACATGAGACAGGGAAGTTACAAATGTTTCATCCACAAGGAAACTTTATCAATAAACAAAATTGACTTTTGGGAACATCATGAGCACAATATAAAATAACCGTGGAGCAAAAAGAAAACATTTTTCATTAATATTAGCGTGTTTTTGCTAATGACTTAAACCCGTATGCTGTTGAGTATCTGGAAAGAAATACTGTTCTAAACAAACTTGAGAGGAAAATTAAGGTAAGGTTGCTTGTCTAGTTAGTTGACTGTAAAGTATGCAAGTGTTCAGGTATCTCTTTCTGTTATCACATGCCTAAAAATTATTTTACTATGATTGCTTTGGATATCTAAAAAAATTGCATTTATTTTGCATTCTTCAATTATCATCAATCATTTTTGGGGATTACTTTTGTCATCTTTAAGAATAGGTGACTCCTTTTAGTGTGTGAAATTCATTGAGAGATTGTACCCAAAAAAAATGTGATTGCTATTCTCTTATTGTTAAAATTTATCTGGATTTTTTATTAATATGCAGAAGATGGATTGTTATCCTTCGAATCGTAGTTGGGTGTATGATAGGCTATATCCGAAAAGAAGGGGTTTGAAACCAACTATCGGAAAGGGGCCTCGCGCAAGTTAGAGCTTAGGGTTGGAGCGTCCACCACATGCAGACGTTACCCTCAGGAGTCTGCAGAGATTGCTCAGTTGAGGCAGATGTTGGTCGCTTCCCAAGAGAGGGAGCGGCAGAGGGATGAGGAGCATCGTGTGATGATGGATACGATGCGACAACTGATGGAGAAACGGTCACGGCGATTGCAAAGAAGCCCAGCCCCCACAGCGGCGGCGGCCTAGTCGAGACGACCCAGCGTGCTCGGGAGGGAGGACGACGACTCTCTTGACCATTTTGTTGAGGAGCCTTATAATGGGGATTCTTAGTTTATTTTACTTATCATGTTTATTATGTTTATTATTTTTCGTTGAACAAATATGACTTGAATAACATTTTGTGTTGAACAAATATGACTTGAATAACATTTTGTGTTGAACAAATTGTTTGCTTGAATTATGATGTTAATTTCTCTGTTGATGCATTCATATAAAAATAATAATTATTTATTTATCCACTTTAGCATAAATTAATGTATATAAGGTTTTATTTATAATTTAAACAAAACATATATTTCCCAGGGAACTATCCCTGGGAAATATTTCCCAGGGATAGTTCCCTGGGAAATTTCCCAGGGATAGAACCACAGGTATTTCCAGGCGAGGCCCTGGGAAACGTTTCCGACCAGCTGAAAACCGAGGGATCTAAATCCGTGGGTCATCCCTGGGAAATGTGTATTTTCCCACGGATTTTATGGATTTCCCAGGGTCATAGGCCCTGGGAAACAGCGAAAATTCTTGTAGTCATATACACGTTTATAACCAAATAAGCATTCATAATAAGTCAAATAGTTTATCAATGGGTTTCATACCCCAAACATCGTCGTTTGAAAAACTATGCATGAACACTTCAACTTTCAACGTCTAACTTTTCACTTAATCTTCGGAGATTCCAACAGTGTAAATGAGCTGATCAAGCTCGTTTGCCAGGTATATTAGTAAAACTCATTTACAGAAAATCATTTGTAAAATCATCAATTACCTGAAATCTTTTTACTGAAAACCTTATGTTTCAAAAAAAAAAAGGAGTCACTTGAGACTACAAAAATAATGTTGTTTTAAGAAAAATACTTTTCGTAACCGTCTTTTCAGAACGAATTGACATCTAACGTTTTAAAAGCCATTTAAGTCAATTCTTAAACTTTTCCACCTAAATATTTTTCTAAAATCATAATTAATTTAATTTCGAAGATTAATTTCATAAAATAACTTTTTATAAAATTAAAGAATTTCCGCAACTTATCCAAGTTGTCGGAAATAACATTGGTTAGTAAAACTCATTTACAGAAAATCCATTGTAAAATCATCAATTACTTGAAATCTTTTTCCTGAAAACCCTATGTTTCAAAAAAAAGAAGAGTCACTTGAGACTACAAAAAAGAAATAATGTTGTTTTAAGAAAAATACTTTCTGTAACCGCTTTTTCAGAACTAAATGACGTCTAACGTTTTAAAAGTCATTTAAGCAAATTGTTAAACTTGTCCCCCTAAATATTTTTCTAAAATCATAATTAAGTTAATTTCGAAGATTAATTTCATAAAATAACTTTTTATAATATTACGGAATTTCTTACGTAAAAATTAGCAGTACAAAAATAATTTCACGATTACATCCTCACTGTGACTCATAAATTGCTTTTACACTAATAAATCATTAAAATAATAATATTTTCAAATAAATCCTTATTTTCTCAAATAATTATTTAAATCATAATATCTTCCCATATTTCTCAATTAACTATTGAATATTCCTCGTAAAGTCTTCTTAAAGCTTTTATCTGATTAATTGTTTGGGCATTGACCACTGTCAGGCTTCTCAAACAACAATCAATAACAACATCATAGCAATATTCTCAAGCAGATCATGCATCACAACACCTAACTGCAATAACTAAATAAATGCAGATAAACAAACACAAATAAATATCACAACTTTAATCAAGCACCACAACCATAAACAAAACACGACAACCACCATTAAATTATACAGACCACACACTAATCACAAATAGTTATTGGGAAAATCCCTCAGGTAATCTCCCCTTACCTCTTGAAGAATTTATCTTCCGATCTACTTCCTCGAACGTACGTCAAACTCCGGTTTCACAACTCACGTATAATCAATACACTTAACATTCAACAACCACAATCAACCAATTACAAACAAGCAAATAAAATCACCTATTCCCTAATGATAGGTCACAGCCTTAAGAGGTTTTTGTGGCTAAAAATTTCTAAAATTCTTAAGTCATTGGATTAATGATCCTGAGTACTCAAGACAATAGATTAGTGATTAATCAATAAAGTTTGAATCAAAAACTTCCAAACCCTCTAATACCTAGGTTCGGTCATGATAGGTAAATGATGCTAAAGATATTTGTTTGATTAAATAGCTTGGATTCAACATTAACACATACTAGAAAGATAATATACACTAGTGCAATAAGTGCTTTTTACGTCAGTTAAAATTGATTTTTTACGTCAGAATACTGACTGACGTAAATACAACTGACGTTAAAAGTTAAATTTTTAACGTCAGTTGAAAACTGACGTTAAATATAACACTATTAACGTCGGTTCTTTAACACAACTGACGTTAATTTTGTCAAAATTAACGTCGGTTCTTTAAAAAAACTGACGTTAATTTTGTTAAAACTAATGTCAATTGTTATCAAGAACTGACGTTAAATGTCTTAATGTTAACGTCAGTTGTAATAAACAACTGACGTTAATAGTGTACTGTATATTTTATAAAATACTATTAACGTCAGTTGTATGATAAAACTGACGTTAATAGTATTTTTTTTTAAATTCAATTTTAAAATATCACTCCCCTCAGCCATCCCTGCATTCAATAAATATCCCAGTAACACAGAATATCACACACATTACAGAATTGCAAAGGAAAAATGGAACAATGATCCATATGTATTCAAAAACAATATATATTTATTAACATAGGTTATAACTCAAAATAAATACATAAATAAAAATAAAAATAAATGTATACTAAGTTTAAACTACCTATATCAATATCCCTTCGTGATGATCATCACGAGTGGCATGTACATCGTCCACCTGTGTCTCCTCGATTATAGTAGGCATGTTTGTTGAAAAAGGAGGAGTCTCAGGAATATCAAGATTTGAATCTTCATTTTCATCACTACCATTATACATGCTTTTTCCTTGGAGAACCACAGACAACCTTTTGTTAGAAGGATCAGTGATGTAGAACACTTGTTTTGCTTGGGAAGCCATTATGAAAGGCTCATTTATATGACCTAACTTGTTGAGGTCTACCAATGTGAACCCCAATTCGTCGGTTTGTACACCACCGTTACTATCAACCCACTTACATTTAAATACCGGCACCGTAAGCTTAGTGTAATCGAGCACCCAAATATCTTCAATATACCCAAATATCAACCCACTTACATTTAAATACCGGCACTTGCATGGTACTCTTGTTATCTTGTTCCTTTGTATAAAAGGAAAAGTTATTTATGTCGTATCCGCTCCAAAATATGACGTTGAAGTTAGGCCCACGTGCTAGCCATTTTACGTCATCAGAAGCAGTACTACCATCCTTAAGCATTTCTTCCTTGAACCATGGTAAGAAAGTCTTGTTATGCTTGTTCAACAACCACCTTTCGCTCATTCGAGGGTTTTCTTGATTGACTTTTCTTTTATGTTCAAATAAGAAAGGTTGAACACATTCGATGTTGTTCAATACATACAAATGTGCTTGAAGCACTTCCTCCTGATCCTTCCTATTGATTCTTAAGCCATGTGTACCCTTACCTTGACATCTGATCTCATCATGCCAAGGCTTAGGAACCCCTATAGGATCCGTGTTATGAAGGTAGTCCGAACAAAACTCAATAGCTTCTTCTGCAACATACCTTTGAACAATAGATGCTTCCGGACGATGAGGATTCTTCACGTACCCTTTCAAGATCTTCATGTAGCGCTCAACTAGGTACATCCATCTTAGAAAAACCGGCCCACATAATCTAATCTCCCTCACCAAATGAACAATTAAGTGAACCATTATGTCGAAAAAGGAAGGAGGAAAATACATCTCCAATTGGCACAAGATTGTAGCAGCCTCAACTTCCAAGTCATCCAACATACGGGGGTCAACGACTTTGCTACATATAGAATTGAAGAATGAGCACAACCGAGTAATGGCATGTCTCACATTTTTTGTAGCAATACCACGAATAGCAACGGGCAGAAGTTGTTGCATCAAGATGTGACAATCATGAGACTTCAAGCCAACCAATTTAAGATCACTAGAGACAAGCCTCTTCATATTTGAAGAGTAACCATGTGGAACTTTGATGCCCTGAAGACACCCGCAGAAACTTTGTCTCTTTTTTTTTGACAAAGTATGACATTTTGGCGGCAAATAAGTCCGCTTACCATCCTCAACAACTGGAGCTAACTGCTCTCGTATACCCATAGCAACGAGGTCGAGACGAGCATTCACACCATCCTTTGTCTTGCCCTGAATGTTGAGAAGCATCCCGATCACACTATCACACACATTTTTCTCCACATGCATCACATCAATGCAGTGTCTGGCATCAAGCTTGCGCCAGTATGGAAGATCAAAGAATATCGACCTCTTCTTCCATATGTTTTTCTCAATGACTTTACCTTTCTTTTTGGACTTGCCGAATATAACATCGATGTCCTTTACCCTATGATAAACCTGCTCTCCAATTAAGGCCCTATGGCGCTTCTTCTCGTCTCTTGGCATCCATTAAAAGCTTTTTTCATCTTACGATATGGGTGATCACGTCTAAGAAATCTCCGATGCCCAAGGTAAACCGTCTTCTTTCCATGATGCAACCGAGTGTAGCATGTGCCTTCTTCACATATAGGGCATGCTTTATGCTCCTTGACACTTGCATCCCGGACAAGTTACCGTATCTTTGGAAAGTCGTTGATGGTGCAAAATAACATGGCACGAAGCTTGAAAGTCTCATGAGAATACCCATCAACTACATCAACACCTTCCACCCACAGCGTTTTCAAGTCTTTAATCAAGGGACCTAGATAAACATCTAAGTCATTTCCGGTTGCTTTGGGCCCGAAATCATCATAGACAACATCATGTATTTGCGCTTCATGCACAACCAAGGGGGCATGTTGTAAATTACCAACAGAACAGGCCATGAACTATGAATACTACTCATGTTACCATAAGGATTCATTCCATCCGTAGCAAGTCCAAGTCTTAGGTTTCTTGGCTCATCGGCGAAATCCGGAAACATAGTATCGATATTCTTCCATTGAATAGAATCAGCAGGATGACGAACCTTTCCATCACGTTTCCTCTCATCATTATGCCATCTAAGATTCTTCGCATCTTTCGCATTGGCAAACAATCGCTTGAACCTTGGAATTATTGGAAGATACCACAACATCTTCGCAGGAGGACCCTTTTTTCTCACATCATCAAGATCATCATCATCATCACCACCCTTCACTTTGTATCGTGATAACCCACATTTGGGGCAATCGTGATTGTCTTCACGAACACCGGTGTACAATATGCAATCATTGGGGCATGCGTGTATCTTCTTATACTCCATACCCATAGGACACAATACCTTCTTGGCCTCATAGTTACGGTCAGGCAATGTGTTGTCCTCCGGAAGCAAGTCTTTCAATACTTCAAGCAATTCTGTGAAGCTTTTATCGGTCCAACCATTTCTCGCCTTAACACAAACCAATTTTAGCACCGCCGACAACCGTGTATGAGTAGTACACCCTGGATATAAAGGCTTATCCGCATCACCGCACAACCTATCATACACATGAGCTCGATGAAAAGATTCTTATCCAATATCACGGATCATGTCCTCTACTCGATCATCCTCCATATCTACGTCAACGTCCTCAATTTGGGAGACACTCGTCGTACTACTCAACAACACATCACCATGCCATATCCATCTTGTATAACTCAAGCAAATCCCTTCACAAATCAAATGAGTACGTATATCCTTCACCGTACATTTCCTCGTATTCAAACACTTGACACAAGGACAACAGAACATTCCATTACTATTAGGAACATTCCTTTGAGAAAATTCTATAAATTCTCCCACCCCCTTCAAATACTCAGCACTAGTACGCTTACAAACCATCCAACTACGATCCATAACTAGATAGGTCCTGTAGACATACAAAACATATATCCAATATAAGGACAATACGGGAGATTGAAAACTACAGTTTTTGAAGATTGCCAAGCACTGGTCACGGTCTTGGAGTGATGTCCATCACGGCCGTAACGTGCCAACTGAACCAGACCATGCCATCACAGGCAGAACTGATCACGGCCTAGCCGTGATGAGCATCACGGCCGTGACAGATCAACCAGCAGAGCAACAGGCACTCAAAACCAAAAATAGAGATGTACATTCCAAACAACTCAAACTCACGGTTTCAAGTTTCAACTACTGAGACTACAGTTTCAACATACACTCAAAACCAAAAATACAAAAATGTACCCTAAATACTCACCAGAAATAGGTGCTCACGTGGTGGTTGGGAGGAATCGCTCGAGTGGTGGCCAACGTTCGATGTGGTTACTGAGAGCAGAGGGACAAGGAGAGTCAGTGCGTGGGAAGGGGAAAGAGAGATGTCAAGTTATTGCCAAGAATGAATGGAAAGACAGAGTTAGAGTTAATAGTGTACCTCACGGTGGTGGCGAAGAAGCCCTTGCGGTGGTTGCGGTGGAGATGAGCTCGCGATTAGGGTTACGTCTTTGGGTGAGAGTGAGAGTGAGGGTTGAGAGTGATCTAGGGTTGAGCGTGATGAAAATAGAAAAGAGACGTGCGTGCTGAGCGACGACGAAGGCGAGGCGGGTGTAAGCGTTATAATCAAAAAGCAAAAAATAAAACAACATTTAACGTCAGTTTTATTAAACAACTGATGTTAAAAGTAATTGTTTAACGTCAGTTGTATTAAACAACTGACGTTAAATATTAATATTTTTTTTAAAATACTTTTAACCTCAGTTGTTGAATTCAACTGACGTTAAAAGTGTTGTGTAAAAATCATTCTCTATATAAAGTATCATTATTCTGTATCGATCATGCACATCGCCTCTTCTTTTCCTCTATATTTCTATTCCTTCAGAAAATGGCTCTGAGACCTGTGTTAAGAGTGACAACAGGGCATATAGGGACATAGGATTATTTACGTCAGCTATTTATTTAACTGAAGTAAAAATCACACTTTTAACGTCAATTGTATAAACAACTGACTTTAAAAATAAATATTTTTTATTTTAAAACACTTTTAACGTCAGTTTTATTCAACAACTGACGTTAAAAGTGTATAAGTTTCTGCAAAATTAAAGCATTCATTCCTTTGACTACTCTGATACTAAATTACCCATTACTATTGTGCTACTTACCCATGCACATTGTAACCTATAATCCTCTTTATGAGCACTAAGTTTATACCTAGCTAGACTTAAAGGTCTATTTCTTCCTATTCCTTCGGGCGTTTTCTTTTCTGCACGTTTATAATATATGTTTGCCAACTCCCAATGCGCCTTGGAACCTAATGCTCTTAATGATCAATTTAATTTTTTAGCAACTTACGACGCCTAGTAACTTCATACCCTACTCCTATAAATAGCTTCCTTCCTTCCTTTAATTTGTATGCTTCACAATATGGCTCTGCCATGGAGATTAACTTCATCACTCTTTCTTCCTATACCTAGACTTAAAGGTCTCTGTCTTAATGGTCAAACAACTTGAGTTTGAGTAAATCACATTACATGGGTGATAAGGGTGTGTAAATCGCATTATGTGAATTGCACACACCATCATCCTTCTGGAGAATTAGCAGCTAAAGTTCCAAAACCTCAGCTTTGGAACCAAGTGGCTGTTCCAAGAATATTGCTGAAACAGATCGAGTGCACCCTTCACTCTGCTTTGGCTCCAAATTGACTGTGGATTCAGATGGAGCATCAAGGACTTCAAGTAAGGGAGGAGATGCATTCAATATTGGAGTTTCTGAGGACAGGACTGAGAAGAAAATGATGTTGAAGCAGAAACTTTTTTATATTTTAGTGCTATCTTGCGGAAATTTTTTATCTTTTAATCATGTAATTGTAACTTATGAATCGCTTCAATGAGATACGATTTGATTATACATATATAACTTGTTTTATGTTAAGTGTTTATTTATTTTAATTTGCACAAGAATTTGTTTACTAATTCAATCTAATTAATTAAGATTAAAAATAAACTTTTAAAAAAAAGATTAGAAATAAACTGCACTATATATGGAGTGATGATCTACGTTAAGAGTGACAACAGGGAGATGACAACGAAAGAAAGATAGGAATGAGTTGATTATTTACGTCAGTTATTTATTTAACTGAAGTAAAAATCACACTTCTAACGTCAGTTTTATAAACAACTGACGTTAAAAGTGTTAATAATTCTTGCAAAACACTTTTAACGTCAGTTCATTAAACAACTGACGCAAATAGTGATTTAATATTTACAAAACTGCCACCGCCTCATTTTTAACGTCAAACATATGGTCAACTGACGTAAAACGTTCCCTTATATTACATTATTTCCACTAGTGATACAAGATTATTTGTGAAGGAAATGAACAAAATCTTCCTCCAACACCATCACCTAAGGTTCGGCCATATCAAAAAAATGATGAGGAAAACTTTGTTTACAACAATCTCTTGGATTATGAACATATGTATGATAATAGGACCATATAAATTGGTTTCATATTTTTAGGATTTTCTATGATTTTCTAGAGAATTTCAAACTTTCTAGATCTAGAAATTGAAATGATGAACAAGGCATTGAAATGGAAAACTTATTAAGGAACATGAACTTGATTGATGATGAGGAACAAAGATTGCCTCTTGGAATTGAGAAATATGCAAGAAATCAACCACTTGCTTCACAAATCAAGCTTATGTAACTTAAGAGTTTTAATGGAAAATGGCAAAATTGATGAAGAAGATGAAGATGGTCTTTTATAGAAGTGAAGATGGGCTCTTGGAGAGCTTTGGGCCGTGGGGTTAGGGACCAAAGGGCAAGGATTTTTTGTTTCCTAAGGATCAAAGTGCGATTAAGTTATAGGGACCAAATTGAAAAATAGAAAAAGTTTAAGGACCTAAGTGCAATTTCCTTATAGTTGGTAATGATGATGCCATGTGCATCATAAATGCTTCACATGGGTGAGTCATCTTGGATGACTCATTGACATTATCCATTAGCGGCTCCCGGAAATCCCGTATTCCACTCCGTCGCTTACCCGATTAAGATATCGCCCGGATAAAATATAGTATTTCACTTTTTAGTGAATTATTTCAAAATAACCAAAAACGTTAGAAATTAAATAAAAACCTTAAGTTTTTCATTCACGAGTCAAAATTATGTTTTCTGAGCAGTATAATTAAACTGTCAGTGAAATTCACAGACCGGGTTTCACCTGACTTTTCAACCTAAATTTTAATCGTGACTCTCTACCATTAAGTAGAGTAGGAATAAGTTTTCTATTTATTTAAAAACATTTTCTAAGTCTCGGATAAATATATAAACGTATTTATATAAATTTACGATATTAGAAAGCAGCGAAAAGTCGGGGTGTTACAGACTACCCCTCTTGAAAAAAATTCGTCCTCGAAATTTCGTGACACAACTAGACAGGATTTCTCAAACCTAAGGTCCGACTCTCTCACCAGGAAGTATATAAAAGAATTTCATCAACTTGAAATTAATACAAGAATATCCAGTAAGTAAAAAGATTCTTTAATAGGTTCGTGAATGTAAAAATGCATGAGTGGTACACGTTTACAAACATGAATCTAATAAAGTTACTTCTTTCACAAGATCTTCACTAAACAATGATTTAAAAGAATGACAGTCCGGCAACATTCAGACTGGATCACTTGCACCCAAAAGTAAAAGTGGCTGGATTAAGTTTCATCGAGAAGCTTCCATTATAAAAAGAAATTTGTGTTGCAACTCGAGAGATAATCTCAACGACTTTTTCAATGAAATGTGAAAATATCCCGACCATTGGATACTATCAAACAAATCCACTCAAATGTCTAATACATTGAGGGTTATTTAGGAATGTGAGCACGAATTCTTCTTTGTAATAACATGTCCTAAGAATTGCACCTCATCGAGCCAAACTTGCACTTAGATAACCTCGCAACAACTCTTCTCGCACTAGCTCCGTAACACTTGACGGATAGATTCCTCATACTCCTCGTGATTCTTCGAATAAATGAAAACATCATCGATGAAGATGATAACGAACTTATCAAGAAATGAACGAAAGTTCCATTTCATGTAACCTAACTTGGCTTGCTTCGTAGGCGATGTTTTACTCGAAACGATGGAGATTTGACTGAATCTAGAAACTAGATCAATCAAAACTCAACATCCTACTATATACTAAATATGACTTCTCACAAGTTCTCCACTCGATTAGAGACGAATCGAAACACACATACTTGTGTGTCAACACACATTGTTTCAACAAGGAAACAAATCAAACAAGAACCATCCAGAGATCACACAACAAAAACATAACAGACCTATTTCGCAAGGTTCCCGAAAGACTCGACCAGCTCTGATACCACTAATGTAACACCCCCCTTGGGCATTACATCATTAACTCAATTTCGTAATAACATATTAAAATAAAATAAAAAACGTTGGTTGCTTTCGAAACATTTATTTATTTCAAGCCAGAAAATTCAGGTGTAAAAATTTTCCTTTTGTGAGAAAACTCCAGAAGATTAAGATACATACTTTAAACAATAAAATCATTCATACTCATAATAAGGCCTCCACGGCATACATCTTTTTCTCAAGAATTTTAAATTTTTAAAAGAAGAAAATTAGACCGAAGACTCCTAAGCTGGTCGCCTTACAAGACATCTACTGGAAAGACCTCATGGTCATTCCCAAAACCAAACAACTCTTCGCGCATCTAGATCTAAGTCTCCGAGTGACTTGGAGAACTCCTCCGCATCATGTGTACTAGTACCCTAAGGTACAACAGCAAATACCAGAAGAAAACCTGATATGTTTGTAAGGGTGAAACACCAATATATGGATTTAACCCAATAAATACATGCGCGACACAAAAGAAGACATATACACATATACACGTTTATAACCACATAGGCATTCATAATAAGTCAAATAGTTTATCAATGGGTTTCATACCCCAAACATCATCGTTTGAAAAACTATACATGAACACTTCAACTTTCAACGTCTAACTTTTCACTTAATCTCCGGAGATCCCAACACTGTGTAAATGAGCTGATCAAGCTCGATTGCCAAGTATATTAGGCACAACATGTTACCATAGGCACACTGTCCAACACAAGGCACATGGATCAACGTATATGGGTTTTCATTGTCCACCAGGGCACAAATGAAACAACGTAGTATGAAATATCTTACCCTGCAAGACATTCAGATATACAACGTGGCATGGAATACCTTAATTATCAAGGCACTATACATAACAACGTGGGCACGTCTGCCAATGAATGCATATAAAACATTTTGTTCTCGTCATTTTTCTTTGTGTTCATTCTTCTTTTGTCTAAGCTCAAGATGGCTTACGACTATTCATAATTTTCAACGTGTTAAATTTTTCAACGTTAACACATGACACGAAGTCCTAGTGCTCAGTCACAGCACCTTAGACCTTGCAATCAGTCTTAGGTTCGTGGTTATAGAAAACAACATTCAATTTTAACAATGTAAACCACAACGAGGATAGACAACGTGGATAGGACACAAGGTCCATAACAACGTAACACGGATCAAAGATCTTCATGCTTATATTAAATAACAATAGTATCGCGACGTCTCTGATACTAGGTTCTTGTTTCAACGTTACCACTGTTTTCGTTCGGTGAAAAACAAATCCAAAACAAGGTCTTCGCAACTTATCCAAGTTGTCGGAAATAACACCGTTTAGTAAAACTCATTTACAGAAAATCCTTTGTAAAATCATCAATTACTTGAAATCTTTTTCCTGAAAACCCTATGTTTCAAAAAAAGAAGAATCACTTGAGACTACAAAAATAATGCTGCTTTAAGAAAAATACTTTCTATAACCGCCTTTTCAGAACTAATTGACGTCTCACGTTTTAAAAGCCATTTAAGCCAATTCTTAAACTTTTCTACCTAAATATTTTTCTAAAATCATAATTAAGTTAATTTCGAAGATTAATTTCATAAAATAACTTTTTATAAAATTACGGAGTTTCCCCAACTTATCCAAGTTGTCGGAAATAACATTGTTTAGTAAAACTCATTTACAGAAAATCCTTTGTAAAATCATCAATTACTTGAAATCTTTTTTCCTGAAAACCTTATGTTTCCAAAAAAAAGAGTCACTTGAGACTATAAAAATAATGTTGTTTTAAGAAAAATACTTTATGTAACCGCTTTTTCAGAACTAAATGACGTCTAACGTTTTAAAAGTCATTTAAGCCAATTCTTAAACTTTTCCACCTAAATATTTTTCTAAAATCATAATTAAGTTAATTTCGAAGATTAATTTCATAAAATAACTTTTTATAA
Organism: Sophora flavescens; assembly: GCA_030762895.1. Classification (NCBI taxonomy): domain Eukaryota; kingdom Viridiplantae; phylum Streptophyta; class Magnoliopsida; order Fabales; family Fabaceae; genus Sophora; species Sophora flavescens. Next base: position 50,772,610 of record CM061066.1, on the reverse strand, counting down.
TATTACGGAATTTCTTCCGTAAAAATTAGCAGTACAAAAATAATTTCACGGTTACGTGCTCACTGTGACTCATAAATTGCTTTTACACTAACAAATCATAAAAATAATATTATTTTCAAATAAATCCTTATTTTCTCAAATAATTATTTAAATCATAATATCTTCCTATTGTCGTGACAGATGGCGACTCCACTGGGGATACTTTTAAGAGAGTCAAGCCCGTAAAAATTAGTTTTGCAAATTTTTAATAACTTTTAGCTTATTTGTTTTACCTTTTATTGCTATATCTTGCTGTTTTTTTTTCTTACAATAATTAAATAACAAAAACGAAAAAATGTTTTTATTTTTAGTGATGTTTGTTTGGATTGTCCTTTTTGTTTGGGTTTTCCTTTTATTTAAATAAAAATGAGAAAAATTAGTTGTATATACATTTTAACTCATGTTATTTTTGTATATGTTTCACTAACAATGTTTTTGTTTCCTCCTCCTCCTTTCTTTTCTTTTTCCCTATATTTTAACAATAGGGTAGAGGACTTTTAACCATTTTCATATATACCTATGATCTTGTTTTGCAGGTTTTTCTTGTCTTTTTTTTTTAAGTGTTACAGGTTTGTATGCCCCCTTCACACACATCACTGTCACATATTGCACACACTCTTGGCTCTATACCCGAGCTTGCTCAAAACCCAAGGATTAGGCCGTGCTCCGACATTGTCATTGAAGAGGTCTTGTACCTCCCTGATACTTGTCAGTTCACCACTCATATTGTACATCAGATCATGGAATAGTCGTATTGAGAGGGTTTGTCCCTACTTGTGGCTAGATTCATGAATCAGATCCTTATAAGGGTAATCTGGGGACCATGACTTTTAGAGGTCTAGACCCATCCCAATTTTCACTAATAGAGCAAACCTAGTGACCGACCTGTTTAGAGTCCTAACTTAGGGTGTGTCCATCCTTAGGTTTTACCTGGCTTAGGACAAAAGGGGGCGTACTTTTCTTTTCTCTCTCTATCATCATAAGCATAAATTGTCATGCATGTTCATTGTGAATATTCACAAAACTAGGGGCGTCACATTGCCGCCTCAAACCCGAATGACATATTCGAATATTATTGCACATCTAATGGGCGATATGTCATAATGAAGGTGATACATTGTTAACATACCCGTTAGGGTTTTCAACCCCATTGGGTCTCATACAACATGAATCATGCAAGATATATTTGTTTTACTATACTCATTTTTGTTTTTGTTTTTTTCGCTTGTGCCTCTTGTTGGAAGACTTTGGTATTCATATGAAAGGGCCTGATGAATTAGGAAGGCGAATCATAGCTCACACAAAAAGATATGAAGTATGGAGAAAAGCGAGAAGAGGTTACCCCCCAAGACCGGCATCCCCTCTCCGTAGTGAAAATAATCCTCTTACCGAAGATCACATATTGAAAGAAGTTGAAATTTTATAAGCTCAGATGAGGGTTTTGGATGAGAAGGACCAAGTTGCCGAAGTAACTATTGTCACGCTCCAAAGCCAAGTACAGACGCTAAGTTTACAGATTGAGCATTTGAAAGACGAATGCGCTGATGCCTACGAAGCCCCTAGTCGTGCAAAAAGGGCAAGAAAAGGAAAAGAAGCAGAAATTCAAGAGTTGTTGGCAAAGATAGAATATCAAGAGAAGATGCTTGTCAAACTTCAAAGGAAGGAAAAAGAGCTCAAGGCAAATGTAGGGGTTCATGTTGAAACAATACATATACTAGAAAAGAGAGTTGAATCCCTGCAAGAATCCTTGGCCCAAACAGAACTGTACTCTGATCGAGGATGGAATGAAGCAGCCAAGTATCGCGAGCTACTAGCGGAGGCCAACATGAGCGAAAATTGGCCCAGAGTCAAAATAAAAGACACTGAAAGAGTTGAAGCTCAACGTCACGCAGAATGGGTAAAGGGAGGGAAATTGGTAGTGGAGGATGTAATGAATGAAAAGGAAGCATGGAAAAGAAAATCCGAGGACATGATGGATAAGCTCCAATATCAAACTTCCTAGATGGTGGAGCTATTTGAAGAATCATCCATCCACATTCGTATGAACCATTTCCTTCAGATACCACCAAAGGTGATCGAGTTCTTCAATCATTTTGGGGAACTTGCCAAAGGGTTCAGGAAAAAGAAGATGAGACTCTTAACATAGTACTTTGTGGACCTCAGAGAGAGATGGAAACTATCAATGTATTTCTTTTATTTTGATCAAAGACTCATGATTTGTATCCAAATATTTATAATGGAATGGAAGTCTTCACCAATGTTTGTCGAGTGTTTTTTTAGATGATATCTATCGAGGAGTGCGTTCTCCCTTAGATACGTCATCAACTATAATTTTACCCTAAAAACGACGTGTTTTCTGCGTAAAAATAAGGACATTGCTAGTACGGGTATGGTCTATCGACGAGTGGATTCTCCCTTGGACTTGACACCAACTGCATTCAAGCTAGAGGGAACCATACCACTCGATTTGATTGCAGGATAAGTATTCTTGCTATAGGTGTATACGACAGTCTTCCTGAGAGCACTCTCGCTATCAAACAAAGGGGTGTTGACTTGCACATGCATACTCACACACACACGAAAATTTTGGGTTTACTAATGAGATTCTTGGATGCTTTACAAAGTCACATACTTCTGAGAATCCGGGAACCATTACGCGACCTAGGAAAGGTGCAAACCCGAGTTCACAATACCAGATCTCGGACCAGGATGGCTGCCAATACGTCTGAGGAAGGAAGAAACTTAAGCTCTGAAATAGATGAAGTGAGGGGAAGGATAAATCAAATGACTGAAACCCAAGCAAGATTAGAAGTCATACTGCAGGATATTAGGGAATCTCTCAGCATGCTTAACAGAGATGCAATTGAACCTGGTAGGTGACGGATTTCCTCCGTGGTAACAACATCGATGTTTTCAAACATTAGCACGGGCCTCATTCAGGGAATATCTGGCCCCGACCAGACACATCACACGACACCAATAACACTTCCCATTGGAGAAGGATATCCCCCTTTTGAAAATGCTTATCATGAAGTTCCGGTCTATACCGTACCAACATGGGAGCAGCCTCATGTATCTACTCACAGTCAGTCAGCGGGAGTTCAGGCTGGTAAGGATAAGTGAAAGATGAATGGATGGAGAAAATGGAAGAATGGATAAAGGCAATAAAAGGTCCGAATACCTACGACCCTCTTCAAATAGAAGAACTCTCCCATCACAGATGTCGTGATCCCCAAGGATTTCAATATTCCTGGTTTTTCCAAATACGATGGAAGTGGGAATCCACGATTTCACCTCATCAGTTATGCCACTAAGATGGCAATTTGGTCCAAGGATGACAAATTTCTTATCAGGTTTTTCCACGAAAGTTTGACTGGCCTCGCCTTAGAATGGTATCTCCAATTGGACCATTCCAAGATCTCGCGATGGACGGAATTGGCTGACTTATTCATGGACTAGTACAAGTTCAATCTGGATGCAGCTCCGAGTCGTGAACAGTTGACTACAATGCAGAAAAGAAATGAGGAGCCCTTCAAGCAATATGCCCAAAAGTGGAGGAGTTTGGCTGCACAAGTTCAACCCCCGTTGACTTTATCTGAAATGTGCTCATACTTTTTAGGAACCCTCGGAGCGCCTTTTATAGGGGCCATGGTTGGGGCAGCCTATAAAGATTTCTCCGACTTGATCACCGCCGGTGAAAGGATTGAATTTTTAGCAAGAACTGGAAAGCTTCCCATGAATGATGTTGAAGGAAGTGCATCCCGGAAAGGATTCCAACCAAAGAAGAAAGAAGTTGAGGTGAATTATGTACAACGGCAACAGAACTTTAACCCTCAGTACCAAGCACCATATAACCCTAATCCACATATTCCATACCAGACACAAACCCCACTTTACCCGTTACAATCATCCTCACAAACCAACACTTACCCACAAAACCAAATCCACAATATTCATACCCCTTAACCATATAACCTTGCTCGTCCGTCATACACCCGTTACCCGCCTGCATCCCCACAAAACCGCCTAAACTATCCTCCGCCTCGCCCAAATTTCCAAAACCTAGGAGGTTTCCAAAATCCAAATCTGCCACCTTTCCCGAGATTGTCCGTCTCTAATGCGGATTTATTCCAACAATTGTTTGACCTCCACTTAATTGCCGGGAACCCTGTACGTCCCCTAGAACCACCATTTCCTGCTTGATACAATCCAAATCAGACTTGCAAGTATCACATGGATGTCACAGGACACTCCATTGAGGATTGTGAAGCTTTTAAGACGGCAGTGAGAAAGTTGATTGCTTGTGGGAAGCTGGGGTTTGAAGAAGAGGTCGGGCCTAATATTGTTAAAAATCCAATCCCGAATCATAATGATGGAAATCGGGTGAACAATTTGGAGGTAAGAGGGTCCTCAATCAGGAAGGTACTAGAATTGCGAGTGCCAATGCAAAAGATCTTCGAAGAACTAAAGAAGGCGGGATACAACATTGTTGCACCAGTAAGAGTTCCAAGAGAATAAATGAGGTATGCCGAAGATCTAAGGTGTGACTATCATCATGGGCAAGTGGGGCACAACATCGAAACTTGTTGGGATTTCAAAGTCCAGGTTCAGGGATTACTCACCTTGGGGGTGATTCAAGCTAGACGGGGTGCTGCTGAGGAAATCAATGTAGTTGAAAAAGTTGTACTCCGAGTACCACCCATGAACAAAGCTTCAGCCCCAGAAAGAGTCATTGTAAGGGTGAAGAAGCCAACTCCTTTTGCTCATAATGATACACATGCTGTACCATGGAATTATGAACAGAAGGTTGAACTAGCTGGAGCTGTGGGAGAGACCTCGAAGGCTCAAGTTACTAACATTGTTAGAATTGGAGGCATTACAAGGAGTGGGCGATGCTACAACCCTATTGAAGAATAAATGATGAAGGAATCCAAAGAAAAGGAAACCATGGATGAAGGAAAAGGAAAAGAAGAAGAAGAGTCTCTGAAGATCATGAAGCAAAGTGAATATGATGTGGTAGAACAGTTAAAGAAAACTCTGTCAAGGATATCTCTTTTATCGCTTCTTGACATCAGAGTCGCATCGTAAGGCATTATTGAAGGTGTTGAATGAAGCGTATGTCAAGCCTGACGTCACTCCGGAGAATGTGGTAAATATGGTGGACCCAATAAGGTGTGTCAACATGATTACTTTCTCGGAAGATGAAGTGGCTTCTAAATCCCGCAATAGCACCAAAGACTTACACATTACCCTAAAGTGTAAAGGGTTTATGATTGCAAAGGTGCTTGTAGATGGTGGTTCGGCGTTGAATGTGGCTCCAATGTCCACTCTCGAGCAACTAAACATAAGCATGGCGGATTTGACACCACAAGAAATGATTGTACGAGCCTTTGATGGGATAGAAAGAGGAATCTTAGGAGAGATAACTCTGCCCCTTGAAATAGGGCCTAGTTACTTTTCTGTCCTCTTTCAAGTCATGGAGATCCAACCAGCCTATACTATGCTTCTGGGAAGGCCTTGGATTCATGAAGTAGGGGTTGTTCCATCGACTTTGCATCAGTGTTTGAAGTATATTCAAGATGGGTCCGTGATTACTGTCCATGGTGAAGAGGAAATTATGCTGACAAAGCCCGTCGCAATACCTTATGTAGAAAGTACAGAGCAAATGGAAGATGATTCACTCTGTAGTTTTGAGGTATTGAAGCCAGAAAACAAGAAAAGGGAGCCACCAATGAAGAATGTGAATTAAGTAGCAATCTGCATCATGGAAAAGAATGGGTATCAAAGAGGAAAAGGCCTAGGGCCTAAGCTTCAAGGGATCTCTCAACCAATTGAAGCAGCTATGAGAGAAGTAAGGCATGGATTGGGGTATCAACCCTACTTGGCAAAAAAGATGAAATTCATTACTCTCGAGAACAAGAAAGGAGAAGATAATGAGAGAAAGTATCTTCCCCTTCTGACAGAGACTTTCCCAGTAGCTGCTGAAGTTATCAGTCCTGAAAAGTTATTTTCCCCTCACTTCACTATCAGCACAATTGAAGAGGAGCTGGACGAGAACCATGCCATCTATCTCCCTGCTAGAAATGGATTTCTCGATAATTGGCGATCTGAACCGTTTGTTGATGTTATTTCCATGAAGTAATTATCTTATTGTACTAAATATGAAATGATGTTTACTTTGTTTTGAGACATGAATGAGAATGTAGCACTTTGTCCGGTGTTTTCCTTTTGGTTCCATCGTTTCTTTTCTCTCTCTTTCATTTTTCTTTACTTTGTTTAAGCTTTTCTTTCATAAATAAGACTCTCGCCTATACTTCTCCTATTCCCGACTTTTTTTTCCAGGGATACTTCTTCCACTAAAGATTTACCTCAGGAGAGGAACTTTGAAAACTCATTTATTGATTCCCTCACGGCCATTGATGAATACAACCTTGAATCTGATGAGGAAGAAGAAGACATTGAAAAATTCATAAAGATGGTGAAATGGTCAGAAGAAGGGATTAGCTTGAATGATGAGGTTGCAGAAGTGATCAATATGGGAACCGAGGAAGACAAAAATGAGTTGAAAATAGTGGATAACCCAGAGCGTGAAGGAATGGTTGCACTATTCAAAGAGTATCTTGATGTTTTTGCATGGTCCTACAGAGATATGCCAGGTTTAGATCCTGAGATAGCATCACATAAAATTCCCTTATACCCAGATGTGGTTCCAAAGAAGCAAAAATTAAGGAGGATGCATCCTGAGATGTCGCTGAAGATCAAGGAAGAAGTGACCAAGCAGTTAGAGGCTGGCGTTTTGGAAGTAGCTAAACACCCGAAAATGGAAGGGTCGGAATGTGCATGGACTCTCGAGATCTGAACAAAGCCAATCCAAAGGATGATTTCCCGCTACCTCATATTGATGTCCTTGTAGACAGTACAACCAGAAGTCATAGGTTTTCTTTCATGGATGGGTATTCTAGGTACAATCAGATCCTCATGGATGATGATAACAAAGAAATGCCAACTTTTATCACTCCTCGGGGAACTTTTTGTTACAAAGTGATGCATTTTGGGTTGAAGAATGCTGGGGCCACTTACCAACGTGCTATGGTAGCATTGTTCCATGATATGATGCATAAGGAGGTAGAGGTATATGTTGATGATATAGTGGCTAAGTACAAGGAAGAAGAAATTCATGTAGAAGTTTTGTGAAAGTTGTTCGAGCGGCTAAGGAAGTACAAGTTGCGGCTCAACCCAGCAAAATGTACTTTTGGTGCATCCGCAGGGAATTTACTTGGCTTTGTTGTCAGTAGGGAAGGAATAAAGGTGGACACACACTAGGTAAAAGCAACACGTGACATGCCAACACCTAAGAACGAGTGAGAAGTAAGGGGTTTTCTTGGAAGGTTGAACTATATTGTGCGCTTCATTGCAAACTTGACTAGCACATGCGAGCCAATCTTCAAAGTCCTCAGGAAGATGGGATGATAACTGTCAAGAAGCCTTTGACGAGATAAAGGCATATTTACTGAATCCCCCAGTATTGGTACCACCTACCCAAGGTCGTCCGTTGTAACTCTATCTCACTATATTGCCAACCTCAATGGGGGCAATGCTGGGACAACATGATGAATCTGGCAGGAAGGAGCAGACAATTTACTATCTGAGTAAGAAGTTTAATGCATGTGAGGCCCGTTATATGACAATCGATAAGACTTGTTGTGCGCAGTGTGGACCTCCAGAAGACTCAGACAGTATATGTTGTATCACACCACTTGGCTAATTTCTCGAATGGATCCTTTGAAGTATATCTTCGAAAGTCCTCATATCTCCTTAAGAGTTTCGAAGTGGCAAGTGATATTGTCAGAATTTGACATCAAATATGTGACTCAGAAGTCCATCAAAGGAAGTGCGATTGCTGATCATTTAGCAGAGAATCCTCTTGAGGATGGATGGCCTGTCAACTCCGAGTTCCCAGATGAAGAGATAATGTCCCTCGAGGAAGATGAAGAATAGGAAGATGTGTGGAAGATGTATTTTGATGGAGCAGTCAATATTCATCGCAGTGGTATAGGAGCAGTGGTTATCTCACCAAACGGCAAGCAGTACCCGGTGGCGGTAAAGCTGAAATTTAAATGCACGAATAATATTGCAGAATATGAGGCATGTGCTAGTGGATTAAAAATGGCACTTGAACTTGGTATAAAGCAGTTGAAAGTCTTCGGGGATGCAGCTCTAATCATTTACCAAGTTAATGGTGAATGGCAAACCAAAGACTCCAAGTTGATTCCGTATCAGAAATACTTGACTCAGTTGATTGCAAAGTTTGACGAGATTACTTTCTCGCATTTAACTCGAGACAAGAATCAGTTTGCTGATGCTTTAGCCACACTAGCTGCCATGACCAAGCTGGACATCCATTCCAATGTCCAACCCATCCAAGTTAGAGTGCAAGATGAACCGGCATACTGTGCCCATGTGGAAGCAGAACCTGATGGTAAGCCTTGGTATCATGATATCAAGCAATATATTCAGAACAAGAAATACCCGGCAGAAGCGAGTGAAACAAATAGAAAGACCATCCGAAGACTGGCTATGGCCTTTTTCTTAAGCAAGGAAGTCCTGTATAAAAGAGAATATGATGGTACCCTACTCATATGTGTGGATGCTCGTGAAGCTAAGTTGATCATGATTGAAGTTCATGAAGGAATCTGCGGGACTCATGCCAATGGCCACATGATGGCTCGAAAAATCTTGAGATTGGCTATGATTGGTCTACTATGGAGTTGGATTGTATAGAGCATGTTCGTAAATACCAAAAATGTCATATGTATGCAAACCAGGTTAATGCACCTCCATTTCCACTGCACAATTTAGTATCCCCATGGCCTTTTTCGATGTGGGGAATAGATGTCATCGGTCCCATCAATCCCAAGGCTTCCAATGGTCATCGTTTCATTTTGGTAGCGATAGACTATTTCAGTAAATGGGTAGAAGCTGCTTCATATGCCAACATAACTCAAAAGGTGTTTCTCAAATTCCTCAAGAAGGACATCATCTGTAGATACGGGATCCCAGAGAGGATAATCACAAATAATGCTGCTAATCTTAATGGTGCCGAGATTCAAAAGTTTTGCGATGGTTTCAAAATCAAACACCACAATTCCGCTCCTTATAGACCTCAAATGAATGGTGCAGTTGAAGAAGCAAACAAAAATATCAAGAAGATCGTTGCCAAGATGGTTGTAAATTATAAAGACTGGCACGAAATGCTGCCATATGCTCTACATGCTTATCGAACTAATATATGATCAAGCACTGGGGCAACCCCTTTCTCCTTGGTGTATGGGATGGAGGATGTCTCACCTATCGAAGTAGAACTCCCTGCGCCACGTCTTGATAGAAGCAGATTTAGAAGAATCTGAGTGGGTGAAAACTCGATATGAGCAGTTGAACATGATAGAAGAGAAAAGACTGACAGCTATCTGTCACGGGCAATCGTATCAAAGCAGAATGGCAAGAGATTTTAATAAGAAGGTTCGCCCTAGAGAATTTTGCACAGGAGACCTGGTTTTAAAGAAAATCCTCCCTAATCAGGAGGATGCCCAAGGAAAATGGACGCCGAATTATGAAGGTCCTTATATTGTCAAACAAGCATTCTCAGGAGGAGCTTTGATTCTGCAAAACATGGATGGGGAAGAGTTACCAAGGCCACTAAACTCTGATGCTGTGAAAAAGTTCTATACTTGAGAGCCTGCTAGGTTGAAAACTCGAAAGGGCAGCCTAGGCAAAAGTTAGGGCAAAGAACAATAAAAAAAGAGAAGGCCCGCTAGGTTGAAAACCGGAAAGGGCGGCCTAGGCAAAAGTTAGGGCAAAGAACAATAAAAACAAAACAAAAGAAAAGGCCCGCTAGGTTGAAAACTCGAAAGGGCAACCTAGGAAAAATTTAGGGCAAAGAACAATGAAAAGAAAAGAAAAGAAAAGGTTCGCTAGGTTAAAAACCCGGAAGGGCAACCTAGGCAAAAGTTAGGGTAAAGAAACCTTAGGCTGAAAACCTGTAAAGGTGACCTAGGAGGAGGATAGGTTCTAACACTTTTGCAAGCACTCACCACACTGGGGCAATTTTATCTGACTGAGTATACTGGGGCAAAATTGTTAAGGAATGATTGAAGAAGGTGTGTTTGAAGAATCAGAAACAGAAGCCAAGATCTGTGTCATCAAAAGACTGTGGGGAATCAATTAAATGAAAATCAAAGGACCAACACTGGGGCAAATTTTATGTGATTCTCGTAATTTTATTTGTTTATCTTTTCTTTTAATCTTCATGATCCCTTCTGTAATTTTGTTCTCATATTGTTATTTTCTCTTAACAAACTAAATTCTCGTGTTAAGGCAAGAGACTTTTCCTTCATACTCCCCTGTCATGTTCGCTCCCATCATGGTCATTTCTCAATAAAAGTAAATATAAGTTTAATGGTATGATTTGATAATTCTAATGGTAGCACCAATGAATGGTTTGAACCAAAAAGACTCAATATTTCAAATTCAATGGAAGAGATAGCATACACTGGACAACAAAATAATGATGCAAATAAGCTTGGGAGAATAAACATAACATCCACCTCATATGTTATCAGATTCTTGGGTGACCAATGTTGTTAAAAGAACGAATGATGCCTCGTCCCAGAGTGGTCGGTGAACAAGGGTTTGGTTGGTGGAAGTTTTTCCATGGAGCATTTGGTTCCGCTGTCTTCAAAAGGAAGGGATTCTTGTTAGTTTCAGATTACTGATTGAATTTTGTCGAGCTCTGAGGCTCACTGCAATTTTATTTTCGAGCTTTGAGACTCACTAAAATTTTATTTTCGAGCTCTAAGGCTTACTACAAGTTTATTTTCGAGCTCTGAGGCTCGCTGCATATTTACTTTCCTGTTGGACGAGGAGGTCCGTCCACTGCAATTTTATTTTCGAGCTCTGAGGCTCAATGCAATTTTATTTTCGAGCTCTGATGCTCATTGCAAGTTTATTTTCGAGCTCTGAGGCTCGTTGCATATTTACTTTCCTGTTGGACGAAGAGGTTTCGTCCACTGTAATTTTATTTTCAAACTGTGAGGTTTTCTTTTGAGCTCCTCACGTTTTGTCGGACAAAGTATGTGTTCATTTTCTTTACTTGTTCATTACTACAATACATGAAAAGTCACGACTAATCATGTCTTCTAGTATGCAACAAGTAAAGAGGGGCAACTGTGAACACCCATTTTTGTCCGTCTTCATTTTATTTTATTATAATTTTATTATTATTATATTTCAGGGAGGCTAAAAAATAATGAAGAAAGAAGGAAGAAAAAGAAGATAATAATGAATAAAGGAGGAGTTCCGTCCATTGCACATTTAATTTTCTGTTGGACGAGGAGGTTCCGTCCATTGCATATCTAATTTTCTGTTGGACGGGGAGGTCCCGTCCATTGCATATCTAATTTTCTGTTGGACGGGGAGGTCCCGTCCATTGATGGAGAGGTCCCGTCTATTGCATATCTAATTTTATATTGGATAGGGAGGTCCCGTCCATTGCATATCTAATTTTCTATTGGACGGGGATGCCCCGCCCATTGCATATCTAATTTTCTGTTGAACGAGGAGGTCCCGTCCATTGCATATTTAATTTTCTGTTGGACGAGGAGGTCCCGTCCATTGCTTATTTAATTTTCTGTTGGACGACAAGGTTCCGTCCATTGCATACTTAATTTATGTTGGACGAGGTTCCGTCCATTGCATATTTAATTTTCTGTTGGACGAAGAGGTTCCGTCTATTGCATACTTAATTTTCTGTTGGGCGAGGAGACTAAAAAATAATAGTGAAGAAAGAAAGAAGAAAAGAACGAGAAAAGAACAATCAGCAAAAAGAGAAGAAAGGAAATTGAGTTACTACTCCTAACCCTAAAAACCCCATTTTACATATCAGACAAAACCTCTCTTCCTCCTTCCACTCTCCAACCGCCCATACGCCCATTGGTCCTTCTTCTTCCTCATCTCCTCCACTCTCCAACTACCCCTACACCTCCTCTACCCATTGGTGCTTCTTCTTCCTCATATCCTCCACTCTCTTAACCGCACCACACTTCCTTCTCTCTTCAAACACGCAACCTTCACATCAAATCTCCTCCTTTCCTCTGCTCGGGCCACCTCCATTTGGACACACGCGATCTCTGCTCAGAACCGCCCAAGCTCCGGATTTCGTGGGGCCAACCTTGAAGCTGCTGGGTAAGGAGAAGCATGAAGCCCTCTCCTCCATCTATAAAGGAGAGGGGGGAGACGGGTAAAAGAGGGAATACAAAGGGAGAGAGAGATTTTTATCTGATGTATTCTTTGTGAAGGAAAATAGATTGGTTTTGAGTTTCTTTTTTCTTTTTTGTCATTAGAGTGGTTCCAAATTTTTAGAAGAAGAGAGAGTTAAAAGAGTTAGTGAAACTGAAATGTGAAGGGTTTGATCTTAAAATGTTACTACCAGGAGAAAGCAAAATAATTGTTATTCTACTCTCATTTGGTAATCCTTGTTCTCTTTGTTGATATTATTCATGAGTTTCTCTTGACATTCTTATTTTTTTGTGTCTCTGTTTATGACAAAAATAAAATCCATGGATATTGAAACTGAATGAGTTAGTATGATGTTTGCTATGTGAGTTCTTATGTCTGTTTCAGAAATGGTGTATCGTAGGATTCCTATTTCATTGTTCGCTGTCATATGCTGAAATGCATGATGCACTAGTAATCTTCATATGGCTATTCTGTTACTAAACACTTAAAATGTTTCATTTTTGTTCTATTTTCATAAGGCAAAACATTTTTTTACATAAAAATAGAAGATGATCACTTAAATCTCCTTCAATCGGTTTGTTCCCTTTTTACAAAACAAAGAAAATTGTCTTTTGATAAATAAATAATAGAACTTGTTTTATTTAGGGGGCCTATGGATTTGGTTGCCATATTCAATCCCTTAGAATAAAGGTTGTCCTATGGACTTATGTGCCATGTTCAACCTATTTAGGACTTTTCAACATTTAATCAAAAAGGTAGAACAAAATAAATAAAAAAAAATGAGATCATGAAATAACATTTCTCTTCCTAATTCCTATGTGGCTTTTTTCTAAATACTTAATTAAATCAATGTTATTTTTGGGTTGCTCTATGACAAGTGTCATGCTCAATCCTTTAGATTTTGAGGTTGCCCTGTGGACTTACGTGCCAAGTTCAACCTCATTTAGGTTTAAATGATTTTCGGGGTAAAATGAATATTTTAAAAGCTACTAATAATTTACACAACTAATTTTGGGTAACCATTTTCATGGATATTCTAGGGTGCCGTGGGGTTAAGTCTCCATGCCTTCCCTAGACGTAATCGACTCCCGAACCCAAAGTTTTTTAAAGGGTTTTCCAACTTTCCCGAAATTAAATAAAGTTGGTGGCGACTCCATTTTCATTCTCTAAAAGAAAACCCAAGTTTTCTTATTTGTCGCGACACCAATATTTCTCAAATAACTATTGAATATTCCTCGTAAAGTCTTCTTAAAGCTTTTATCTGATTAATTGATTGGGCACTGACCGCTGTCAGGCTTCTCAAACAACAATCAATAACAACATCATAGCAATATTCCCAGGTAGATCATGCATCACAACACCATAATATATAACTGCAATAACTAAATAAATGCAGATAAACAGACACAGATAAATATCTCAACTTTAATCAAGCACCACAACCATAAACAATACACCACAACCACCATTAAATTATACAGACCACACACTAATCACAAATAGCTATTGGGAAAAATCCCTCAGGTAAGCTCCCCTTACCTCTTGAAGAATTTATCTTCTGATCTCCTTCCTCGAACGTACGTCAAACTCCGGTTTCACGACTCACGTATAATCAATACACTTAACCTTCAACAACCACAATCAACCAATTACAAACAAGCAAATAAAATCACCTATTCCCTAATGATAGGTCACGTCCTTAACAGGTTTTTGTGGCTAAAAATTTCTAAAATTCTCAAGTCATTGGATTAATGATCCTAAGTACTTAAGACAATAGATTAGTGATTAATCAACAAAGTTTAAATCAAAAACTTTCAAACCCTCTAATACCTAGGTTCGGCCATGATAGGTAAATGAAGCTAAATATTTTTGTTTGATTAGATAGCTTGGATTCAACATGAACACATACTAGAAAGATAATATACAAGATTATTTGTGAAGGAAATGAACAAAATCTTCCTCCAACACCATCACCTAAGGTTCGGCCATATCAAAAAAAATGAGGAGGAAAACTTTGTTTACAACAATCTCTTGGATTATGAACATATGTATGATAACAGGAACATAGAAATTGGTTTCATATTTTTAGGATTTTTCTATGATTTTCTAGAGAATTTCAAACTTTCTAGATCTAGAAATTGAAATGATGAACAAGGCATTGAAATGGAAAACTTATTGAAGAACATGAACTTGATTGATGATGAGGAACAAAGATTACCTCTTCAAATTGAGAAATATGCAAGAAATCAACCACTTGCTTTTCAAATCAAGCTTATGTAACTTAAGAGTTTTAATGGGAAATGGCAAAATTGATGAAGAAGATGAGGATGGCCTTTTATAGAAGTGAAGATGGGCTCTTGGAGAGCTTGGGCCATGGGGTTAGGGACCAAAGGGCAAGGAATTTTTGTTTCCTAAGGATCAAAGTGCAATTAAGTTATAAGGACCAAATTGCAAAATAGAAAAAGTTTAAGGACCTAAGTGCAATTTCCTTATAGTTGGTAATGATGATGCCATGTGAATCATAAATGCTTCACATGGGTGAGTTATCTTGGATGACTCATTGACATTATCCATTAGCGGCTCCCGGAAATCTCGTACTCAACTCCGTCGCTTACCTGATTAAGATATTGCCCGGATAGAATATAATATTTCACTTTTTAATGAAATATTTCAAAATAACCAAAAACGTTAGAAATTAAATAAAAACCTTAAGTTTTTCATTCACAGGTCAAAATTAGGTTTTGAGCAGTATAATTATACTGTCAGTGAAATTCACAGATCGGGTTTCGCTTGACTTTTCAACCTAAATTTTAATTGTAACTCTTTACCATCAAGTAGAGTATGAATAAGTTTTCGATTTATTTAAAAACATTTTCTAAGTCTTGGATAAATATATAAACGTATTTATATAAATTTCCGATATTAGAAAGCAGCGAAAAGTCGGGGTGTTACATATATAATTATTATTAAAAAATTATTTTAAATGATGAATTAGTGGCAATTATTTTATGGCTACTAAATAATTGCCACTAAAAGTAAATTTTATTGTAGTGGTAGCATACGTACATTAGTTAATATTATTTGTTTTGAAAACATGCCTAAGTTTTTTTTTTTTATGAAAACATGCCTTAGTTTTAGCTTACTGCTTAAATATTATGAAAATAATCAAGGGTGTGTGTTGGGTGAATTTTGCAACATTTTTGCACCCGGACTGCTCATCAAACTAATGGACTGGAGATGGTTAATAGAGTTCTCTTCCACTTTAAACAAATCAAACTTGACCTGTTCAAGAGTCGGTTAAGTTGAGTTTTTTGTGGCTCTTGCATGCTAGATAAATTAAAATGCAGGAATACAAATTTGGTCCATTTTACTCTCAGTTTAAACATATTTAAACCCTCTAGATCAACATGTTAACTCTTTGTTTTTTAATTCGGTTAATTTGGGCCTTCCTGAGTTTAAGACTACCAGTCACAAGATTTGATCCAACACTATACATAATTATATTGCAAAAAAAAGGTTAAAAAAAGTTTGTGAGCTCTCAGGTTAGCTCATAAATCTGCAATATTAAACAATATAAACGTGGAAAATCTTAGATAATAGGTCCAGGTAAATAGTTATCAAGTTTGTTAATGAAAAATCTATTTTCTCTCCTCTGTGAGAAGTTTTCTCTCCTCTGTGAGAAGTTTTCCTATATCCGATAAGGGTGTGAGTTGTGTGTGAGATATCTATCAATGACGTCTTCTAGCTTTGCTCAGTTAACGTTGGAGGATGAGGAGGCGGATTTGGAGGTCCCGGTGGAAGAGTTTCGACGAGTACTGGATGGAGACCCAGCCCTGTGCCTGGTTGGGAGATTCCTGACAACGAGGTCAATCAGGTTTCACATGATGAGGAAAAGGATGACTAGCGTTTGGAAGCCAGGAAGGGGCATAAACGTGAAGGAGGCAGAGGGAGGCATATTTCTGTTCCAGTTCTTCCATAAGGTGGATGTCCAACGGGTACTGAGGGGTGGACCGTGGTCTTTCGACGGACATTTGTTGATACTGGGAATGATGCAGGAGGGTCAGACACCCCAAGAAGTGGAACTTTTCAACGTACCCTTCTGGGTCCAAGTTCATAAGATCCCTGTAGGGTTTATGACAGAAGCGGTGGGGAAGCACCTGGCAAACTTTCTGGGTGAATTCATAGAGTACGATGCAAAAAACAATTCAAATTTCCTTAAGTCCTATATGAGATTCCGAGTGCTCCTTGATGTGCGCAAGCCACTGAAGAGAGTGAAGAAACCAGGAGGGGAGGCAAAGGAGGTTCAGTTCAAATATGAAAGGTTGGGGTCTTTTTGCTATCTGTGTGGAATGCTAGGTCACATGGAGGATTTCTGTGAGAAATTATTTCTGCTAGATGATGATGATGGTAGCCAATTGTGGGGACCGGAGTTACGGGTTGAGCAGCGGAGGAACCAGGGGGATGATGGTGAGGGGTGGCTGAGGGAGGAAGGATCTAAGAGTTGGGAAGCACCAAATCTGCAGAAAGTTTCGAAATTCAAATCTGCAGTTAATGCAGATGCGGATCCTAAGGAGGTGATTACTGGGGCAGTAAATGACGCAAAAATCAAGGAGAAAATTTTGGTTTCAGTTGTTGACATATTTAGAAACCCAAATATTCTCTTTCCTAAAATTAAGGATAAAGTTATTGGAGAGAGAGGAATGGATACGGAAATGAAATAAGGCAATCATGAGGGCAATTATCAGGACAATCATGAGGAGAGAAAGTTGGAGTGGGATAAGAAAAGAAAGTTAACAGAGTTGGTGGGTGAAGGAGATCACGTGCAAGGGGAGTCAAAGAACGTGGACTGCATGGAAATTGGTCCTGATAGTGTGATTCCAAATTTTTTTTTAGCGGCAGACCCTGGCAGCCAGGGTTGCCGGGGACTATGAGTATACTAAGTTGGAACTGCCGAGGCCTGGGCAACCTGCGTGCAGTTTCTTCGCTGAAGGACCTCGTTCGGGACCACAAACCCGACTTTATTTTTCTTTTTGAAACTTTATATCACTCAAATAAAATAGAGAAAATTAGTGTAAAGTTAGGATTTGATTTTTCTTTTGTTGTTGATAGGGAGGGACGTAGTGGAGGTATTGCGATTATTTGGAAACAATCCTTTGAATGTCGCATTATCAATTACTCAATGAATTTTATTAATGTGGAGGTGCCTGATAACGACAGAGGTTTATGGAGGTTGACTGGGTTCTATGGCTATCCTGAGAGGACCAGAAGACGTGATTCCTGGAATTTATTAAGAAATTTAGCTACAATGTCATTGCTTCCTTGGTGCGTTATTGGGGACTTCAATGACTTGTTAATGGCTGAGGACAAGATGGGAAGAGTCGATCATCTGAACTGGCTTATAAATGGTTTCCGTGACACTGTTCGAGAGTGTAATCTAATTGATCTTCCTCTTAATGGGTATCAATTTACTTGGGCAAACCGTCGTGATCCTGACAGTGCAATGGAAGAACGTCTTGATAGAGCTTTGGCTTCTGAGGTGTGGTTGAATTTATTTCCGAATGCACAATTATCAAATCTTTTAGCTCCTGTCTCGGATCATTCACCACTCCTACTTTGTATTGATCAACGCCCTGCTCAGAAGCACCGGAGAAAGTTTCGCTTTGAGAATCGTTGGCTTCAAGAACTCGAGGTGGGTGATGTGGTACGGTCTAGCTGGGAGAATGGGATACATGATGTTGTTATTTCTAAACTAAAGCAGTGTAGTAAGGACCTAGAGGTTTGGAGTAAGAAACTTAATGGGAATTTCCGCAAAGAAGCAAATCAGTGTAAAAGGCTTTTGGAGTCTACGAGAATTTCTCATGATCCGGAGGATGCCTCGATTTATGAGAGATAGCGAGAAAGGCTTGCATCAATTTTGGCTCAAGAGGAGATCTATTGGAAGCAAAGAGCCAAGGTCTTTTGGCTTAGAGATGGAGATGCAAATACAAAATTTTTTCACTTGACTGCTACTGCTAGGAAGAGAAGGAAAATTATTGACAAGCTAAAAAATGATAACAATGAATGGATAGGTGGTGAATCGAGTCTTTGTGAGCTTGCAAAGGACTATTTTGGAAACTTGTTTCTAGAATAGCAGAGCATTTATTCTCCAGTTATTGAGGCAGTGTCCCCTATTGTCTCGGTGGAAGATAATCAAGGGTTGGAACTTCCCTTCACTGGAGAGGAATTCAGAGCAGCTATTTTCCAGATGCACCCAGATAAATCTCCGAGGCTGGATGGTTTAAATCCTGCATTTTACCAGCATTTTTGGGATATTTGTGGCAAGGATATTTTCACGGCTTGTTGCTACTGGTTGGAGACTGGTAACTTTCCATCAACTCTTAGTTGTTTTAATTCCTAAAGTTGATAGCCCTTCTTCTATTTGAGACTTGAGACCTATCTCCTTGTGTAATGTTCTATATAAAATAGTGGCAAAAGTCTTAGCTAACAGGTTGAAAAAATTATTGCCAAAGTGCATCTCAGAAGAGCAGTCTGCTTTTGTAGAAGGAAGATCTATCCTGGATAATGTGCTCATAGCTTTTGAAATTATCCACCATATGAAATGCAAAACAAAGGGAGTTAGAGGTGAAGTGGCTTTGAAAATAGATATCAGCAAAGCTTATGATAGAGTGGACTAGGGTTTTCTCCATGCTATGATGGAGAAGATGGGTTTCTGTGATAGATGGGTCAGATGGATTATGCTGTGTGTTTCCTCTGTCAGCTACTCGGTTCTGGTTAATGATGATTCTGTTGGACCAATTGTTCCAGGCAGAGGCTTAAGGCAAGGTGACCCTCTCTCCCCTTATCTCTTTCTTATCTGTGCTCAGGGCCTTACTTCCATTATCAAAAGAGCTGAGGGGAGGGGTGACATTCATGGTATTCAAATTTGTCGGGGTGCTCCTTCTGTTAGTCACCTTCTTTTTGCAGATGATAGCTTTCTGTTCTTTAGAGCTAGTGAGCGTGAATGTAATGTGATGAAGTCAATTCTTGGTACTTTTGAAGCAGCATCAGGTCAAGCAGTTAATTTCAGTAAATCTGAGATTTTTTATAGTAAGAATGTGGATGATGGTACTCGATTGGCTTTATCTAATATCTTGGGAGTCCAGACCTGTCTTGGGTTAGGAAAATATTTGGGGCTTCCCTCATTAATTGGTAGAAAAAAGAAAGCTACATTTAATTATCTGAAGGATATGGCGTGGAAGAAAATTAATTCTTGGAGTGGCAAACATCTTTCGAAGGCTGGCAGGGAGGTTCTGGTGAAGTCTGTGCTCCAAGCGATTCCAGTTTATTGCATGAGTGTCTTCTTACTACCTCCTTCGTTGGCAGAAGAGATTGAAAGGATGATAAACTCTTTTTGGTGGGGATCCAAGAAGGGAGATACGCGTGGCATTATTTGGTTGAAATGGGATAAGCTATCTATGAGGAATGAATTTGGTGGCCTCGACTTCAGAAATCTGGGAGCTTTTAATTTGGCAATGCTAGGGAAGCAAGGTTGGAAATTTGTTTCTAACCCAGAAGCTATGGTCTCAAGGATTTTCAAAGCTAAATACTATCCTAGAGGTCAGTTCTTGGATTCGATTCTTGGTCATAATCCAAGTTTTATTTGGCGTAGCATCTGGAATTCCCGGGTCTTGTTGAATGAGGGCTCTAGATGGAGAATTGGCAATGGACACAATATTCCAATCCTTAATGAGCATTGGATTGCAAATGGTCAAAGGCTGAATCACCATTTTAACTTAACCCAAATGACTCATAATTGGGTGGTCAGTGATTTTATTATGCCTGGTACCAGAAGATGGAATGAAGATTTTGTGCGTCGGTTTTTTACTCCTTGTGATGCTGCTACTATACTAGCCACGCCCTTAGTTGATGAAGTAGGGGAGGACATGTGCATATGGAAATATAGTAAGGACGACTTTTATACAGTTCATTCATCTTATAGACTTTGTATCGAATCCTTATTGAACACGGCTCATCTGAAACAAGATGGAGATTGGCGAAGTATTTGGAACTTGGAAGTGCCCCCCAAAGTGAAGTCCTTCATTTGACGCGCATGCGGGGAGGTTCTTCTCACTAGAATAAACCTGCAGAGGCGTGGGGTGGCTTGTGCAAGTTCGTGTGTAAGATGCGAAACTGGTCTTGAATCTCAGTGTCATGCATTATTGCAGTGTGACAAGAGTAGAGATATTTTGATTCAAGCTGGGTATTGGCACATCATTGATCCTTTTCTTAACCAGGTGAACTCTTTCTCTGAGTTATATTTCTTGGTCAGTGGTGTTATTGACTCAAATAAAAGGGCGGATTTTGTGATGATATTGTGGGGCATATGGAAGGCCAGGAACCAAAAATTGTGGAACAATGAGGATATGACTGGAACTCAAGTCATCAACTGTTCAAAAGAGATGTTGTCCAGTTGGATTTTAGCTAGGAAAAGAAAACCCCCTTGGGTGGCTGTTGGTCCTGGAATTACCCGAGCTAGATGGTCATCTCCTCCTTTTGAGTCTTTGAAATGCAATGTTGACGCAACTTTCTTTGAGGCCATAAATTTATCCGGGTTTGGCATGTGCATCCGTGATCATGAGGGCAAGTTTGTTCAAGCTAAAACAATGTGGGTAGAATCAAAGTTGGAAGTGAAGGTGGGGGAAGCAATGGGTCTCTTGTTTGCCATTAAATGGTGCATTGAGCTGGGTTTCACCAACGTCCACTTTGAAGTTGATAGTAAAAGGGTGGTGGACGAGTTATCTTCATCAAAGGAAAATATTACTGAGTTTGGTATCATTGTCAATTATTGCAAGGGTCTTACTTCTTACTTTACAAACTTTTCAACAAAGTTTATTAGGAGGCAAGCAAACAAAGTGGCTCACTCTTTGGCTAGGGCATCTTTGTTGTATGCTAGCTCCTATTGTTTTTACATTGCTCCTAGTTGTATTGCTGACACTATTATGAATGAATTGCCATAGCATAAACGTGGCATGCAGGGTTGTGTATAGGAATTTTGAGGCCTTAGGCCAAAATTTTAAAGAAACTTAATATTATATAAATTATCGATTCTCATATTAACCATCTAGTTTTTTGAGTTGTGAAATTATTTATCAAAGTTTCATAACTAAGCAAAATTAACATTTCACTCTCAATAGAATATGAAGACGAGGAGAAAAATGAGAGAGCTCAAAAAATTTGAAGTAGAAATATTAAAAAGCAATTAAATCTTAACTAATTGTCTCCGACGACTATTTTATTTCTTTGCATTGTTGCATTTTCATTTCCCAATTGTTAATTATGCGGACTACCTCTGATGACAACTAACTGTGACAATCTACATAGAAGAGTAATAAAAGCATAGGGCCTTTGAAATGTAACTAATGTTACAGATTGCACTACCTGTAATTGATTTTTTATCTCAATAATACATACATTGTATATGGAATTAGGCCTTGATATTCAACCACTTGCCAAACCAATTGCCATCAAAATATATATATATATATATATATATATATATAATCAGTATCCATTTATACCAGGTGTAAGTCTTTTGATTTATACCAAATATGAATCATTAATATTAATTAATCTAACAGATCCAAATAGTTTAATAAAAAATTTAATAAAAATTTGTAAGTAAATCACGTGATCTCTTCTCAAATATTCTTTCTCTCTCCAACAATAGATAACACAACCCCTGTGTGGAACACTCCTTCTAGGAAAACCAACTCTCTTCTTCTTCCTCTCACTCTAAGGATACAAACCAACACCCCTTATATATATATATATATATATATATATATATATATATATATATATATATATATATATATATATATATATATATATGGGTCATGCTAATAGTATCCTTAAGGACGTTCTTTAAGAAATCATAAGAAGTAAGTTTTTATGACCGAAATGATGAAATATAGGTGGCATTTGGAAGAGTTTATTTAAGCTCCTTTTAACTTATCTGATGACATAAGCTCTTATGCAGTGTGTTTGGCAGAGCTTATAAAAATAACTTATGTCATCCCATAAGGAGTTTTTGACTTATTTTCATAAGTCACTGGGAGAAGCTTATGGAATTATCATAAGAGCTTATACACTAAACACCCTCTCCGTGTTTTTCACTATTCGAATCCTCTCATGCCCCTTTCTTTCTTTTTCTTTCTTTAAGCGCTTATGGCATAAGCTCTCATGCGATAAGATCTTATGTGATAATCTCTTAATTAAGTTGTTTACCCAAACACACCCATAATCATGATAAGGTAATCTCCTTTTCTTCTCCTGTATAGTACTGTCCTTGTTAAAATTAGATCAAGGACCTAATGTAGGATAAATCCAATTATATTAGGCGAACGACCCAATAAAGATGAAGACCAATCAGGATAAAAAACAACAACTCGATCATAGATAGCTTGGGACACAACTTGGCTAGTTGGGCCATGACCCAATTCCTTAAAGACAACTAGATTAAGCCTACTAAATATGTTATAGGTTAAAGTAATGTTTTGGTCCCTATACGTGACATCGATTTTCAATTTAATCCCTAGACATAAAAAGTTATCAATTTGGTCCCTATACGTGACACTGATTTTCAATTTGGTCCTCATAGCTAATTGGTCTCTATATAAAAGGACCAAATTGCAAATTATTGTCACATGTAGGGACCAATTCAACAAAAAAATTTGAAATCGGTCCCTACATGTGATAATTATTTTCAATTTGGTCCCTATATGTGATAATAATTTGCAATTTGGTCCTCTTATATAGGGACCAATTAGATGTGAGGACCAAATTGAAAATCAGTGTCACGTATAGGGACCAAATTGATAACTTTTTACGTATAGGGACTAAATTGAAAATCGATGTCACGTATAGGGAGCAAAACCTTACTTTAACCAATGTTATAAAAGGAGGACATTCATCTTACTAGAAAAAGGTGACCTCCTCTATCACACCACCCCGACCTAGAACTAGTGTGCCTTAAGGAGTAGAGCACCATGTTGGCGCCCACCGGTCGAGTCAGGTAAAACTCTTCGCAGGCCACACTTACAACCACCATTTGCGGCGGTGTTACAGAAGGCGTCGGAGGTGGAACGGAAAGCTCAAAAACCGTTTCCCCTCATTGTTCATGCTTCATCTCCACCCGCAGACTCCTTATCTTAAAGGCTGGTACCCGAGCCTCAGAGTAGAGCTCCTTTCTTCTTTCCCCTCCATACACCGTCAGAGAGCAAGGAACGTGAAGACTGATTTGCGCCAACCTGAAAGTTGCGACGCGGATCCGCCGTCACCGTCATCAGCAACCTAGCTCCGCGCTTTAATCAGCTCCGCTCTGTTCAGATTTACCCCGGTGTTCCGGCAACGCCGCGTCACAGTAGAGCCCCTTGTCCCATCGACGCCGGTACCGAATGCCCAGATCCTCAGTTCTCTCCGCCGCCTCCACGATCTGCAACCCAGATCCATGTTCCTATGCGACATTCAAATAGAAGGAAAGAGATGAAGAAGGTAGGAAGAAGGATGCACAGATATTCACCATTCTTAGAAGGCATGGAAGTGTTGAAAAGGGATGACTGAGACCGTGTGAGTGGCAGAACTGAATGATCAAGACATTATTGGGTCTGGATTTGTATGTCATGAAGCACACCTAATGTTCGACAAAATTCCCTGGTGAGAATGTTCTTTTATTCACATAACTCTGCATCATTCATGCTCTTTGATGGATATCAATAATTCTTTTTTAAGCTCTCGATCCCTCTTTGTTGCGATAGAACAAATTAAAACAACTTTCTTTTGTTTGATCTTCAACTGAAGCACTAATAGGCTTTCATAAATTAATTGCTGACATGATAAAGCACAACACAAACTTCAGATATGTTTTAATTATTAAAACTGAATGGCTAAGATTAAGATTAAAAGAGAGGGTCATGAAGTTAGTTCTGGACTCCAATGGACTTGTGTTAGTTTCCTGTTTCAAGGCAAATTGAGATATGGCATGAATGGAGTGGTTGGTTTCTATTTTCTATACCTAATATCCTGTCAGTCAACAATGGATTGCTCATAGGCATGACTTGGTCAGTCAAAAAACCGTTCAGAGTATTAATTTCTTGAACCTGGAGAATGGAGTGCGTATTATTTGCAGGGTGCTATGTATTTTTGTTGCAATGCACAATTTTCCCTACTTTTCTTCAGATGATATTAAGCTATAGTAAACTGATTCATGCATAACTACATACACACACTATGCCTATCGATGCCTAAGCTGTAGAGTAACTTGTTTATGTGGCAAATAAAAGGTCCCAACTTCAATTCATTGTGATTTTGTCAAATTTTCTTGAATCTGCTATACCACTATTTACAAAGCATAAGTAGGATTTCCACCTTTAGGTTTCAAAGAAGGAATTCTTAACAAATACACTTGTCGGGTTCATGAACTTCAAAACCCATTTACATTTGCATGATTAAGTTGTAGTAGAATCATACACGAGGATCACTCTACCTTATTTTAAGTTAAATAGGCATACTACATAACTTATAGCATCAGGAAGCGACATTATCATGGTAGCTCAATAAAAGCAATACATGTGGGTTTATTGACATAATGTGGGCCACCATTTACTTGGCATTATGGATTTTGGTTAGAAAAAATTCTAATGCAGGAGGTTACAGTGGAGTGGATCCTCTGATACCCAATATTCTATAACTTGGCAATTGAAATAGGTAAACTATAACATTGCTGATAAAAGAAACTATGGTACAACTATATTGGTCCCTCATGCAAATTCTTGTCTATAACTTTGAAAATGAACTTCATATGCATCTTTCACTTGCAGTATTCTGAACCAATACTTCCTAGCAAATGTGTGGTTCACCCCTTTAAGCAAGCAGGGAGCCAATCACTTCCCCACTTGCTATATATCCTCTGTTACCATATATGACTATAATTTTATGTCTTATGTGATACAGCTCTTTATGTTTTAATTTTATATAAGCATTAACATGTATCTGAAAACAAAATGTCGGACAGTAAAATGCTTGCTAAATGCTAAGTGCTTGCTTGATGACTTGGTTTCCTATTTTCAATAAGCATTAAATTCCTTTTGGCTTTCAATTTGTGATACTGAAGGTAGCTACGTGATACACCTCCTTAATGCTAAGCATATCTTGTGTTTAGCCTCCACACTAAACATTCTGTGTTAATAAGTGTTCATGCATGGTATCTTGCTCCACTCAGCTTGAATTAATTTTCCCTTCACTCTAACTGCTCTTTGTAACGTTAAGATCACAAAGTTTTTTAATCTTTTCATATTTCAAACTGTCACTTAATAAGGTCCTTCAATTTTACACATATGTTCTTTGTCTGGCACAAAAGTCCACACCTCTAGTGAAAAGGGTTATGCAATAATGTTATGCAATACCTGAATTGCCAAGCTGGTGAATGTAGTGTGTTATCATCAATTTGTAATCGTTTTATAGCAAGGCTGCGTGAACATTCTCCATATTTTTGGCCATATTTAAAATATACAAAGATATTTAAAGATCGACATGTTGCATCTACTAATTGAAAATGTGTTTAAAAGAGGTGTCTGCGCCTATTACATGATGTTCAAGTCACTGTGATTAATTATATTTACTTTTTTCTTCAAAAAATAAATGACACATCATTTTTAACTTATTTCTAAAATTTCAAACTCTTCCAACCAAATTATGCATGCTTTCTTTCAATATCAAACATTATCTCGTTGAATATAAGCTTTCCTAGTGGATAGCGGAATTTTATGAAAACTAGTGTAAAGATAAAGGGTGAGGACAAACTCAACATGTGCTCGCATAACTTACAAGAGGTGTACATGCACAAAAAGGAAAAGTATATTGTTATCTTGTTGGGCACCATGTCTGGCTATTGTTAGTTTGAATAATAAAAATACATTGATTAATTGGCACAATATTGACCATCATTACTCTGCATTATGGCAATTTTAGTACTCATTTTCTTGGACATTGATATTACATCATTCTGCTCCTCATTCTGCCCATTATTATTATGCTCATTGTGCTGCCACTCACTTATCTTACAATATCCGTTTGGGCCTTGTATTTTCATTGCAGAAAAAGCTGTGCTCAAGCTCGCATGAAGAAAAGCTGAGCCAATGCTCGCAGGAATAAAAGTCGAGCCAATCTCATTCTGCCCATTATTATTATGCTCATTGTGATGCCACTCACTTATCTTACAATATCTGTTTGGGCCTTGTATTTTCATTTCAGAAAAAGCTGAGCTCAAGCTCGCATGAAGAAAAGATGAGCCAATGCTCGCAGTAATAAAAGTCAAGCCAATGCTCGCATGAAGAAAAGTCGTGCTCAAGCTTGCATGAAGACCACAAGTCGAGCTCCGGCTCCCTGGAAGACCACAGGTCGAGCTCCGGCTCCCTGGAAGACCACAGGTCGAGCTCCGGCTCCCTAAAAGACCACAGGTCGAGCTCCGGCTCCCTCGAAGACCACAGGTCGAGCTTCGGCTCCCTCAAAGACCACAGGTCAAGCTCCGGCTCCATGGAGGACCATAGGTCGAGCTCCGGCTCCATTGAAGACCATAGATCGAGCTCCGACTCCCTTAAAGACCTAGGTCGAGCTCCGACTCCCTTGAAGACCACAAGTCGAGCTCCGGCTCCCCTACATGGTTGAGCTTCGGCTCCCCTACTCGGTAGAGCTCCGGCTCCCATTCTCGGTAGAGCTCCGGCTCCCATACTCAGTCGAGCTCCGGCTCCCGTACTCGGTAGAGCTCCGGCTCCCCTACTCGATAGAGCTCTAGCTCCCATTCTCGATCGAGCTCCGGCTCCCGTACTCGATCGAGCTCCGGCTCCCGTACTAGGTCGAGCTACGGCTCTCCTATATGGTCGAGCTTTGGCTCCCATACTCGGTAGAGCTACGACTCCCCTACTCGATAGAGCTCCGGCTCCTACTCTCGGTAGAGCTCCGGCTCTCGTACTCGGTCAAGCTTCGGCTCCCGTACTTGGTCGAGCTCCGGCGCCCCCTCCGCAAAAAAAAAAGAAAAAGAAAAAGAGAGAGAGAGAGACAAGTACCCGAGAATGATTGTGCAAATTGGGATAAAAGTATCCATGTTACGAACGAACTATTACCCTAGAAAATCTCATGCATTCCCGAGTTAGCAAAGAGAAAGTGTCCAACCAGAATAAAGCGTGCACTTGCAAACAAGCAATAAGACAAGACACAAAGATATCCATGACCTAAGAAGTTTGGTTATGAAAACTCCTTCGCTATAAATAGCTCGGAGCCTAGGGGAGCCCAAGTTAGTTACTGAGTTCAAGCTCCTCTCCCGAAAAATGAAGATGACGAGAGTGATTCAACTTATGCACCCTTCTAAAAAATAAAAATCGAGAGTGATCGAGTTTAAGCTTCTTTCTAAAAAATGAAGATTCAAGTCGGACCAATATCCTCCTAAAGATAAATTAGAGTAAATGAAGACTCATGTTGAGTTGGAGCCCATCTCACATGCTCCTTAAAGAAGAACAAATCGAATCAAGCCTCCCTTATCAAGCGGGTCAAGCTAAGCAACCCTTGAAATAAACCAAGGTCGAGCCCTCAAGATCCCTTAACTAAGTCAGGTCGAGCTTCCGATCTCCCTCAACCAAATCAAGTCTGGACGAGCCTTCGAGCTCCCTCCAGAAAAAAGGTCGAGCTTAAGCTCCCCCCAAAAAATCAAGGGATTAAGCTGGGATAAAAATCCTACCTAGAAGATGAATATCATCAAGTCGAAACATTCCTAGAAGAAATAAAGTCTGGATACTTCTAGAAAATGAAGGCCATCAAGGCAGGATATTCATAAAGGATGAAGACCAAGTTTGAGCATTTTTAGAAGAAATCAAGTCTTGAAAAAATCTTCAAAAGCAGAAGAAACAAATGTGGGGGACTAGAGAATAGAAAATGAAAAATAGAGAGAAGGCTGAAGCAATTAGGAGGATAACTCGGACAAAGATAAGCCACCAAATAGGAAAGCATTTTGAACGAGGATACACAAACAAGTAAAAGTTGGTAGATATCAGGAACGACAAAATGAACGGACGAGAAGACAAAGGAATTGCAAAAAAAGTGTGTACAAGTTGCAGCTCGAGAAAATGCATAACAAGAACAAAGAACCCGAGTAGAGAAGAACTGAAGAAATATTCAAATGTAAGGTCATGTTCCCCGGACAAATGATCTACACAACAAGCTCGATTAAAACACAATCAAGCCTCTTCGCTGTAGGGGGGACTTCTGTTCCTACCCAAATTAGACCATGGGCCTAATGTAGAACATGCCCAACTATATTGGGTGAACGACCCAATAAGGATGAAGACCAACCAAGATCAGAGGAAAACAACTCGGTCATAGACAGCTCGGGACACGACTCGGCCAGTTGGGCCAAGGCCTAATTCCTTGAAGACAACTAGGTTAAGCCCGTTAAGTGGGCTATAAAAGGAGGACCTTCATCCTCACTAAAGGGGAACTCCTCTATCACACCACCCCGACCTAGAACTACGTGTGCCTTGATTCCCTTCCATGGGATACGTAGGAGCAGAGCACCACGCTCTATCAGGCTCAATGCACACAACCTCCACCGCTTTGCCTTAGTCAGAGCTATTGTTTCCACCCGGACAAAATCGGACGGAACAATTGGCGCCTATCGTGGTTGTGGGTTCGTTGCATGGGATACGTAGGAGCATACCACCACGCTCTGTTAGCCTCAATCCACAAAACCTCGACCGCTCCGCCTTGGTCGGAGCTATTGTTTACACCCGGACAAAATAGGACGGACCAAGTACGATTTTGCTTATTCTACTGTCAGGAAATCTGTATAGTGATTAGACCTTAGGTTGCAGAAATGAAACCCGTTGTTAATCTGTGTGATCGTATCATCAAAGAAAACCTGTGTCCAATTGTTCTTTATGCTTCATCCAGAGCCATTGAAAGTGTCTAAGTGTTCAAAGTTTCGTCTGAATGTCGTGGCCAGTGGTGTGGTGTTTATAATCATTGCATTTGAAGTATTTGATAAAACACCTAGCCCACTTGATTACAAATACCTCAAAAAATGCTTCAACGATTAGTGAATAAGATCTGCTTGTTCTCAGGACATCAATCGCCTACTGGTCCATAAGATTGAAAATATGCTTATTTCTAAAGGAAAGAAAGACTTTAGCTAACATTGAAAGTCTTCCGTTCGAATAAGAAAACTCATATTGGACATTGAATGGTGGCCTTTGTTAAAGGAGAAGAAACTGTTACCGTAACAGAAAAAGGGAGGGTTGACGAAAAGGAAGGAAAAAAAGATAGAGAGGGCACATGACTTTTTAAAATGTCTTAAATTATTTTTATTGAATTAATCTAAGCCATTAGATTAATTAATATTAACGATCCAAATTTGGTGTAAGTCAAAAGACTTACACCTGATGTATATATATATATATATATATATATATATATATATATGGAGCGTATCATGAGAAATGAGAACTTTTAATAATAACCATTAGATTATATTTAACAGTCTAGATTATTCCTTCCAATAAAAAAGTCATGTTAGTGATAGCGAAGCTTGTTTCTCAAAGATCAGGGTTATCTTCAATGAAAACTCATTCCCACTCAAATATAGCACCTAACCAGCCACATCCCATCCTTCCTTGTCGAAACAAGGGGTTTCGAAGTGTCTCCCACCACATCGATCCCTTGCCAATCGACATCGCCTTCTCCACCTTCCTCTCCGCCATCCTTCCTCACAAAATCCACCTCCAATTTCTAAATTTCGAAGCCACCGTCGCTGCAACCATCGCCACCGTTCCTAATCCAGATCACAAGGTGAATTGAGCTTGCGTTTACACACTTTTGTAATGTACTACTATTAATTTATTTTTACCTTTCCTGGGCAGTTTGTCTTCCCTGTATGGATATGCTTCTCTTGTGAGCTCCACGCCAAGGGCCTTGAGATGACAAGAAGCCATCTTGTTTGGTGTAGGTAAAGGCTGAGAAACAACATATGGGTCAAACGAAAATGCAATGAAAAAGGAGCTAACTTGAGTAATAAAACCTATCAAATAAAAAAGATTCAATGCTGAATTGAACCTTCAACTATGATTCCCAGAACAAAGTGCAACAGGAAACCCAAACTAAATTTTTGAAGCTAACACCATCTTCAGAGCAAGAACACCAAAATTGTACATTATCGTCAAGAACTAGCTCGAGGAAGAAAGCAAAATGGAGAGGGAGAGGGAGAGGGAGAGGGAGAGGGAGAGGGAGAGAGAGGAGATGTTGAATTTTCGAAGTACTCACGTGATGACATAATTGGGTTTTTTTTAATCTGATTTGTTGATTCATTTTAATTGTGATCCGACGGTTGTTATGGATAGTTCTCATTTCTCACAATAATAGTTCTCACATGATACACTCCATATATATATATATATATGGGTTGGGATCAATTGACACCAGGTGTCAAACTTTTAGTTTGACACCAAATCTCATCCATTAATTTGTATTTGATCCCATGGCAGATATTAACTCACTTTAACTCCTCACGTGAGATTAGGTCCCTCGTTTTCGTTGTTAATCGTTTCTCCATTTTTCTCTCGCAATTCCTTTCCCACGTCAATTCTTCTTCTGAATCCTTATTTTTGCTCTGGCTCTCCCACTTACGTCTCACCTCAGATCGCCTAACTCCAACGCCGTCGTCCACGAGAGTGTCGAAGACAGCTACACACTGACCCATAATCCTCGCCATCTTCCATCACAACAGAAAAATACTCCGCCTTGGATTCATCCAAGGCTCACCGGCATCATCGCCATCTTCCATCATAGCAAAAAACATACTCTGCATTGGAGCCATGCCTCACCGCCATTGTCGCCATCTTTCATCACAACAAAAACAAGAGCACATCTCAGCTTTGAAGAGGAAACTGCCTTGGTCGGTCTTCAAGTCAAGAGGAACTTTTGGCTTCATTCAACAGAACTTTCCCTCTGTTGTTGTAAGTTAATGTCCCAATTATATAGGAGACAAAAAATAGAAAACCAGAATTACAGGTGTATCATGTATGTACAATAGAAAACCTTTATGTCATATCCTTCTGCGTTTGCTTCACTATCTGTAATTTTTTGAACCACTAAAACTTGTTCTTGAATAGAAAGACTAATGGTTTCTCACATTACCCTTGAACCAAGTGTTTAATAATGTTCTTAAGTAAGCCATAGCACTCACAGACCTCACATTGAACAAACCCTCTGTCCCATATGCTCTAATTGTATTCTATCTAAACTTTATCAAAATGATATTGCTTTGTCTAACACTAGTTCACTGCATCATCAGAAGAACCCAAACTCCTACTTGATTTACTCCTTGGTAGAATGCTTTTTGTACATTAGAAAGGGCAGCTTGCTATAGTCAGTCAATTTGATTTGGTTTCATAACAAGGGCAACTTGTAAAAAGTAATGGAAAAGTCACAATGCTTTCAATAATTTGAATTTCATTAATATAAATATAGTACAAGCTTTTAAGAGTATACATTGTCATTTCAAAATGAATGTTGAAACTTTTACATTATATTGGACAAGTAAACCCATACACCGATTTTACAACCACTAGACAAATCTGCATGTTTATCCATTGCTTTCTTCTTTGATTGAGCCTTCGTTTTGCTGCCAAAGCCAATTCTGATATAGCATTTGGAGAGCTAGAAGACTGGTTCAAATGGTTTTATTCTAGTACATACTTCTTTGATGGAGGAAATATCAGCAGCATGTTTTCCGTTTGTCAAAAGTGAATCTAAGCAATTGATCTTGAAAGTGAATCCGAGACACATGAAACAATTTTAGTATCGTGTCAAATGCATATTAAAATACAAGCCAATGCATATCTAGTTAAATTACAAGCCAGTATAACTTCTTCTAAATTGGACCTTATAATAACCTACCCAATGCATAATTGTTCTCTTAGTAATGGTTCAAATACCTATCATGATTCTTAATTTCTTATAGCTAATCATGACTCAGATCCTTCATTAGCTTCAAGATGATTAAGTTTTATGTTCAACAGGGACCTAAAGGTTATACAGCTAGAACCATTGTTGATTATGAACCCATATAAACAACAATAACATCGTGATTTTGCAATTGGACAACATATACTTGTTTAACTAGCAAGCTTCAAACATGGGATTTCAAGATGTAATCACTTTAAACTACAAGTTATTATTGATTACAATGTCAACTTTGCATCTAATATGCAAACTATGCTATGACCATAAAAGAAACAGGACTATTAGAACAAATGACGAATAGGAGATACCATGTTATGGACTATTAGTGGTGGTACATCAATTCTGTGATTTGGATTCAGACATTTCATCAAGCACATTGTAAGCAAGTTATAAATTTCATAGAATCAATTGTTAAACATAGGAGGGGAAAAAACATCACATTCTCATGGAACTTTACCATCACATATGCCATTGCAAACTAGAACAATAAAAAAAATGAAGGGAAGCAATGTGGAACAAAACATAGAAGGGAAGGCGTCAGTGGCGCAAGAGACAGAGAGTAGTTGGGTGTTTGTAGGTGGAAGATGAGGAGAGGAGGATTGGCTACAATATTGAAGAGGAAAAAAACTCCTAACATCAGTCGTCGGAATCGGCAGCGGTGGGGTGATGGTTTTCGCTAGCGTGGCGTGGCGATGGACGGTGAAGGGGCTGTTGCGGTAAGGAGACCAACATGGTTTCCGCTGGCGTCGACGTGGGGAAGGAATAACTAGCGAGAGCAAAACGGAGGAATTGTTTTTTTTTTAAATGAAAATGGAGAAATTGTTAGCGCAAGCGAGAGAATGAAAACAGAAACGTAATGTCACGTGAGGGTTTAAGTGAGTTAATATCTGCCATGGGATTAAATACGGATTAATAGATGAGATTTGGTGTCACACTTTTAATTTGACACCTGGATATATATTTTTTTTAAAAAAAAAAATTGAGGTCTAAGGCAATGGCCTTATTGGCTTTGCACTCTACACGGCCCTGGTGGTATGATGTTATACTAGCCTATTTTTGTGGAGGAATTTCAGTTAATATATTTAATTGTGGTCCTTCATCCACTGGGTTGGTGTGAAGTAGGAGAGTCTGTAGAGACCCACCTCTTGAAGGATGGGTTGAATTTTGACCCATCATATTGTAATAGGCGTAATGGATGGATGGGCCTCACCCGATACTTATATAGTATGATGTAAAGTTTATAAGTTATGGATATGAATAAGAGGGTTGGGGAATATTGAATTCCCCGATGGGACCAACTCTTCACACCGATTCTTTTGCTCTCCACACCTGATTTCCTTTTTTTCCTTTCCTATAATTCCAAAATTGCCCTCTTCTCTATATCTCTCCCAACACCACATCCGGAAACCCTACGCCCCCAAGATAGCTCTTAGCACCAAGCTTTTTACCTTTCCTTTCAAGCTTCAGTGGATAACCGACTCCGCAAGCTTTTAACCTTTTAATCTTAGGCTTCGGCGGAAACCGACTCTGCAAGTTTTCTATATTTGGCAAGCTTCGGCGGACAAACGACTCCGCAAGCTTTTTATCTTTTTGTTCGAGCTTCTCACGGACAATCCACCCCGTAAGCTATTTTATCTTTTTGTTCGGGCTTCTAACGGGTAATCTACCCCGTGAGCTCTTTATCATTGTTTTAAGCTTAGCAGGCAATCCACCATGCAAGCTTTTCATGTGTAGACCACAGTGGGTAATCCAACCCACTGGATCTTCATAGGAAATCACTTTGTAGTCACGAGTCATTTTGCTTGCTAGTGTACCCGGAACAAAATTGGATTTCATGTCTTTACTCGTTTCTTATAACGATAATAGGTAACTACGGTTATACCTATTATCTAATAAGAAACAAGTAAAGAGGGGTAGCTGTGAACACCTAATTTTGTCCGGGTATTTTCTTTTTAATTAATATTTTTTTTAAAAACAAAAGAGAAATATAAAATTGTAAAATATATATATATACATATATATATATATATATATATATATCTTTGTTATGTTCTTGGCCCAATTTTCTTTTTGCAAGTGTTGAGCCCATAGCCCAAACTCAAATATAAAATAAAAAGAAGAAGAATGCTTAAAATAAAAATAAAAATTATGTCTTGCTCCCACACTTGTACCCCTCTTTGTCATCTTCTTCTTTTTCAGAAAAAAAAAGAGGGATAATGGTACAGTCCTTCAGGCCTCCTTGCACCATTGTTGCCCCTGCAAAATGGTGGGAGTAAAGGCTGATTTGCTCCCCACTACTTGTACCCACACCAGCTGGCCTAACAAGAAGATTTGTCATCTTCTTCCTTCTTTTGTGCTATAAATTTGGCATTCAACAGTGACCAAAGGGAAGGCAGAAAAAATGGAAAAACACAGAAAATACACTTAGGTTCGTTCCTCTTTTCTTCTCTGTTTCCACTTTCAAAAAAACAAAAAAACATCACAGATCCTATCAGCCACCACCGCGTCTCCGCCCAACGCCGTCCAGTCAACCACCTCCGTCCAACCGCCTTAGCCATCACGAACCAGGCACAGAACCCGCGTCCCTCATCCGCCACACAGAACTATCTCCACCGTTTTGTTGCTCCTTTGATGTTGGTAGGCTAGCTGGTTGGGCAAATAGAAATGGTTTCCTTCAAAAAATAAAAGAATGCTGAGAAGAAAGTGTTCTCTCCTTCTTCTACAAATACAGTTGTTCCCAACAACAACTCCCAGAAAAGGATAAAAAACACAGAACGAAGGACCGTGACTCACGCAAACCGCCGTCGTAGCATCAGACCGCCGCGCACCGCTTGACCTCGCTGCCGCCGCGGAGCTCTTCGCTCGCTGCTCCGCAACGCCTCCGCCAGGCCCCCGCGCGGTTCAATCCCGGGCATCCGTGACCCACGCTGGTCGCCGCTGATCTCGAGCCAGCAGAACCAGATCCCCGCTCTGCTCAGCTTGCCCTCCGCACCGCCGTTCGCCTTCGTCACTGGTTCCAGCCACATCCACCAACATCTCCTTGAGCTCCATTGTTGGTAACAAATGTCGCTGGGAGCCTCTGTTGCTTCTTCTCTATTTTCCCTTTTTATTCTTTTGTGTTCCCTTTTTGTGTTTGTTTGATTTATGTTGCCAGATCATTAGGTTTTGATAGTTGGTTGGGTTTGGGTTTGTAGCATGTGGCCCATTTGTTTGTTTTCCATCTATGTTGTTTTATTATTTTTAGAATTTGGTCCAAACAGAAAACAAAAAGAGTAATTTGTTTCTAAAATGTTTTGGGCTCTATCTGGTAGGCCCGAAATTTTGTCTTCAAAATTTTGTGATAGGGCCAGGGATGTAGTGAGACCTATCAACATGAAATATAAGCTGTGGACTAACTACTAGGTCTCTCTTTTTTTGTTTTTTTTCCTTTTGTGTTGTTT
Organism: Sophora flavescens; assembly: GCA_030762895.1. Taxonomy (NCBI): domain Eukaryota; kingdom Viridiplantae; phylum Streptophyta; class Magnoliopsida; order Fabales; family Fabaceae; genus Sophora; species Sophora flavescens. Next base: position 50,736,794 of record CM061066.1, on the reverse strand, counting down.
ATTTTTATAAATTTTGGGCCAATACATAAGGTTCCAACAAAAGCAAATGTGTTCCCAATTTTTTTTTTTTTACTGATATGGGCCTTTTCAGATTTGGGTCAGATTCTTTCCCTTTTAGAAAAAATGCTTTAGTAAAAAAAATTAATTAATATAAAAATTAAAAGAATTTTGTTAAAACAAAAAGGGTGGTAAAAAATAGGAAAAATATTTTGAGTTCACGCACCAATCTACAATGTTGATGTATAAATTTTCATCCTCAAGTGTTGTATGAATTGTAAGGGTTTATCGTATAGCTTCGCTATCCTTAACCCTGTGCAAGAGTGAATTCTTTCTTTTGTAAAAATTAAGATATCCTCAATTTAACACTTTTAACCATTTTTACCCAATTTCATTTTATAACAAATATCTTTTGAATTCACGCAATAATTTACGACGTTGATGTATGGACTTATTCATCCTCAAGTGTCGTATGAATTGTAAGGGTTTATCGTATAGCGCTCCTATCTTGGACTCTGTAAAGGTGAATTTATTTTAAAATAAAATCCCTTTTTTTAAACAAAAAAATCAAAAATCAAATCTTTATCAAAAAATTAAAAATCAACCAACCAATCAAATTTTTTTTCTAAAAGAACTACGTGGCTTTGAGTTTCCCATTGCACCCGGGAATACGTAGGAGCAAGATAAATCATCTTGTCAAGCCAAAAACTAAATTTTCCTTTTTTTTGTGTCTCTTTTTATGTTAAAATAATTAATCAAAATAATTAAACTTGTCTGTTTTTAGGGATACTCTATGGACACGGTGCCATGTTCAGTCCCTTAGATTTGAGGTTGACCTGTGGACTCATGTGTCATGTTCAACCTCATTTAATTTTTATGAACAATAAATTAAAAAACGTAAGAATTAATAAAAATTTAAAATATTAAAAAATTAAAAAATAATTATTTCTTGTAAATAATTTTTTGGGGTAAAATAAATATTTAAAAGGTTATTAAAATGTTTTTGCACGATTAACTTGAGGTACCGTTTTTTTTAAAACGGGCGATGTGGGGTGCTAACACCTTCCCTATTCGTAACCGACTCCCGGACTCACCTCTCTCTTTTTTAGACCAGTTTACCTTCAAAATAATTGGGTTTTTCTAAGATTTTCCCAATAAAAGTTTTAGTGGCGGCTCCTCTGTCTTTTTACTTCTTTTTCGCGGCTCCCGGAAGGGACGGTCGCGACACCGTCGTCCTTCGATTACCTCCTGTGTCTGACCTGTGAATGACGACAACAACATCATTCTCTCTACCAACTTGTCGAGCCCAGTTCAACATATCATCTCAAGATGGAAATACCTGACAATACAAATTTAGGATTATGATATAATGTTTACACAAAGTCATAACATAAAACTAACAATTATTCATTAATCAACAACCTTTGTGAAGTTGGCACAGGCAAACACAAGAAGGGGGGTTGAATTGTGTTTGTTAATTATTTTCGCAAAACTGAAGAGTTTAGAGATAGAAAATTCACGCAAGAGATTTTATCCTGGTTCACTCTCTTCCAACCAAGAGCTATATCCAGTCCCTTCAACTTGAAGGATTTTTCCACTATTTCTCCAAATAGATTACAAACAAGTATTCAACACCTCTTCAGGCTACAAGTATTGCTTTCTTGGCAAGCCTCTTCAGGCTCTAACTCTATCACACTGATTTAAAAGTTGATCTTCTTAACACTAAGTGTGAGAATATGACAGTTTAAGATCAGTTGAATATTACAACAATATTCAAACTAATGAATACAGACTCTTGCTCTTGAAAGAATAATAGAATAAATGATAATGGCAAAAGTTCAGCTAGCAAGATTGTGCAGACAAGAGTTTCTTGTTCAGTATCTGAGGTCTTCAATTTATAGTGACCTTCTTATCCTCTCGTAATTCTTCAACGGTTACTTTGAATAATCCCGTTTAGAGATAGCATTAAATGCATGATATCCGTTGTGACTAATGGCTTGATTTTGGCGAGTTGAAAAGCATCCTTGGTTATCAGAAAATCACAAAATGGAGGCTCACTGTTCCGAGTAATTGTACCGTAAGAAATTTCTTTCCTCCTTTGTGTATAACCCAGCTTTTGTCCAGCAATAAAGATGTCATCGTACAGATCGTTTTGCAATTCCAATTGTACTATTTGTTTTTTGTATTTCCTTGATAGTACTATGAACTTTTTCAAAGGAAACAAGACATTAAATCGGATAAAAACAAATGGAAAGAACAAATATTCATTTGAAATAAATATCAATCATTTGAAATAAATTCATTATGGACCAGATTGCATTAAATCATATTCAAGGTATTAAAGATATAAAACATATAGAACCGTCTACTTAGTTTTAAGAACGCATCTATACTAGATTTTATTCTGCTCGTCCACTGACGTGGCAGAAGCGTTTGTCCACTAATGTGGTAGAAACGCTCGTCTACTAATATGGTAGAAGCGCTCGTCCACACAAGTCTTTGGACTTGATAAGTCCTTAGAGAACCTTCGTCCAATGACGTGGCACTATGGACTTCTACTGAATTTTAGTTAGGCACTATGGATGTATACTTGAGTTTCAAGGATAACACTCGTCTGCTGACGTGGCAAAATGGACGCACTTATTTTCAAGTCTTTGGACTTGCTGTTCTTAACAAGTTATTTAGGTATTCATTTATAGCCTCATCTACTAAGGAAAGCCAGTCTATATATTGATTAAAATATAAACAGTTTAAATAACCTTTGGACTGGTAATTCTTTGCACGAGTCCAAGCATTGTATACCTTATATTATTTTGGATATTCCTGCATAAACTAAACACTTGTTAGATCTCAACTAACACTTTGCCAAGCAAGTTTAATCCTTTTGTTAACATCAAAACTTAGAGATTATTAAATCCAAAACCACTTTGGTTCCAACAATCTCCCCCTTTTTGATGATGACAAAACTAATTAAATTTGAAAAGCAAAGTCTAAGAGAGCTTGCAGGGCTCCCCCTAAGACAAAGCATTCAAATACTTAAGCAGACTAATAAATTAACAGATAGGTACAAACACTTATCATTCTTAGAATCTATATAATCACAAGTATATCAGAGCAATATATCGAGTTGAAAAGAATATGCAAATGCAAACACATAAGAGCTTTTCAACAACTGATTTTATATATAATTTTCTTTCTTTTTCTTTCTCCCCCTTTTTGTCATCAGTCAAAAAGGTAAAAAGGGAGTGGACCATCACTGTCAGTAAACAGATAAGAAAGAATAGATTTGAAAAAGAAGGAGGTGGAGGAGGGGGTTGGTTTGGATTTTGATTTTTCTGAAATTCCATTAACAAGGCCAGCATTTGAGTCACATAGCATTTGTAGGGGCCAAGGTATCTTGCACTTGCTTTTGTACTCTTTCCTCAATTTGTTGTGCCATCTACTCAGTCTTCTCTTCAACTATCTTTCCAACCTTATCATCAACAATTCTTCCAATGATGTCCTCAAGATTTTGTGGCAAGGATAATTGTCTTGAGCTCTTAGCAGAGTCTGAGATGGTGCCTTAAGCTTGGGCTGGTGGATGAACCATAGCAAGAGCTAATGGTTGAGAAGATGTCTTAGCAAACTCAGCACCTTGCTCAGAAGCACATATCTCATCAGACTACTCTGTCATAGTTGGCTCAACAGTAGCAACAGCATCAGGTAAGGGAGTTGAAGGTTCAGAAGCAGGTTTTGAGAAGATTTCTACATTCAGCTCAGGGCCTTCCACAACTAATTCTTTAGTTGTATGCTCAGAGGATGAGGTTGAAGCTGAGGAAAAAGCATATTGTAGAATTGGCTCAAGGATATCCTTTGCCCAGTGAATTGTATTAGGAATTTCCACATCACGACTGGTTATTGGCAGACCCCACAGATCCTTGAAGATTAGATATTTGACACTAGAGAGTCCACATCTGCCTCTGAATTTTGGATTTTTCTTCTTCTCTTCAGCAAACAGGCCAGAAGTGGAGGCTTCTCTGGTGCAGTGAATCAAGTGGGATTGCCAGAAGGCTCCTGCATAGTTAGCCTCAGTGACCATCTCATTTGGCAAGGACTGAATATAATCCATTTGTGAGTGGTCAAAGGGTTCAGAATTGAGATCCAGCATGATGTCTTCAACTACTGGCATTTTTCCTTTGTGCCTTGGATGCTTCCTGTCCTTGTCCTTGTTTAGATCAATCATTGACAACCTAGGACAGATCTTGTTGGGCTTGACTCCAACATTGGTAGAAGTGGAGTGTCTTAACCAGGTTGGAGGGACAAATCGTGCAGCTTTGTCTGCTCTGAAGTGGCTGAATTCCCATTTCAGCATCTCATACATCAGAATGTCCACAAACTGGTCAACAGCAGCTCCATATTTTCTTGGATGTTTGAAAGTCATCCATTTTGTAGTCTGATCCATGACAAAAGGAACTTGACTGAAGGATCCGGCTCTTTTCTCAAGAACACTTCCAATATTCTTCTTGCTTGGATCTATATGCCAATCAGATATGATAACTCTTTCTACTCCATCAGTGAAAGGTTTAAGAGGTGGAAGTTTCACTAGGTTAGGGTAGATTTTTCTATCAGGGAAACTTTGTTGGGGAAGGTGGATGAGGAGAGGTCTATGTTCATTGAACATTTGAGAAGGCAATGGGCCAGTTGGAGTGTGGGGTTCGGGGTTGACCCAGTAAGGATAGATGTTGAGGGGTTCATACTCATACTCTGCCAAGGGATACCATTTTGTAAGAATGAGTTCTGGTTCTTGTGGAATGGTGTGGAAAAGTATTTTCCATTCTCTTTGTACTTTGGCCCAATTTTCAGATTTGCCAGTATAGAGAGTAGAAGAGGGAATTATGGGTATAGATAAAATTTTCAAGGGTTTTGGAAATGGGGCTCCATTGCTAATGTTGTTATCTACATGCGTTAGTGGTGAGGGTGGTGATTGTGGCAGGGTAGGAACATAAGCAGCATCCACATCATGTGGAGTAGAGATATTATCATCATAAGTTGTCAAATTAGATACTAAATCATCTACTGCTAATCTAACAGGGTCATCAACAGAGATTACTACCTCAGAAGTCAAGGTTGTTCTAGCCCTCTTTGTCGGTTGCCTTTTCTTCTTAGCAATTGGACCAGCAACAACAGCAGCTTGTTTTTCTAGAATGGCAGCAATATGAAGTTCATCATCTTCTTCTTCAGACATGATGACTTTCCTTGTCCTTTTTGGTGTAGGTGGAAGAGTAGCACCAGAAGATATAGAGGGGACAGATCCTCTAGTAGTCCTCTTGGGAATGGGTTGCCTTACAGCCATAGTCTTTCTCTTGGTCACTTTCTTTAAACCAAGAATTGCAGCTTCGTTGGGTTCAATTGATTCTTCCTTAATCTTCATTTTCTCTTCAACCTTTGCCAACTCCACTTGCTTGTAAGTGCTGAGTTGCATGCCACTGAGATTAACTCGGCCAAAGTCAACAGCTTGCAACCCTTTTCTCACGAAGGAGTCTTTCTTGTTCATCCTTAGGCTTTGCACTTAGAATATCGTACACGCCTTGCTGCTTGAGAATTTTTGACAATAGATGAGTGAAAGTAATGTGAGAAGTAGATTCTCTGTTGGTAATGGCATCCTTGAAGCGATGAAATAGGATCCATGGTAGGTTAATCTTGGTTTCAAAAACCAGATGGCAAAGGCAGAACTTGGAAGAGCTGATAAATTGTCCTTAGAGCCAATCTTATGTAGCACCACCTTATTCAGAATCTGGTGAAGAATCCTGATGTGATCTTTCATCTCAGATGATTTCCAAGAATGATTTCTCACGCTGTCTTGCCTCATAAGGGTAACGGCAATTGTCTCTGGACCACCTAGGTCTTCTTCCCAGTTTTCAATGAAGACTAATCCTTCTTGAGCATAAGCAATCACATCAGAGATGGTTTTCTCTGATACTATCACTTTCCTTCCCAGCACGAATCTAACAACTTCTGTTTCAGGGATCTTTGGTCTCCTCCAGAATTCCCTTATCAAGTCTGGATACACCGAGACCTTTTCCAAAAAGATTCCATCCCAACCAGCAGCGTTAATGAACTTACTCACATCCAAATTGTATTCTTGTAGAATTCCAAATTCGAAGTGGTGTTCCACGGATATGGACATAATATCAGTTGCAAAAGCAGGCAAGGGAGCATTGGTTGAAGCCATTGTTGAGTAAGATGAGTTTTAGAAGATCAGGGTAGACAGAGAGTTCGAAAGATTCAGAGAGAAGGAGTGATAGGGATGAAGAGACGTGAAAAGATTTTCAGAGGGAAATAGGTTACTTTTAAATATTTCTAAAAACCAATAGTTTCCAAAAAAAATAATGACAAGACATGTCATTAAGTGTAAAACGGCGTTGGTAAACCTGGAACCGTAAAAAGTTACGATGGGATTGATGAGGGTAGCTGACTTAGCAAGGAAAGAGAAGAGTTTTATATAAATGTGTTCAAGAATAAATTAATATAAGCAATAAATGGGTGCATAGACGAGTCCACAAAAGACTAAGAGTGGACGTGCAAAGACATAGGTAGTAGACGCGTAGAATCCACTTGCTCTGGACGTCATGACTAGTGGATGTGTAGAGAAAACATGCAATGGACGACCAAAATAATAAATATACTAGCTCAATCCACATACAACATATTCAAATGCTTTCTTATAAAGATAAATCTGTCCTCCGCAAGAGGTTTAGTGACGATATCTGCCCATTGGTGGTCAGTATCTACAAATTGAACATCAAACACACCTTTTTGCACATAAGCTCTAATAAAATGATGTTTAATCTCTATGTGCTTAGCTCTATAATGCAATATTGGATTCTTAGATAAATTGATTGCAGCAGTATTATCACACATAAGTGGAATACTACTTACAAATACATTATAGTCCTCCAATTGGTGTTTGATCCATAGAAGTTGTGAGCAGCAGCTTGCAGCTGATATGTATTATGCTTCAGCAGTTGATAGAGCAATGGTACTTTGCCTTTTGCTTGACCATGATACTAGGTTAGCTCCAATGAAGTGACATCCTCCACTGGTGCTTTTTCTTTCAATTCTATCTCCAGCATAGTCAGCATCACAGAAACCAACTAATCTGTAATCATCATTTTTCTTAAAGCACAAGCCCAGATTAGTAGTACCTTTTAAATATCTAAATATTCTTTTAACTGCTGAGAGATGAGACTCTCTAGGATCATATTGAAAACGAGCACATAAGCAAACACTGAACATTATATCAGGCCTAGACGCAGTCAGATATAAAAGAGATCCTATCATACCTCTATATACTTTTTGATCTACCTTTTTTTCTTTATCATCTTTGTTCAGTGTTGAAGTGGGATGCATAGGGGTATTAATTGGTTTGTAATCATCTATCTTAAACCTTTTTAGAAGTTCCTTTGTATACTTAGTCTGATGGATGTGCACCTCATCCATAGACTGTTTAACTTGAAGTCCAAGGAAGAATTTGAGTTCTCCCATCATGCTCATTTCAAATTCTTTTTGCATTAATTTAGAGAATTTCTTGCACAGAGATTCATTAGTAGCACCAAAAATGATATCTTCAACATAAATTTGTGCTATAATGAAATCTGACTTGATAGACTTTCTAAATATAGTTGGGTCTACTTTTCCTCTGTTAAAACCATTTTCCATTAGAAACGAACTTAACCTATCATACCAAGCTCTAGGAGCTTGTTTAAGTCCATACAATACTTTCTTAAGCTTATAAACATGTTCAGGGTGATTTGTATTTTTAAAGCCAGGAAGTTGCATGACATATACTTCTTCATTATTAAAGCCATTTAAGAAAGAACTTTTAACATCGATTTGAAAAAGCATAAAGCTATGATACGCAGCAAACGATATTAAAGTTCTTATGCTTCTAGTCTAGCAACTGGTGCAAATGTTTCGGTGTAGTCTATACCTTCTTCTTGAGAGTAGCCTTGAGCAACAAGTCTTTCCTTGTTTCTCACAACCTTACCATCTTCATCAAGCTTGTTTCTGTAGACCCACTTTGTTCGAATGACTGACTTGTCTTCAGGCAGGGGTACAAGCATCCAGACTTCACTTCTCTCAAATTGATTTAGCTCTTCTTGCATAGTAAGAATCCATCCTTTGTCCAGTAGAGCTTCGTCCACTGTCTTCGATTCATATTTAGAGACAAGAGCATAATCACTTTGTTCTCTGAAGGTTGACCTAGTTCTTAGCTTGTCATTGGGGCCACCTATGATTTGATCTTGAGGATGGTAATTTCTAAAATACCAAGATTTCTGACCGTTTTACTGTTAAGAGGTAGATGTTTCATATTGTTGTTAAGAAGTGTCGTATACTTGGATATCAGACTTGATTTTTGGTTTCTCTCCTGAGATATTTAGATCAAGATCTGCAAAAGCTTCATCTAGCTCTGATAGTTTCTTATCAGGTTGTTTGTCATCAAATTTTACATATACCAATGATCTTTCCTTTTTTGGTTTCCTCCAAAAGTGACCCAGCCACCACCTTTGGGTCGAAGGTCTTGGAACATATACCTTTCTCCTATCATGTGTCGTGAGCATCCACTATCCAAGTACCAGGACTTCTGTTTCTTTCCTGTTGTTAAGCAGATCTGCAACAGGGATTATCTTATCTTTAGGTACCCAAATTGACTTAGGTCCTTTCTTGTTAGTGATCATAGGTCGTGAATGCTTTGCATGCTTGTTATGTATGCATTTAGATGACACATGCCCACTTTTTCCACATACTTTACAGTAAGTATTGGAAGGGCTTGGTTTTGACTTAGTATGCTGTGGACGAACTTTAAAAGCCTTATATTGTGTATGAACTTTTGGTTTATTCAAAGACGCATTCTGCTTCTATTTATCATAACCAATGCCAGATTTGTCATATGGTGATCTAGAATATCTTAATATAAGATTTAATTTATCTGAGCTACCAACCAGTTTTGACAGAGAGTCTGTCAAGTATGTCGCATCTTGTTTTAGTTGTTCAACTTCACAAGAGCTTTTAGACTTACACTTAGTCTTGTCAGTCAGACTAACATAGTTTGATTTTAATGTTTCATTTTCATCATTAAGATTTTGATTTACTGTGCAGACCTTATTATAATCTCTAGAAAGTTTAGTAAACTTCTTTTTAAGTCTCTTATACTCTTTAGACAGTATGCATGATTCATGCAGCAATTCATCAGAAACAGTTTGAAGAGTAGATGGATCAGATTATATTACCTCAGCATCAGTGAATTCATCTTATGATGGAGTGTCAGCCATGAAGCAAATGTTTGCTTCTTCTCCTGCTTCATCTTCTTCATCTGAAGAAGACAGGTCAAGATCCTCCCAATTTACCATCAAGCCTTTTTTTCTTTTTGAAGAATTTCTTTTTCTCCCTCGGCTCTGGGCAGTCAGCTTTGAAGTGTCCTGGTTTCTTACATTCAAAGCACAGGGGTGGACCTTTCTCCTTGGAATCTGACTTCTCCTTGGAAAATTTTTTATTGAACTGCTTCCTTCTGAATCCACCTTTCTTTCTCCACATGTGTTGGATTTTTCTAGAGATGAAAGATAGTTCATCCTCATCTGAGTCATCTTCATTACAAACAAGTATTCAACACCTCTTCAGGCTACAAGTATTGCTTTCTTGGCAAGCCTCTTCAGGCTCTAACTCTATCACAGAGATTTAAAAGTTGATCTTCTTAACTCACTAAGTGTGAGAATATGACAGTTTAAGATCGGTTGAATATTACAACAATATTCAAACTAATGAATACCGACTCTTGCTCTTGAAAGAATAATAGAATAAATGATAATGGCAAAAGTTCAGCTAGCAAGATTGTGCAGGCAAGAGTTTCTTGTTCAGTATCTGAGGTCTTCAATTTATAGTGACCTTCTTCTTCTCTCGTAATTCTTCAACGGTTACTTTGAATAATCCCGTTTAGAGATAGCATTAAATGCATGATATCCGTTGTAACTGATGACTTAATTTTGGCGAGTTGAAAAACATCCTTGGTTATCAGAAAATCACAAAATGGAGGCTCATTGATCTGAGTAATTGTGTAACGCCCTTCGTTACATTAGTGATCCCAAGATAAAATCAATAAAATATCCTCTAAAACATTTAATTAAAACATATATCTCGTAAAGAAAAATTAGAAAAAAAACATTAAAGTCTGAAAATACCTCATATTAAATAATATAGTATTAAATTATCCATGTAATGAATATAGATATAAATAAATAAATAAAAATCAAAAGCCTCAAAACCGGGCGTCTAACTACAATCCCAACGATAAATAATTGCGTCAAGCCACATACGGCTCCTTATTTAAGAACAGACTAACCAACCTAGAAAGACTATCTAATGGTGTCCACTAAGTCTTCACGCCTCTTCAGCCTCAATGACGTCCTCCTCGTGCTCTGAAAACAATGCTTAATAATGAGATATAAAATCCCAGTGATCAACAATACAATTTTATAAAAACATTTTCGAAAATAGCATTGTTCTCACCCAAATCTTGAATAGGAAAAACTGTCCATGGCACCCGCTAATTTTTCAAAATAATATATATAAAGGAAATACTTTTAACATTAATAATAATCTCATCTCAATACATCACATTCCATATACCAGATAAATTCTAGTTTAATCTAAGCGGTCCAAAGACCTCCTAATTAAATTGGCCTCTTGCCGGCATGCCATATATTCACACATCACACGACAATGGCGTCCCATTGCCCACCCCTACTCACGAGGAGTGTTTCGATGTCACCCTCCTGTCGGGGACATTTCCATTTCGATACCTCCCATGTGCACATGGTGGTATTTCTCCTTTTTCGACACCCCAACCTGTGGCGGTGTTACTTTCGATACTCCTTTTTAGGTAGTATTACTCATTTTCGACATCCTAATTATATGGGGATGTTACATTCGATACCCCATTACGGTGGTATTACTTTTCGATACCCCTATCATAGGTGGTATTGCGGCAAACATCATATAATACATTATAACTCAAATATGTCATGTCTCATACATGTAACAAACTATTTTCCACAAATTAAACAAATAAATTTACCCCAACAACAAGCAATCACGAATATCACAATATACCACACATGAATAAGCATCTTACAACATCAATTAATCAACTCATTCCCCTTTTTAACAAAAACCCCCAATTTTAGAAATTAGGTTCTTGCGCAAGATGCATCAAATCAATTAAAACCCCCAATTTCATGTGGTAATTCATTGTCAACACAAACAATCATATATATATATATATATATATATATATATATATATATATATATATATATATATATATACCATGGAAAGGGTTTGTAAAAAGTATTGTTACTCACCTCTCGAAGACCTCCAAAGTGCTCTAAAAATTATTTATGATAAGAATTCACGCTTCCCTAAAAATTCTTCTCCCGTTTGGTGACGTTTTTGGATCTGTGTTGTTACGACGACGCTCCTCTCAAATACTCCCTGTACGCATCACTCTCATTCTCCAAGTTGCTGCGCAGTGCGCACGGCGTCCATATATATATATATATATATATTATGTACAGTTTAGTTTGAGTGGAACATTAAGGGTTTTTAAATTAGTTTTTTTTTTCTTCAGCGTTGGATGGCTGCTTGGGCGTAAGCCCAAGTATTCCTTCTTTTCTTTCTTTTTCTTTTTTTTTTTTTTAATTTCATATATATATATATAATTTTGTATTTTCTATAATAGTTAATAAATTACAATAAATCCTTATACCATCACTTCTTTACACTAAATCTCCCATTTATATTTTATTTGCACTACACTTTTTAATAACTTAATATTAATATTATTATTATTATTTATCTATTTTTTTCAAATTAAATATGTTAGAATTTTAGGATATTACATTTTCTCCCCTCCTTAAAGAATTTCGTCCCCGAAATTCGCTTCATACTCACGCACTTATTTTAACATATGGTATATTCAAACTTAAAGGTCGTCATACCTTAGGTAATAAAATCTGGGTACCGACGGACGATGTCCTCCTCCATCTCCCAAGCGGCTTCCTCAGGAGTCAATCCTTCCCAGAACACTTTCGACAATGGAATTGTCTTGTTCCTCAGAGTCTTAGTGCTCCTGTCCAGGATTTGACTAGGCTTTAGCTTATAGATCAAATTATACTTCAACTGTACAGACTCAGGAGCTATCACATGAGATTCATTAGGCACATATTTTGAGTTGCGACACATTGAAAACATCATGAAGGTTTGCCAACTGTGGCGGAAGAGCCAATTGATAAGCAACAGGTCCGACTCTTTTAAGGATTTGGAAAGGTCCCATGAAATGAGGATTTAGCTTGCGGACCTTCATCGACCTCCCTACCCCCGTCTTAGGAGTGACTCTCAAAAATACATTCTCGCTTTCCTGGAATTCTAGAGGCTTTCTCCTTTTGTCGGCATAGCTCTTTTGTCTACTCTGCGCCGTGCGCATCCTCTCCCTAATTATTTTGATTCTCTCAAAGGTTTCCTGGACCAATCCAGGTCCTATCAAGGTTTTCTCACCCACCTCACACCAACATAAAGGGGACCTACACTTTCTCCCATATAGGGCCTCATAGGGTGCCATGCCCATACTAGCTTGATAACTATTGTTATACGCAAACGCAATGAGAGGTAGGAATCTATCCCAACACCCCCTTCATCCAAGACACATGCCCTAAGCATGTCCTCAAGGGTCTGAATGGTCCGCTCTGACTGACCATCCGTTTGGGGATGATAGGCCGTGCTAAGGTTCAACTTAGTCCCAAAGGCTTGCTGAAAAGCTTTCCAAAATCTAGAGGTAAACCTCGGGTCTCTATCTGACACTATAGATGTGGGTATCCCATGAAGCTTGACTATTTCCTTGATATAGAGGTATGCCAACTTGTCTAAGCTATAGGTTACCTTAATTGGCAAGAAGTGGGCAGACTTGGTTAACCTATCCACTATCACCCAAATGGCGTCTAAGCCCAAACGTGTCTTAGGTAACCCCATCACAAAGTCCATAGAAATTATCTCCCACTTCCATTCTGGAATCTCCAAGGACTGCAACAACCCCGAAGGCTTCTGATGTTCTATCTTAACCTTTTGGCACACTAAAGACCTAGTTACGAAGCTAGCCACATCCTTTTTCATTCCTGGCCACCAATACATCCTCTTAAGGTCTTGGTACATCTTAGTTATTCCAGGATGTATGGTAAACTTTCCCTTATGAGCTTCCTCTAATATCTTCTCTCTAAGGCTCCCCTCCTTAGGAACAACGATTCTATTCTTAAACTTCACTAGCCCATCAACAGACAACTCATAACCCTCTTGTCCTAACCGAGACTGCAACTCCTGATCTAAAAGTTGTTCCCGCCTAACCTCATCTTTAAGGTCGCCATTAATTTCCAACCTATTCAACTTCAAGCTTAAGACATTTAAGGACACGTCCAACACCTCCAGATTCATGTCCTTAAACTCTTCCATGAGGTTCAGCTCTTTCACCATCAAGATCGACACGTGTAGGGACTTCCTACTCAAAGCATCTGCCTCCACATTGGCCTTTCCCGGATGGTACTTCAACTCGAAGTCATAGTCCTTAAGGAACTCCATCCACCTTCGTTGTCTCGTGTTCAACTCCTTCTGGTCGAACAGATATTTAAGGCTTTTATGGTCACTAAAAACTTCAAACTTTGTCCCATAAAGGTAATGCCTCCAAATCTTAAGGGTAAAACCAAGCTGCTAGCTCTAGGTCGTGGGTAGGGTAATTCCCTTCATGTGGCCTAAGCTGTCTAGAGGCATATGCTACCACCTTGCCATCTTGCATTAAGACACATCCCAAGTCATTCTTAGTTGCGTCACAGTACACCACAAAACTCACTAAGGGGTCCGGTATAGTTAAGACTGGTGATGACACCAATCTCCTCTTAAGCTCTTGGAACCCATCCTCACACTCCGGGTCCCACATAAAAGGTTTCCCTTTTCAACTCAACCGGGTCAAAGGTAAGGCTAGTCTAGAGAACCCCTCTATGAACTTCCTATAGTGGCCAGCTAAGCCTAAGAAACTTCTCACTTCGGTTACTGTCTTAGGTTGTTCCCATCCCAACACCGCATAAACTTTAGAGGAATCAACCGCTACACCATCCTTTGAGATGGTGTGTCCTAAAAATTTTACCTCGTTTAGCCAAAACTCACACTTCTCTGGTTTGGCATAAAGACGCTCGTCCCTCAAGGTCTGCAACACCAACCTTAAGTGTTTTCCATGTTCTTATGGTGTCCTAGAGTATATTAAAATATCATCTATGAACACCACCACAAACCTGTCCAAGAAGGTCCTAAAGATCCGATTTATGTAGCCCATGAAAATGGCTGGGGCGTTGGTCACACCAAAGGGCATCACTACATACTCATAGTGCCCATACCTTGTCCTGAAGGCTGTCTTAGGAATGTCCTCGCTTCTAACTCTAATCTTGATGGTATCCCGATCTTAGATCTATTTTGGAAAACATTGACGCTCCCCTTAACTGACCTAAGAGATCATCTATCCTAGGCAAGGGATATTTGTTCTTGATGGTTACCTTATTCAGTTGCTTATTCAACACACAACCTCATACTCCCATCCCTTTTTCTTCACTAAAAGCACTGGTGCTCCCCAAGGTGACACACTAGGCCTAATGAACCCCTTTTGTAACATACCTCTATCTGTTTCTTGAGCTCGCTCGACTCTAGAGGTGTTATCTTGTAAGGCGCTACAGATATTAGTCTACTATTTGACACTAGATCTATGCTAAACTCAACTCCCTATTGAAACTTGCGCATCATAGAGATAGTCGCTACATCATTGTCTGCCTCTATAGTAGCAGTGAATGAGAGTATGTATCCTTGAGCTCTCCAAACCCAACACTTATCACCAGAAATGACGAATAAAATACGAGTCGACACCGAAAATAAAAGGACATTGGATGTGAAGA
Source organism: Sophora flavescens (assembly GCA_030762895.1). Taxonomy (NCBI): domain Eukaryota; kingdom Viridiplantae; phylum Streptophyta; class Magnoliopsida; order Fabales; family Fabaceae; genus Sophora; species Sophora flavescens. The sequence goes on along the minus strand of CM061066.1, from coordinate 50,721,780 downwards.
GATAAGGATATTTTTGTCAGAATACTTATGGCAATGAGTCTAGATGCCAATAAGTCAATACCAAGAATAACACACAATACATAGATAACAATAAGTTTGATGTCATAAGGAGTGTCTTGATGCACAAGGAAGTAATTTAAACAATCAATGGAAGAACAAGAATATCCCTATAGGAGTAGAAACTTATGAACCAAAGGGCAAATGAAAAATTGGCATCTCCAAATTTTCACACATAAATGATGTATCAAGGGATGCGTTGCTCCTGAATCAGACAATATAATAATAATTTTTTTTAACGAGTAGAAGAAACTCAGCCGCCTTCGGATCTAAGCTGCCTCAGAATGATGACGGATTTTTCTTCTTGAATTCGAAAAGCCCCACATGTTAAGGGTCCTAGGTTGCCACCACTTCATTAGTGACTGGCCTCCATTCCCCTTCAGTTGACGGAGAGTCTCCGCCCGCGCTTGCATGACTCTGGCTATACAATCCAAAGCTGGCGCAAGTGCAACGTTCGTCCCTCGCCTATTAATCGCCATAAATCTGCTCACTACCAATGAAATACTGGGTTGATCAGGTCCAATATCCCAAAGATTAGCATGCAGCATTTATAACTCTAACAAGCATCCTATGCGCCCAAGTTTTGTTTTATAAAAGCCCCAATGCCACAGTCCGATTTAGAATCGAACTGCTCTGATACCATAAATGTAACGCCCTTCGTTACATCAGTGATCCTAATATAAAATCAATAAAATATCCTCTAAAACATTTAATTAAAACATATATCTCGTAAAGAAAAATTAGAAAAAAAACATTAAAGTCTGAAAATGCCTCATATTAAATAATATAGTATTAAATTATCCATGTAATGAATATAGATATAAATAAATAAATAAATAAAAATCAAAAGCCTCAAAACCGGGCGTCTAACTACAATCCCAACGATAAATAATTGCGTCAAGCCACATACGGCTCCTTATTTAAGAACAGACTAACCAACCTAGAAAGACTATCTAATGGTGTCCACTAAGTCTTCACGCCTCTTCAGCCTCAATGACGTCCTCCTCGTGCTCTGAAAACAATGCTTAATAATGAGATATAAAATCCCAGTGATCAACAATACAATTTTATAAAAACATTTTCGAAAATAGCATTGTTCTCAGCCGGTGCGGTAACCGGAAAAACTGTCCATGGCACCCGCTAATTTTTCAAAATAATATATATAAAGGAAATACTTTTAACATTAATAATAATCTCATCTCAATACATCACATTCCATATACCAGATAAATTCTAGTTTAATCTAAGCGGTCCGAAGACCTCCTAATTAAATTGGCCTCTTGCCGGCATGCCATATATTCACACATCACACGACAATGGCGTCCCATTGCCCACCCCTACTCACGAGGAGTGTTTCGATGTCACCCTCCTGTCGGGGACATTTCCATTTCGATACCTCCCATGTGCACATGGTGGTATTTCTCCTTTTTCGACACCCCAACCTGTGGCGGTGTTACTTTCGATACTCCTTTTTAGGTAGTATTACTCATTTTCGACATCCCAATTATATGGAGATGTTACATTCGATACCCCATTACGGTGGTATTACTTTTCGATACCCCTATCATAGGTGGTATTGCGGCAAACATCATATAATACATTATAACTCAAATATGTCATGTCTCATACATGTAACAAACTATTTTCCACAAATTAAACAAATAAATTTCCCCAAACAACAAGCAATCACGAATATCACAATATACCACACGTGAATAAGCATTTTACAACATCAATTAATCAACTCATTCCCCTTTTTAACAAAAACCCCCAATTTTAGAAATTAGGTTACTGGCAGTATGCATCAAATCAATTAAAACCCCCAATTTCATGTGGTAATTCATTGTCAACACAAACAATCATATATATATATATATATATACACCATGGAAAGGGTTTGTAAAAAGTATTGTTACTCACCTCTCGAAGACCTTCAAAGTGCTCTAAAAATTATTTATGATAAGAATTCACGCTTCCCTAAAAATTCTTCTCCCGTTTGGTGACGTTTTTGGATCTATGTTGTTACGACGACGCTCCTCTCAAATACTCCCTGTACGCATCACTCTCATTCTCCAAGTTGCTGCGCAGTGCGCACGGCGTCCATATATATATATATATATATATATATATTATGTACAGTTTAGTTTGAGTGGAACATAAGGATTTTTAAATTAGTTTTTTTTTTCTTCTTCAGCGTTGGATGGCTGCTTGGGCGTAAGCCCAAGTATTCCTTCTTTTCTTTCTTTTTTTTTTCTTTTTTTTTAATTTCATATATATATATATATATATATATATATATATATTTACGCCCAAGTATTCCTTCTTTTCTTTCTTTTTTTTTTCTTTTTTTTTATTTCATATATATATATATATATATATTTATATATATATATAATTTTGTATTTTCTATAATAGTTAATAAATTACAATAAATCCTTATACCATCACTTCTTTACACTAAATCTCCCATTTATATTTTATTTGCACTACACTTTTTAATAACTTAATATTAATATTATTATTATTATTATTTATTTATTTTTTCAAATTAATTATGTTAGAATTTTAGGATGTTACAAATTGTACCTTAAAAAATTTCTTTTCACCTTTGTGTATAACCCAGCTTTTGTCCAGCAATAAAGATGTCATCGTACATATCGTTTTGCAATTCCATTTGTACTATATGATTTTTGTATTTCCTTGATAGTACTATGAACTTTTTCAAAGGAAACAAGACATTAAATCGGATAAAAACAAACGGAAAGAACAAATATTCATTTGAAATAAATATCAATCATTTGAAATAAATTCATTATGGATCAGATTGCATTAAATTATATTCAAGGTAGTAAAGATATAAAACATATAGAACCGTCTACTTAGTTTTAAGAACGTATCTATACAAGATTTTATTGTGCTCGTCCACTGACGTGGCAGAAGTGTTTGTCCACTAATGTGGCAGAAGCGTTCGTCTACTAATGTGGTAGAAGCGCTCGTCCACACAAGTCTTTGGACTTGCTAAGTCCTTAGAGAACCTTCGTCTAATGACGTGGCACTATGGACTTCTACTGAATTTTAGTTAGGCACTATGGATGTATACTTGAGTTTCAAGGATAGCACTAGTCTGCTGACGTGGCAAAATGAACGTGCTTATTATCAAGTCTTTGGACTTGCTGTTCTTAACAAGTTATTTAGGTATTCATTTATAGCCTCGCCTACTAAGGAAAGCCAGTCTACCTATTGATTAAAATATAAACAGTTTAAATAACCTTTGGACGGGTAATTCTTTGCACGAGTCCAAGCATTGTATACCTTATATTATTTTGGATATTCCTGCATAAACTGAACTCACTTGTTAGATCTCAACTAACACTTTGCCAAGCAAATTTAATCCTTTTGTTAACATCAAAACTTAGAGATTATTAAATCCAAAACCACTTTGGTTCCAACACTTTGTAGTAATGAATGCATCACTACAATCAACGATATCTTTTTCACTGGGAACATCCAACCTCTCTATGCTCACAGGATTCTAGAAAAAAATAAAACATAACAATAAATAAGTTTTTTTTTCAAGACTACAATCAAGGCAAATGAAAATTTATTCTTACATCTACGTCTCTTCCCATATTAATTGACATGTCCATATCCTCAGGTAGATTGGAAAAATAGTCTTCCATGTCCATTCAACATAAGCTTTAAACTGTATGCATCATATCAAATAACAAGAAGACAACATTAAATTATTTTAGAAAAGCTAAATCAGGAACTTTTACACATCCGGAATTTATTTTCCGGATGTACAATTTATACATCCGGAAGCTAAATTCCGGAAGTGTGAAATTTAACACGCCCGGAAAATATTTTCCGGATGTTCAAATTGTAACATCCGGAAAATCAATTCCGATAGTACAAATAAATGTACGTCCGCAAAACATATTCCAGAAGTGTAATTTTTATGCTTCCGGAAGCGAAAATCCGGTAGGTGCACAAACTACCACAAATTCCATCCAAATTTGAATTTCCGGAGGTACATTATGAGTGTCCGGATTTTGGTTTTCGGAGGATTCCGGAAAATAAATTCCGAAAGTTTCGAATACAAAAAAAGAGTTGTAGAAACTCACCGGTTCCGTGACGGGCATGAACGATGATCACCCCGCACGGTTCCTTTTGAAATAACACTCACGAGATGAACTAAAAACAAAGTATCTTCTTCCCTTTAGCAAAACAATGTCAATCCAATATGACAGAGCTACAAAAAAAAAAGTACCCTTTCATTGTTGTGTGACAATGGTGGAGGTGGTGAGAATGGTGGAGAAGGTGACAAAGGTATGGAGAGGTGAGAAAGGGAGTGGTTCTGGTGTGGGGGGTTGGGTGTGGGGTCAAGGATGTGTGTGATATAGTGAGGTGAGTGAAAAGGGTATTTTTGAGAAAAAAATCAAAATAAAATTGCAAGGTGCAAGGAGCAATTTGCAAGGTGTTAATAGCATCTCCTTCCCCGATTTACATTGAAATGCATGTAATAGATGGATGGGCGTCATCTAATGTGATTCTATTTTTTTTTACTTTTATTTGGGTCTTGTTAAATAAAATACTGATTAAGAAATAAAAAATAAATAAATTTTTACTGTAAATTTTTTCCTTAATATATTAAATGTATCTTCTACATTTTTTAATAAAAACTTGTCTATACTAGCAGCACCTGTCTGGTCGAATTTCTAATGTTTTTATTCGTTTTTATTGTGTAAATTTCTGCAACTTTACAATGTGACTTCTTAATATAAATGCATATTATATACTTAATCATTACAAAAGATAATTTAGTAACAACTATCGTTTGGCCTTGACATATTCGAATCTAGCTTAATTGAGAGATTAGGTATGAATTGATTCCTTAATTTATTTTAAATTTTTAAAAAGTAAAAATTGTATCGTTCTATACACTTATTCTTTAGAATTTGGCTTGATAGGTAAAAGAATTTTGCCCCTATAAACTAACAGTAGAGGTTATTAGTAGGGGTGGCAAAATGATTCATTTGTCCACCATCCATCCAGTCCATCCATGAAAAAATCCATCCAATCCATCCATTTATAAAAATATAATATAAATGGATTGGATGGATTGGATGGTTTTTTTAGTGGATGGTTTATGATCCATCCAATATTTTTTAAAATCCATTGGACCAACAATAAAAAATGTAATGGATGACTTTTATCCATTCCAAAACCAATTTATTTTTTTCATATTATTTTTCATCAAATAAAAAAAACCTCCATTTATAAATAAAAAAAACACTCCATGTAGATCACATGCAATTGGTTCGAAGTGTAGATTCAAAAACCCTATCGGTTTCAAATTGCACTGCAAGGCACAGATTCAAAAGCTAGGGTATAGATTGTAAGATCTACACTGCAAATTTCCTCCTCTTCACAAATCAGGTTCGATTAATTTCCTCAGCTGGATTATGAAATTTGAATTCTCTTTTCGGAATTCTCTGGATTATTTTTATAAAAAATATTCTTGTAAATTGTTTTCTTTATGTTATGTTCATACTTGTTAGTTTGGACAATAAAAAGTAGAAAAAGACGATGTTTTGGAACGTGTAATTTTTTTTATTACTTAAAATTAAAATAGCATAAAAGAGTAAAAATTAAGTACAAATATTATTATTTAGAAAATGCTCATCAGCGCCCCAAATTTGAAAAAGTTTTTATTGGTATTTGATATATTTTGTATTTTGAAGTATGATGAACTTAGTTTTCTAATAATATTTTGATGAAAAATGCTAACGAGTATATAGTGTCCTTAAGACACTCGTTAATGAAAAAAAATTATACAAAAAATTGATATATTTAATATTTGAAATTTAAAAAAGTGAAATGTTTGTTTTTAATAAAAATTTATTTTTCTGAATTCTTAAAAGTCCTGAAGATCCTTTTTTGATTTAGGACCCATTTTTTTATTTCTTTTCTTTTATTTCCTTCTTAACTAATGTCCCAGAACCATCGTCATCATCAACATCCTAAAATTATGCAGTGAGAGTGTCAAATGAACTTGGGGCACGCCACCCAAGAACTGCAAGATTTTCACTAGTGGTTGCTGTGATCACTTCGACTTTTATTGGTGTCTTGCTCTCGTTGGTGCTGATCATATTCCGGAAGGAATACCCTTCCCTGTTTTCAACCGATGCAGAAGTGAAAGGACTGGTGATGAAGCTCACACAGATGAATTATATATTTTAGTGGTTAACTCATTTTATACTGAGTTAAATGGAAATAATTTCGCAAGTAAGAGAGACGGTAGAGATGGGAAAGAGAGAGACAGAGGAGAGAGAGGGGAAAGAGAGAGGAGGAGAGGATATTTTAAAACCAATAAAATTATTTAATTGTACAAAAAAATTTATTAGGAGAGGATATTTTAAAATTAATAAAATTATTTAATTGTACAAAAAAAATTTATTAGGAGAGGATATTTTAAAACTAATAAAATTATTTAATTGTAAAAAAAAATTATTCTTTAAAATAATTTTTATGGATGGATTGGATATCCATCCATAAAAAAGTTGTTAATGGATGGATTGGATGGATTTTATTAAATGGATATGGATGGATTGGATTTTTTTTAATGAATTTTTAATGGATCATAATGGATTAATGGATCGTTTTCAATCCATCCATTACAATCCGCATAAAAATTTATCCAATCCATCCATTTGCCTCCCCTAGTTATTAGTGCTCAGAATAAACCCTTGAAAAATACGTGAAAATAAAAGAATAAGTGATGCAGTTTTACGCCACATGCAGTTTTACTGGCTTTACGCCACATACTGCTTTTCAACCGTTCTAATGACCTAGGTTTAACATTTTACGCCACATGCAGTTTTCTTTTTTAAAATTTAAAATAAGTAATGCAGTTTATTTTTTTTAAAATTTGGAAATCAGTTTTATAGTGTAGGAGTGGTATTGGTATTTTGAAATGTTGAAACCAAAATTCAACTATCCTCTTTATATATTAGTATAGATTCTATCTCATTTTTCAAAAATTTAGTAAGGAAACACTGAAAACAAAACAATAATTTGATAATTATTTTAGTTGAAATTATCTTTGAAATTAAAAAATGAACATAGGAAACTGGAAATAAACCAAACAGGCCCCAAGTCATCCCTTTTCAAATGATTTGAGGATGAATTTTGATTTCACTTTGTTTCATGTGCAATATATTTTCAATATAACATATTGTGGTTACTCTGTACATATCCATCCCTTCTCTCCATTTCCAGGTAACATCATTTATAAATTTATCCTTGAGTTGCTTTTAAATCTTTATGACGGTAAAATATTAATAGCGTCACAATGAATAGAAATGCCAATCAATCAGAAAATATAAATATGTTTGGATTTTGATATCATGCAATTCAGACTCCTAAAATAGAAGCTTTAATTTTCTGCAATATTAGCGGAATAGAAAACTTGGTTGGGAACTTTTTAATTCAGTTTGGGCAATGACGAAATCAAGGGGTGATGTAATTTTGAATGAATTTGGGGGAGACTTTAGTACTGATTGAAATTTGATATCATCTATAATTGTCACCTATGGTTACTACATTTCAATTGTTTTCTTCTATTACTGATTGAAATTTTATTTGCTTAATTACCTTTAATTGCTTTTATTTGAAGTTTTACCTGTTATTCAATTGCATTAAAACAAATAACAGCTATAATAATTATCATAAAGTAATAAATTTTATTGCTTTCAAATTTTAAATTGTGGCAAAGTATGTTCTAATAATCAGGTTTATTGGTTTATGTACTGGCCGAAGATATAAGGCCGAGGATTGTCAATACGACCGAGCTCATTCTTGTAGGTGGGTCGTGACCCGAATTCCTATAAAGCCGAAGACCTATTAATGCACTTGACACCCGAGGATAACTACTCGGGCCTATTCCACAGCAGGCCACGGATGAAGATGTCTCGGCCCCGAGCTATCCAGTCCAAATCGATCGGGCCGAATATCTCATTTGGTCCAAATATCTCTCTGTATACCTCGGAGCCTTATCCTTATCATTATCTAACTGCAATAACAGTCCGATCCTAACAAATAGGATCTCAATAACAGTCCTACCCAAACTGTTACACTAAAACATCTCTATAAATAGGGGTCCAACCCCCTCACTTAGAACTACGTTTGCTTTGATTCCCATTTGGATACGTAGGAGCAAAATTCCAATTCTGTCAAGCTAATTCCGAAACACTCCCACAGGAGCTTCTCCGGAAGAGTATCTCCCACCTGAGATATTTGGACGGAACATTTGGCGCCGTCTGTGGGAATCGAAGCAAAATTTTCCCATACCACAAACAATGGTGAGGACAAGGAGCGGAAACTGCAGGATAGAGGAGCCAGAGAATGCCAACAACGGGGATAATGGGGAACGGTCCATAAACCCAGTTATGACGACCGACAATCCCATTATTCAAGAACTCCTCGCACAAGTGGCAATGCTGAGAAGGGAGAATGAGGAGATTCGTCGGCAGAACAGCCGTCGGGAACGAGAACAAAGCAGAGAAAGGTCCGCCTCTTCTCCTCATGAGAGAGAGCGCCGGACAGCCGAGAATGAAGGATCCAGAAACACGCGCAGAGAAGGAGGCCCATAACCCCGTGTTTCTCATCATGTTGACCGAGCAAACGAGGGGGGATTTCCTAGGCAGCCCCCTGAACTTTCACTTCAGGCAAATAGGCCTAATGAAAGGGTCGGCGTGCGGAGGCCAAGACATCCCTTCACCGATGCCATCATGGAGGTTCCTCTTCCAGTCAACTACAAACCAATAAACATTGACAGGTATGATGGCACCTCGGACCCGGAGCGTCATTTAGATGCTTTCACTACTCCAATGTACCTCTTCACCGACGATGATGTTGTCATGTGTAAAGTCTTTCCTACTACTCTGAAAGATGCTGCATTAAGCTGGTATACCCAGCTACCGCCAGCATTAGTTGACTCCTTTGACACGTTTATGACTAAGTTCAATGCTCAGTTTGCCACGAGCCGAGCTCATCAAAAAACCTCGGCCTCGTTGGTAAACTTTAAGCAAGAAAAAAAACTAGTCTCTGCGTGATTTTATGGCCAGATTCAGCAAGGAGACTGTCCTCATCCGGAATCTCAGTGCCGATGTTGCACTACACACTATCTTGACCGGGTTACGGCCTGGTCCTTTCGCCAGACACTTAGCCCGGAAGCCACCAACCAGTATGGATGAGTTGAGGAGAAAAGCTGTTGGATTCATTAATATGGAGGAGATTGAGGAGTCTAAGAAAAGAGACAGAACCGATGATTCTGATAGACGAGAAGGGAGAGAGAAGAGAAGGGCTGGAGGAGACAAACAGAAATTCAAAAACACATCCGAGCATTTACATAGGGGACCGAAGTATGAACACTATACCCCCCTCAACACCAACCGAGCTCGGGTATTTGAGGAAGCTTACAACGCAGAACTCTTGCAGCTCCCCAACCGTGGCCACACGCCCCAGAATGCTGATTGGCAGAAGCATTGTCGGTATCATCGTAACTATGGGCATACCACCGAGGAGTGCTGGGTCCTGCGGGATAAGATTGAAGAGTTGGTGCAAGCTGGCCATCTCAATAATTTTGTTCGGAGAAATCACAACAATGGTGAGGGGCGTGGCAGAAGTAGAAGAAGAGGAGGTGGCCAAAGCCCAAGAAGGAGCGACGGTCGACAAAATAATGAAAGAGCAGAAACCAGGGAAGACCAGAATGAAAGGCGAGAGGAGGATAATACTGTCCGAGGTGTGATAAATACTATTTCAGGTGGATTTGCAGGGGGGAGGCACGACAAGTTCAGCTCGGAGAAAACACCTGCGGGCCATTCGGGCTGTCAACTCGGTATCTGGAAAACCCCCGAGGATTTCCCCACCGATTATCTTTTCTGACGAAGACTTCTTGGGGGTGGATCCTAATCAGGACGACCCTATGGTAATCATAGTGCAATTGGCCAACTTATCGGTCAAGAGAACTCTCGTCGACCAGGGGAGCTCGGCTGATATTTTATATTATTCAACATTTCAGAAGCTCGGGATCCCAGAAAAATCTATTCAGCCATACGACAGTAAGCTCGTCGGCTTTGCTGGGGAACAGGTGGATACCAGAGGATACATTGACCTCCTAACTACTTTTGGGGATGGCAGAGCGTCCAAAACTATCATGGTCAGGTACGTGTTGGTTAATGCAGTAACCTCGTACAATATCTTGATCGGAAGACCATCTTTGAACGAGTTAGGAGCTGTGGTCTCTACTCCCCACCTCACAATGAAGTTCCCTTCCAACTCGGGAGACATAGTTGCTGTCCGGGATGATCAAAAAATGGCCAGACAGTGCTATGCTGATAGTTTGCGTGTAAGCAAACTCAAACCTACACCTGCAGAAACACTAGACAGGGGAAAAGACAAGTCTGTGAATTCTATTAGCTCTGTTGAACTAGACCCGAGAATGGACATGCAGGAACAACGGCCACAACCCATTGAGGAGTTAGAGAAGTTCCAGATCGGATCACAGCCCGATCAGTGCACCAAGCTCGGCGGTCAACTTGAGCCGAATTTAAAAAAGAAAATAAAGGAAGTGCTTCGCAGCAACGCCGATTTGTTCACCTGGACCACATCTGACATGCCGGGGATTGACCCCGATTTCTTATGCCACAAACTGGCAATCTGTCCTGAGGCAAAACCGGTAGCCCAAAGGAAAAGGAGACTTGGTGAGGAAAGGAGAAAAGTGGTGGAAGAAGAAATAGCGAAGTTGGTTAAAGCCAACTTTATTCGAGAAGTAGAATACACTACTTGGCTGGCCAACGTAGTTCTGGTCAAAAAAGTAAATGGCAAGTGGCGCATGTGCACTGATTACACAGACTTGAATAAAGCTTCTTATCCTTTACCGAGTATTGATAGGTTGGTGGATGGTGCCTCCGGGTACAGAATTTTGAGCTTCTTGGATGCATATTCGGGGTACAACCAGATCCGAATGTATCCCCCAGATGAGTAGAAACAGCTTTCATAACTGAAGGCTCGAATTATTGTTACCGGGTAATGCCATTCGGATTGAAAAATGCTGGAGCTACCTACCAAAGGCTCATGGACAGGGTGTTCGAAAAATAGATTGGAAGGACTATGGAGGTTTATGTGGATGATATGGTCGTAAAATCCGATGACCACGACAACTACCCGAAAGATTTGGAGGAAATTTTTCAGCAGCTGAGAAAGTATAATATGAGGTTGAATCCGGAAAAGTATGTTTTCGGTGTTCAGGGTGGAAAATTCCTCGGTTTTATATTGACACACCGGGGAATCGAGGCCAATACTGATAAATGCCGAGCTGTGATTGAGATGCGAAGCCCACAAAATATTAAAGAAGTGCAACGACTTGCAGGGCGGCTGGCATCATTATCTCGGTTTCTCCCAAGATCTGCAGAGAAAGCTCGACCTTTCTTTAAATTATTGAAGAGGCCTCAAACCTTCGCGTGGACCGAGGAATGCGAGAAGGCCTTCGTCGATTTCAAGGCCTTTTTGTCTTCACCACCAATATTAACTCGACCTATCCCAGGGAAAGAGTTATACTTATACCTGTCAGCCACCGAGTACACCATCAGTGCGGTCATTGTGCAAGAAGTAGAGAAAGTTCAAATGCCGGTGTACTTCATCAGCAGGGTCCTTCATGATGCCGAAACCCGGTATCAAGTCATAGAAAAGCTGGTTTTGGCCCTGGTAACTGCAGCTCGGCGATTGCGTCCGTATTTCTAGAGTCACCAGGTGATTGTCAAAACCGATCACCCGATTAAGCAGATTCTCAAAAAACCCGAGTTGGCAGGCCGTATGATTGCGTGGTCAGTGGAGTTGTCCGAGTTCAGCCTAAAATACGAGTTGAGAGGTCCTCTGAAAGCTCAATGTATCTCCAACTTCGTAGCCGAGCTCAATCCGCTGTCGATAACCGAGGATATATGGTGGAATTTGTATGTGGATGGATCCTCGAATGTCAGAGGCAGTGGAGCTGGGGTAATACTGGAAGGCCCGGGAGAGCTGATCCTGGAGCAGTCATTAAAGTTTGAGTTCAAAGCCTCAAACAACCAAGCCAAATATGAAGCCTTGATAGCAGGGTTAATGCTGGCTAAGGAAATGGGGGCAAAGACTGTTAGATGCCGAAGTGATTCACAGCTAGTCACATGGCAAATCTCTGGGGGGTACCAAACGAAAGAGCCTCAGCTTACCAGGTATTTATGTAAAGTCAATCAGTTAATTTCCAGCTTTGAGAAATTCGCTATTGAACACATTCCCAGAGAAGAAAATACTCGGGCCGATCTACTGTCCAAATTGGCTAGTACGAAGAAACCAGGCCAGCATAGAACAGTTATTCAAGAAACTCTCAATGAACCGAGTATCACGTTTGGAGAGGTGGTGGCCAGCGAGCCGGTTGACCGAGAGTGGATGACACCCATATGGGAGTATTTATCCTCAGAAACTCTGCCCCCAGATCACGTTGAGGCCAGGAAGATCAGGCTCAGAGCAAGTCACTTTGCTATCGTTTCCGGAGAGTTGTATAAACGGGGATTCTCAGTACCGATGTTAAAATGTCTGACAAAGGCACAGTCAAAATATGTCATGGAATAGGTTCATATAGGAATCTGTGGTTTTCACTGTGGGGGCAGATCAATGGCCTCCAAGGTAGTCCGAGCAGGGTACTATTGGCCTACCATCCGAGCAGATTGCATCGAGTGGACGAAACAATGTGATGAGTGCCAAAGATTTTCCAATGTAAGTCGTACCCCACCCGAAGAACTTCACACATTAAACTCGCCTTGGCCCTTTGCTATGTGGGGAATGGACATACTGGGACCATTCCCCATAGCCAAAGGTCAAGTCAAATTTGTCTTGGTAGCGGTGGACTACTTCACAAAATGGATTGAAGCAGAACCTTTGGCAAAAATTACTGTCGAGAAGGTACAAAAGTTTGTGTGGAAAAATCTCATCTGTAGGCACGGAATTCCCTTTGCAATTGTCACTGATAACGGAAGTCAGTTTATAGACAAGACATTGCGATAATTCTATGTCAATCCTGGCGTTAAACACCACGTCACATCAGTGGAGCATCCCCAAACCAATGGGCAGGCCGAGGCGGCCAACAAAGTCATTCTCGGAGAGCTGAAGAAGAGAGTGGGAAAAGCCAAAGGAGCTTGGGCAGAAGAGTTGCCAAGTATTCTTTGGGCCTACCACTGCACGCCTCAATCCACTACTCAAGAAACACCCTTCAGGCTGACATATGGAACAGACGCCATGATCCCAGTTGAGGTTGGTGAGCCGTCTTTTCGGCGTATGCAACATGAGCAGAATGAGAATGAAAGCAACTTAAGGGTCGAACTTGACTTGGTGGAGGAAATCAGAGAGGAGGCTAAAATCAGGGAGGAAGCCTGCAAACAAAGAGCTACTCGGAGGTATAATTCAAAACTGAAACCGAGGAGTTTCCTGCGCGGAGACTTGGTGCTAAGGATGAAAGGAGAAGCAAGGAGGGATCATACGGAAGGCAAGCTAGCAAAGAAACCGGGAGAGGCCATTCCGAGTGGTAGAAAACTTGGGAAACGAAGCATATAGGTTAGAAGAATTGTCAGGGAAGCCTATCCCGAGAACTTGGAATGCTTCTCATTTAAAATTTTATTATAGTTGATGTGTATAGTCAGGTGATGTACTCTTTTTCCTACCTCGGTATTTTGTCCCAAAAAGGGTTTTGACCGAGAAGGTTTTAACGAGGCACACCGCAGACTTCCTTTTTATCCAATAAAAGAATTTATTATGGACGTTGTTCTATTTTCTTAATTTGCCGATGTATTTATTCCGCGAAAATTAAATTGTTAAAGGCCAAGTTTGAGCCTGATGGCCGAGTTCGAGCCAATTAAATTGTTGAAGGCCGAGTTCGAGCCAATTAACTTGTTGGAGGCCGAGTTCGATCCAATTAAATTTTTAAGGTCAAGTTTGAGCCTGATGGCCGAGTTCGAGCCAATTAAATTTTTAAGGCCAAGTTTGAGCCTGAAGGCCGAGTACGAGCCATTAAATTTTTAAGGCCAAGTTTGAGCCTGAAGCCCGAGTACGAGCCATTAAATTTTTAAGGCCAAGTTTGAGCCTGAAGGCCGAGTTCGAGCCAATTAAATTGTTTAAGGCCGAGTTCCAGCCTTTGAAATTATTTAAGTGAAATCGAATACGAGCAGTAAAAAGAACAAAATTTTGATCTAAAAGCCGAGTTCGAGCCATTAAAATTTTTTAATAAAACCGAGTACAATGCCGAAAATAAAAAGAAGGTACGAGCCGAGTACTTGAAAGTACTACGACTTAGATACAGAGCTGAAATTGAAAATAAGGCCCGCCCAACTGGCCAGTAGTTCCCCCAATTAGAACAGGGGCAAGACCAGTTGGCCGGTAGTCCCCCCAATCGGACGCCACGACTTTCCCTCAAGGGGGAAAGTAATCACTTCCCCTTGAGAAAGTTGGACGATGAGGAGCTCGGCCTGCTCCGGGAGTAGACGGCCTCTACCCCTTTCTCCACTCCCAAAGACTGCTATTCTCCCAGTTAACATCCTTTTTGAGGGATTAAATCATAAAAGGAATTCTGGATCCCATCTCCCACTTACACCCTTTTTGGCAGCTATAAAGCTCAAAAAAGGATGTTAACTGGGAGAGAGGAACGTAAACCCCTGGTAACATTATGAAGGGTATTTGGGGCGAAAACTACTCGGGTCGAAGGAGGACGAATTTGGCTGGTGGAAAAGAATGAAGAATGAATAAGTGAAGCAGAGAAACAACCCTATTTATAAGGGGGGAGAGGCGTTGGAAAGGAAAAAAATATGCACTGGAAAAAGGTTTATTGAAAAAATAAATCTCGAAACTCAACAAAGAGCAGTAATTGCATGAACCCACTGGGGTTTCCAAGGCACATAATGTGTGACCACATATGCAAAACGTGAATCATGCATTTCGCGTGTGACAACAACTATCCATTTTTGATACGGATGGCAGAATATCTCGGCCTTAGCCGAGGTCTTGTTTAAACAAGCCGAACACAACGTCGGAATATAAAAATATTTCAAAGAATATCTCGGCCAAACAAAAGCTACAAGAGGAACAGGAAGTCATCAAAATGGTGGAAGAGTTTTCATTAAGTCAATCAAAGTTACAAGGGCAAAAGCCCATTACAAGGGATGAAGAAAACAAAAAACGAATACAGTTACTCGTACCTAGGACTCTCTTCGGCATCGATGTGATCCTCGAGAGAATCTTCCGCCCCTTCCACCTCCTCTTCCTCTTCGGGAATAATGGGAACAAGTTCCCCATTCAACACCTTTTTAGTCACATCGACACCCGAGATATCAACCCCCGGAGCGAGAATTTCAACTTGAGCAATGGCCTTTGCAAAACCTTTCCGTTGCTCCACAAGAATGCAGTCAGTGGCCTCTTTCAGATCCTCATGAATCTCCATCCTGGCTTTAGTCTCGGCCTCCAGGGCAGCTTTAAGTTGCTCGATTTCAGCTTGAGCCTTCTTGAGCTCCTCTTCAGCGCGAGCTCTACCCTCTTCAGCCCGAGCTTTATTCTCCTCAGCAAATTTTGCTTGGGAGTTAAGCTCGGAGTTCTGGCCATTCAGCTCGATAATGGTAGTATTCAGGAGATTATTGCCTTTGGCAGCTCATCACGCTCCGCGGAGGTCCGGGCAAAATCCCCCTTCAGCTTCTCAATGGAAGCAAGTTCAGCTTCCAGATGTCGGGATTTCTTCTCAGTCTCCGCCACATCTCGGCTACAAAAGCGGGCTAGAGCGGCAGCTCGGATGCAGTAGGCCGAGAGGGCCTCCATGCTAGACTGAGCCCCTTGTTGCCTGATTAATCGGAGATCGGCGGGCTTTAGGAAGTCCGAGTCAAAAGAAGGGAAGGGGTTGAAGTCTTCGCCCTAGAGAGACGAGGTCCCTGCTTTTAGAGAAGTGTTATACCACTTCACCTCAGTAGAAGGAGGAAGTTGTTCTTCTCGCCCCGTAGTTCCCGTCTCGTGAGTGGTAGGGTGTGGGGGACTTGAGCGAGGAGGGGAAGAATCTTCGGCGGCAACCACTACCTCTACCCTCTTTCTTTTGTGAGGGGCGGATGATGAAGCCTTCTTGGTAGAGGCCTTAGCAGTGGCCGGAGGAAGTCTTTTCTTCTTCTTCTCGGTCGTGGAGGGACCCTGACCCTCTTTTGCGGTAGATTTCAACAGCTTGGAGAAGTCAAATTTCCCCATGATGACTGCCAAAAAGAAAAGTTGTTAGTACAGGAACACATACAGAAAAGAGCTAAAAACTAAAAAGTCGAACACTTACTTTTAAGGTCGACTCTCGGAGTGGATGAGAAGGGGAGTTTCAGAAGACGTCCACAATGGAGAGGCCGAGGAAGTTTTTCTAATATATCTATATCCCGTCTATCCTCGGCAGGAAGGGATTGGTATTCGAAACCAACGAATTTGGTAGGGGAGGATTGCCAGTATAAAGGAAACCTGGCGCATCCATTCTCATAAAAAAAATGGGAGGAGTGAGAGCCCGAGGGGCGAACTCGGAAGAAGCCGACTTTGAAGTCCTTATACGATGATGTGTATAGACTAAGCAGTCCTCTCCGGTTCAGCCCATTGAGGGAAATCCATCCCGTTTTCTTACCAAACCTTGTTTGGTAAAAGTACAAAAATTTGGGAGTAGTGGGCTCCATCCCGATGTATTTACACAGAATTTGAAAGGCTTTCATAAAAGCCCAACTGTTGGGATGAAGCTGAGTAGGTGCGACATTCATGGTTCTCATAACGTCGCACTCAAACTCAGTGAAAGGAAGGGACACACGCAGCTGTGCAAATAGTGTTTTGTACATGTAGGTAAAAGGGGGCTCAGAAGGATGAGCCCTAAGGAAAACATACTCGGTACCCGAGCATGGGGAACAAATAAACTCGGATTCGTCTCCGGACGCTGAGATATTAATCTGGGACCGAAGACGAGCAATCGAATCTGAAGACTGAAAGTCAGAAAAATAAGCCCCAACTTCGCCCTTAACCTAGGTATACCCAGGTAGGGTAATATCGGGAACAGGGTCTTTTGGAACCCTTTGGCGTCGTTTACGAGCGGCGGGTTTGGAAATTTGGGGGGAGGGAGAACCAGACCTAGAAGAGTCGGACCCATAGGAATCAAACTCAGGGGAAGACGACCTGGAGGAGGACGGTCCCACCTGACCGATGTTTAGTTCCTGTGAAGGAACAGAAGAAGTGGAAGGAGAACCCCCAATGGGGGAAACCTCGCGCTCAACTAGAGGCGAGGTGTTCGACTCAGAAGACTCGGACGAACTCATATCTGGAAACAGAAAATGAACTTAGAAGCACGAAAGAGGGAAGAAGACTGGGCGTACCTGAAGAGTGACAGACATGAGAGCGATGGCAGAAATTTGAAAGACAGATGAAGGGCGAAGGAAGATAGGCAAGGTGGAGGTGAGTTGGAGTTAGAGGAGATATTTATAGCTGCTGCAGTTGATAATACGATCAACGGCCCATGTTTCATCAAGCCCTAAGGCGCGACTTTTAATTTTCCCCTCATTAAATAGGCGCGGAACTCTAGGGTTACTCACCTGTAGCGTGCCGCAAAAGGATTAGGGGAAATGATTGCCTTCTCTGACAGGAGGAAAGGTTCGGTTGAAATGACAGCTGAGAATACGAAAGTCCACGTGGCCGAAGAATAAGCTCGGTTTAATACTTGTCAGCTCTTTCGCTTATTTAAGCTCGGAGCTCGGGGGGCTTGTGTACTGGCCGAAGATATAAGGCCGAGGATTGTCAATACGACGGAGCTCATTCTTGTAGGTGGGTCGTGACCCGAATTCCTATAAAGCCGAAGACCTATTAATGCACTTGACACCCGAGGATAACTACTCGGGCCTATTCCACAGCAGGCCACGGATGAAGATATCTCGGCCCCGAGCTATCCAGTCACAACTGACTGGGCCGAATATCTCGCTGGTCCAAATATCTCTCCGTATACCTCGGAGCCTTATCCATATCATTATCTAACTGCAATAACAGTCCGATCCTAACAAACAGGATCTCGATAACAGTCCTACCCAAATTGTTACACTAAAACATCTCTATAAATAGGGGTCCAACCCCCTCACTTAGAACTACGTTTGCTTTGATTCCCATTTGGATACGTAGGAGCATAATTCCAATTCTGTCAAGCTAATTCCGAAACACTCCCACAGGAGCTTCTCCGGACGAGTATCTCCCACCTGAGATATTTGGACGGAACAGTTTATTTTCATTATGAGATTATTTTCAAATTTCAAATTGTTTTTTTTAGAGAAAATTTCAAATTGTTTTAGTTAGTATTGTTTGCATTAATGACATTACGAGAGTATTGTAGATTGACTTTGGCATAAATTGATTCAGGTTACAATAATTAAGTTATTTTTATTATGAGTTTATTTTCAAATTTCAATTTGTTTTAATTATGATGATTGTTTTCATTAATTTTTAAAATAGGTAATTTTTTCTTCAAAGAGAGTGTGACATATCAGCAAAAATAGAAAGGAAGACTTCTGGTATTGTCACGTGTGAAAAAATTCAAATTTAAATGAAAAGCATAATAAAAGAAGAAAAGATGATTCTCAAAAAAAAGATTGGTTGGGGGGTACGTGATAATGTTCACGTATAAATTTAGGATAATTTGAAGATTTGCAATTCATTTGGGAGTCTTGTCCTGCTCAAATTCACCAAACTTTGTTAGCAGATGCTCTAGGCATCGGTAGGCTCAGGCCTTAGTTTGCTGTTTTTTTTTTCTTTGTTGTTTTGTTTTTGCTTTCCTTCTGGTAAAAAAATAAATATATATCCAAAATATTTCATGTTTCTAACCAACTTAAATTGACATATTTCTGATGGCCTGAACCCGAAAACACACGTATTCAGCTAATTTTTAAGATTTTTTTTTTTTTGGTATTGAATTAATTTTTAAGATTTTATTTGATTGATGTGAACATCCAATTTTGTGTGATCTTTTTATTATTATTAAAAAGAAATAAAGGAATGAATAAATAAATAAATAACAGATGAAATAAAAACAAAAAAGATAATGATGATTTGGTTAGGATGAGTTTGTGATAGAAGGTGATAAGGATTATTCAAATTAGATTAAGATATTGATATATTTTAGGATGATAAAGATACTAATCTGATATTTGTTACTCTTGCTTCGCTTCTATAAATCTATAAATAAAGAACGAATTGAAGGACTCAACGAAAAAGGCAGTTTTGTTCACACCTCCTTCATTAGGGTGGTAAAATGATCCATCAATCCATCATCCATCTAATCCATTCGAGAAAATCCATCCAATCCATCCATTTATAAAAAAGAAAAAAAGATGGATAGGATTTGATTTGATTTTTTTTAATGGATGGTTAACCATCCATCCATCTTTTTTTGAAATCCATTGGACCAACATAAAAAAAAAGTAATGGATCATTTTTTATCCATTATAAAACCATTTTGTTTTTGTAAATCATTTTTTCAGTTTTGACAACCAAAAAAAACTGAAATCAAATCATCAATAAATTTTTTAAAAATTATTAAAAATTAAATAATTTTATGACTTTTAACCCTCCCTCCCTCCCCCTCTCTCTCTTAAAACTAACTATCTCTCTTAAAACTAACTATCTAACCATCGCTCTCTCCCTCTACAAAGTTCATGACTTCATGGTATCAACATTGCGCTGGGAAGGCCATGAGAATAATTTTCATTGTAGTTCCAACACTAAAGGCTTGATGATATTTTTCATAGCCAATAAAAAAAAAATTCAGTGTTAGCAATTTAATGAGATACTGATATTGAATAAATAACGACCTATTATTAGGAAATTAAATTCTCGTTCCAAGCACGAACTGAATGCCACAATTTATATTTCCATGTTCAACATTTTATATTATTAATTAACTTATCCATGTCATTCTTTTGTATACTAAGGTAATTGAATAATCTCGTATATCGTCATACATGGAATATAACCATATATACTTGTTAATTATCTCACCATGTATACCAGGAGAGAGGAGATGGGGGAGAGAGGGGAGATAGAAAGGAGAGAATATTTTAAAAGTAATAAAATTTAAAATAATTTTTATGGATGGATTGGATATTCATCCGTAAAAAAATTGTTAATGGACAGATTAGATGGATTTTATTCAATGAATCATGAATGGATTTAATCTTTTTTAATGGATCATAATGGATTAATGGATTGTTTTCGATCCATCCATTATAATCCGCATAAAAATTTATCAAATCCATCAATTTGCCACCCCTAATAAAGATCATCTTCATTTAGGATACAGAAAGACAAAAAAAAAAAAAAAACATTTGTGTTTCAAACTTTTTTTATCACTTGAAAAAAGTTAAATAATAAAAAACTCTTTATATTTATCTCTCACATAAATAATAGATAAATGGAGAGAACTAAATTTGCTCCCTTCCTCATCTATATCATCTTGTTTCTCTGTAAAACGGTACCTTCACCATTGCAATATAAAGATTGTTCTAGCACATTGCCACTTTTCTGTCTTCTTCTACTTCGTGACCACCACCATCACTGCACCGTACCAGTTCTGCTGTGACCCGACGTTACTCTGTCTCCTTCGTAGACGGTGCAACATATCTCATCCGCCGCTTGCGACACCGTCTAGAACCATCACTATCCGCCATACAGCTTGATTGTGTCGCCATCGCCGACAGTCGCTGGACTTCACAGTTCGGAGCTCAATCTCGCCGCATAGTTGGACCACCGCCGTGTGCCGCCATCATCCCGGAGCAGTCAATCTGTGAAACCGAACCATCACCTGCAACGCAACCACCGTCACGATCGCCGCTCGCCTCAGGTCCGTCTCACTTCGTCCGGAAACCACCGCGCACTCCCGCCGTTGGCCGCTGATCTTTCCATAGCAGTCTCGTGAGTTGTTTTCTGGTTCATTGCTTTTTAACCTTTTTTTTAAAAAAAATTTGTTTTGTTGTTGTTGGGTTCAAGGGACAATGGGCTAAGGTATTGGACTAGATTTGAGTCTGATTTGTTTCAAGTTTTGATTTGGTTTTATTTTTATTGGAGAGAAAAAATCACCAAAAATCAATAACTAACTGTGTTGTTGACCAGCTGATATGCCTTATTTTAGATAAGGCCTTAATTTAAAGATAGAGATTTGCCAATATCATTTATTTATTTATTAATTAATTGATCAAATTTGGGTAACTTGTTTTTTGATTCATCATTGATATCTCTCTTCTATGCTTATCTTTTATATTCATTCTTGACATTTCTTTTCGAGGCTTGTGTTTGCACTTTTCAACTAGAAACAACATGAGCCAAGAAGAAATTGCCATATTTGATCGTTGGATAGAGCTTCCTTCGGTTTTATTGCATGAGATTCTCCTAAAGACTATGTTAGATTTTGTGCAGTATGTAAATCATGGAATATGTACATCCCAAAGACATCTAATCATATAAGAGGTCCATG
Organism: Sophora flavescens; assembly: GCA_030762895.1. Taxonomy (NCBI): domain Eukaryota; kingdom Viridiplantae; phylum Streptophyta; class Magnoliopsida; order Fabales; family Fabaceae; genus Sophora; species Sophora flavescens. The sequence goes on along the minus strand of CM061066.1, from coordinate 50,700,143 downwards.
GTTAGTGTTACCTTTCAATAATGAGACCCTTGACATAGAAGAGAAGGATTTCTACTTGATATTGCCCGAGATGCAAAACATCATATTACGTGGGTCTTATTTTGGATGGCTGATTAGTGTGGGGATTGAGGAGTATTACGAATGTCGAATCCCTTTACCAAGACTCACTTTGATCTTCCACCACTGTAGATGAGGGGGCTAAGCTTTTTGAATTTGATGTCAAAACATCAATGGGAGGTATCAGTGAAGTGCCAAAGCCCAGATGGTCCTCAATTGTTTTCTAGTCTCAAGTATTTGACACACAGTGTTGAAGGTAGTTTGTTATTGGTAGTTTGTTATTGGTAGTACCACATTTTAAAAATGTTGGAGATAATACTTGTGACAAGACTGCTGCATTTGATATATTTAAATTTAGGGGTGGCAAAATGATCCATTTGTCCACCATCCATCCAGTCCATCCATGAAAAAATCCATCCAATCCATCCATTTATAAAAAAATAATATAAATGGATTGGATGGATTGGATTATTTTTTTAGTGGATGGTTTATGATCCATCCAATATATTTTAGAATCCATTGGACCAACAATCAAAAATGTAACGGATCAACTTTTATCCATTCCAAAACCAATTCATTTTTTTCATATTATTTTTCACCAAATAAAAAAACCTCCATTTGTAAAAAAAAAAGTCTATCTAATTTTCTCTTCCGTTCCTTATTATTTTTTCTTCACTATTTTTTATTTTATTTAGGATCAAACTTAGGTACAGTATTCTAGTTACTGTGCCTATTGTCTTAAGGAAAAACACTATAAAAGTATTGAAAGAATTATCCAGTCCATTCAAAGAGTTATCCATCCAATCCATCCATTACAAAAAAAAAACTTTAATGGATTGGATCAAGTTGGATCATTTCATATTAAGGATGGATCACTATCCATCCACTATGTTACTAAATCCATTGGATGATATTCTTAAATTAAAAACAAATCCATTGGATAAAATTGAAAAATAAAACAAAATTTAAAAAATCCACTACCGATCCATTTTTGAGTTAAAAACAAAAACACACAACATATGAATACTACATGCGACATGTGTTAAATTTAAGCAGCAAAATTGGCCGAAGAGAATTGAACTGTTGAAGAGAACTCGGATTGCTGCTACTGCTAGAGTATTTTCTCATTCCATTATAAGTTTCTTTGTTTGTATTTTTATATAAGTTTCTTTGTTTGTATTTTTATGTTAACATTCTTAATGATATGGTATGTGCAGTTCAGAGACATCATCAGGAAAACCTAAATTGACGCCATCAATTGCCGAAGATCTTGACCGCCATTAAAATTATTTAATTGTAAAAAAAATTATTCTTTAAAATAATTTTTATGGATGGATTGGATATCCATCCATAAAAAAATTGTTAATGGATGGATTGGATGGATTTTATTAAATGGATATGGATGGATTGAATTTTTTTTAATGAATTTTTAATGGATCATGATGGATTAATGGATCGTTTTCAATCCATCCATTACAATCCGCGTAAAAATTTATCCAATCCATCCATTTGCCACCCCTAGTGATGAGGGTAGTTAGGCTATGGCGTATTTCTGATTTTTCAAAAGGCAAGATGTCCATAATTCTATTTTATTATTGATAGGCATTGCTTTAAGTGCACGCTCATTGATTCCTACGTGGATGAGCTGAACTCCTTCCTGTCATTTGGAGCCGTTAACAATGTTGTTATCACCTTTTTATTTGCCAAAGTTAAGACTTTTGAAGGTAAAGGTTCTTCATTGTATATAATGTCAATGTATCAATTTATTATTCATAATATCCATGTAATAAACTAATCCTTTATTTTTTGTATCACTTTAGAACTCCGTGGTCATAAGCAATCCCACAAGGAATTGGGAAATTGGTTGATCGAACATTCATATTCAAGTTGGGATTAAAGTTTTTCTTATCCGAGATTTGAAAGATCATATCGTGTACAGAAACATACAAATAATTCTGACCTTACCAATAATAAACTTACCATTGCTACATGTTCTTTCATTAATTTCCTATGATTTAAAGGTTCTTTGCACACACAACAATTACATTGTACCCAATATTTTCATAATTCATGTGTTTGGCCTTAGGATAATGGTTCTGCTGATGAGTTCCCTAATGGCACAAGGGTTCGCCTACCCAATGATGTAGCAAGTGATGCTGTTGCTCAGGCACGAAAGTTCCAGGATATGGTGACGTATTTACATATATTATTGGGGTTGTCAAAAATCCTTCAGAAAACGTAGTATATCAATGGGCTGATCACTCTATATAAACATGATTTTCATTTAAAAGAAATATCTTTGGATATATCCCAACCTCAATGTTCAAATAATATGAAATGAGCACATGCCTATTAAAAATTGGAATCAAATTCTATTTATTAGCTTTAACACACACGTCATTAAAAATTGGAATCAAATTCTATTTATTAGATTTTCAATAAAGGAGGAAAAAAATATGATAGAGAAATATATTTTCTAAAAATAATGAATTTTTATTGGAGGACTAAAAATAGTTAACTTGCACTAGGAAATGAGGGTAAAAAATAAAAAAGATATTAAAGAGATGAGAAAAAATAATATGAAAGCTAAATATATTTTCTAAAAAGGACTAACTAGCCCAAGGAAAATAGAAAAAACTGTTATGAAATGAACAAAATAAGAGCATGACTTCATGAGCATAGAATAATAGAGAGAAGAGATTAGAGAGACAAGATAGAAGAAAAGAGTCATTTCAATATATTCATCAAAGAGGCCATGCTTACAATGATAGACAAACATTTTTTTAAAAAGTGGTTAACTTTCACGGAAAAAGAGAAGAAATAAATTAAAATATTTTCAAGAAAGAATATTTTTTTTTTTCATATGATAGACACATATATTTTCTAAAAATTGTTACTTTGCATGAGGAAAAGAGGAGAATTAAATCAATTATATTTTCAAAAGATAGTGATAATAATAATAATAATAGCAACATCAACAATAATAATAATAACAATGACAATATGATACATACATAAATATATTTTCTAAAAACTATTAACTTCAATAGGAAAAAGAGGAGAAAAAATCAAATAGATTCTCGAGAGAATAAAAAATAATATGATAGATAAATATATTTTCCTAAAATTATTATCTTGCAAAAGAAAAGAGAAACATAAATAAAATAGATTTACCAAAGAGAATAAAAACAATATGATAGGTAAATATAATTTCTAAAAATATTTAATTTGCAGGGGAAAAAGATGATAAATAAATCAAATAGATTTTCACGAAATAATGAAAAATATGATAGGCAAATATGTTTTCTAAAATTAGTTAGTTTTTTTTTGGAGGATCTAAAAACAATTAACTTGCAAGGGGAAAAAGAGGATAAAAAAACAATCAGATTTTCAAGAGAGGATAAAAAAATAATATAACTAAATATATTTTCTAAAAGGGCTATCTTGCACAAGAAAGAAGTAGAAATAAATCAAATAGATTTTCAAAAGAGAATACAAAATAATACAATGGGATAACTATATTTTATAAAAATAATTAATGGTTAACTTTCATGGGAAAAATAAAAGAAATAAATCAAATGAATTTTCAAGAGAGAATAATAATAAGCTATACATAAGTATATTTTCTAAAAAATGTTAACTTTAACTAGCAAAAGTAGAAATAAATTAAATAGTTTTTTAAGAACGAAAAAAGATTCATATGATTACTAAGATATCGAGAACAATTTAACATTAGTGTTTAAATAAAATACATTGGAAAATGATTAATCAGCTTGAAATATATTTGTAACTTTGACAACATATATATGTTAAGTCTCTAAAATGTCTGATGTGCATTTCCCTAAGTTTTGATGAGAACTAAACATTGGTTAATGATTTAATTAACCTTCATATTGGTTGCTAACCTATCTATCGAGTGTGCAGATTAAATAAGTTAAAAGTTGAAGGAATGGGTTTGCATTTTTCCATTAAAATAAAGCAATGGTGGGATGAAAAGTTTGCAACCGGAATAACAGGTAATGTGTTTTTTTTCCGTGAACAGTACTATGTTTCTCTTTCTTGAATCATGTACCGTCTTTCTCTCCCCTACTTTCTCAGATCCGAGAAAAGCATCGCTCCTTTGTCTCTCCCCCATGTTTCTGTGTGATTTTCGTCCCAGGGTCTCTCTAATTAGCTTGCTGTGTTTTTCTGACTTTTGTGTTCAGTATCTCCTTATGCTTGCAATTCCTCTTGGTGTCTCTGTGTGCGTTTTCTCAGTGTGTGTTTTCTGCTGAGTTCTTTGTCCTTGTGTTCTGTGTTGGCATTTTTTTTTAATTTTTTTTTTTCAAATTGATTGTTCTCATCATTTATTTGTTTTTGCTTCTGTTTTGCACACCACCTGTTCCGTCCAAATATCTCAAGCAAGAGATACTCCTCCGGTGAAACTATGTGAGAGTATTTATGGAATAGCTTGATAGAATTGATATTCTGCTCCTACGTATCCCAAGTGGGAATAAAGCAACGTAGTTCTAAGTGAGGGGTTGATCCCCTATTTATAGAGATTTTTAGGTATAACAGTTTTAATTGGATTGTTATTGAGATCGTATCTATCTTTAGATATTCTGATAAAATTATGTTGTTATCATAACTAGATAAGGATAAGGCTCCGAGTTATACGGAGAGATATTTGAATAATCAAGTAAGATGTTTGATCAAGTCAGTTGTGACTGGATTGCACGGAACCGAGATGTCTTCATCCGCGGTCTATGATGGGATAGGTCCGAGTATTTATCATCGGCTGACAAGTGTATTAACAAGTCCTCGGCTTTGGAGGAGTTTGGGTCAAGGCCCATTTACAGGAGTAAGCTTGGTCGATCCGGCCTTATATTTTCGATCAGTACACAAGTCCCCCGAGCTCCGAGCTTAAATAAGCGAAAGAGCTGACAAGTATCAAACCGAGCTTATACTTCAGCCACGTAGACTTTCTTCCTTCCGTGTTTCAAACCGTCATTTCAACTGAATTTTCCTTCTCCCCCCTTTTTTTTTCTGTCAGAGAAGGCAATCATTCCCCTTCATCCTTCTGTTGTACGTTATAGGTGAGTAACCCTAGAGCTCCGCGCTCATTTAATGAGGGAGGAAAATTAAAAGTCGCGCCCTTTTTCTTCTTTTATTTGAAGGAACGTGAACCGTTGATTGTGTCTCTTCATCAACCATTGTCATATTTCTTTTATAAATATCTCTTCTAATTCCACCTTGTTCTTCCTCGTCCATTACCTTCTTTCGCTCTTCAACTCTGTTTTTCGAGTTTCTGCAATCGTTTTTCTGCCTTTCGTTCTTCAGGTACGCCCGACCTTCTTCCTTTTTTCGTGTTTCTAAGTTTTATTTCTTGCTTCCGGATATGAGTTCATCTGAGTCTACTGAGTCGAACACTTCGCCTCTGGTGGAACGCGATATTTCTCCCATTGGGGGTTCTCCTTCAAACTCTTTTGTTCCTTCACAGGAACTAAACGTCGGTCAGGTAAGGTCGTCCTCTTCCGGGTCGTCTTCTTCTGGGTCTGGTTCTTCTGGGTCTGGTTCTCCCTCCCCCCAAATTTCCAAACCCAAAGCACACAAACGACCCCAAAGGGTTCCTAAAGACCCTATTCCCGATATTACCCTTCCTGGGTATACCTGGGTTAGGGACGAAGTTGGGGTTTATTTTCTAACTATCAATCTTCGGATTCAATCACTCGTCTTCGGTCCGAGATTGCTATCTCGGCATCTGGAGACGAGTCCGAGTTCATCTGTTCTCCTTGCTCAGGTAACGAGTATGTTTTCCTCAACGTTCATCCTTCCGAGCCTTCTTTTACATATATGTATAAAACACTTTTTTCTCATCTACGTGTGTCTCTCCCCTTTACCGAGTTTGAGTGTGACGTTCTGAGAACCATGAATGTTGCACCTACTCAGCTTCATCCTAACAGTTGGGCTTCTTTAAAAGCCTTTCAATTTCTCTGTCAATACATCGGGATGGAGCCTACCACCCCCAAATTTCTATACTTTTACCAAACAAGGTTTGGTGAGAAAACTGGGTGGATCTCCCTCAATGGGTTGAACCGAAGAGGGTTGATTAGTTTGTATACATCATCGTATAAAAACTTCAAAGTTGACTTCTTCCGAGTTCGCCACTCGGATTCTCACCTTTCCTTCTTTTTTGATGAAAACGGATGTGCCAGGTTTCCTTTGTACTGGCAATCGTCGCCTACCAAATTTGTTGGTTTTGAATACGAATCCCTTCCTACCGAGGATAAACGGGATGTAGATATCTTAGAAAAACTTCCTCGGCCTCTCCATTATGGACGTCTTATGAAACTCCCCTTTTCATCCACTCAGAGAGCCGATTTTAAAAGTAAGTGTTCGACTTTTTAGTTTTTAAATCTTTTTTGTATGTGTTCTAGTACTAACATCTTTCCTTTTCGGCAGTTATTATGGGGAAATTCGACTTTTCAAAGCTTTTGAAATCTGCCCCGAAGGAGGGTCCTTCAGCGACCGAGAAGCAGAAGAAGAAAAGAGTTTCTTCGGCCGCTGCTAAGGGGACTTCATCGTCTGTCCCTCAAAAAAGAAAAAGGGAGGAGATGGTAATTGATGCCGAAGATTCTTCCCCACCTCGCCCGAGTCCCAAACGTCCTACCACACATGAGACGGGTGCTAAGGAGCGAGAGGAGCAACTTCCTCTTCCTGCCGACTTGAAGTGGTAAAACACTTCTTTGAAGGCAGGAACCTCGTCTCTTTGGAGCGATGACTTCAACCCCTTCCCTTCTTTTGACTCGCATTACCTGAAGGCTGCCGATCTCCGCTTAATTAAGCATCATGGGGCTCAGTCTAGTATGGAGGTCCTCTCAGTCTACTGTATCCGAGCTGCTGCTCTGGCCCGTTTGTGTAGCCGAGAATTGACAGAGACTGAGAGAAAGTCCCGGCACTTGGAGGCTGAGTTTGCTTCGATCGGGATGCTGAAGGGGGATCTCGCCTAGATTTCCTCGGAGCGCGATGAGCTAGCCCAAGCCAATAATCTTCTGAATACTACCATCGCCGAGCTTAATGGTCAGAACTCTGAGTTGAACTCCCAAGCAAAATTAGCTGAGGGGGATAAAGCTCGTGCTGAGGAGGAGCTCAAGGAGGCTCAAGTTGTAATTGAACAACTTAGAGCCGACTTGAATGCCGAGACTAAGGCCAAGATGGAGGTTCAGGAAGATTTGAAAGAGACCACCGATTGCATCCTTGAGGAGCATCGGGCAGGTTTCGCAAAGGCCATCGCTCAGATTCAAATTCTCGCTCCGGGGATTGATATCTCGGGTACCGATGTAAATAAAGAGGTACAAAATGGGTAACTTGTTCCCATTATTCCCGAAGAGGAGGAAGAGGAGGAATGGGGGAAGATTCTCCCGAGGACCACGTCGGTGCTGAAGATAGTCATAGGGATGAGTAACTGTATTTTTTGTTTTTCATACCCTTGTAATGGGTTTTCCCTTTGTAATCCTCGTTGATTTAATGAAAACTCTTCCAGCATTTTGATGACTTCCTCTTCCTCTTATAGCATTTGATCGGCCGAGATATTCTTTGAATACTTCGAGTAAGACCGAAATATTTTTATATTCTGACGTCATTTGTATTGCGTGCTCGGCTGTTTAAACAAGACTTCGACTAAGGCCGAGATATTTTGTCATTCGTATCAAAAACGACTTGTTGTTATCAAGTGCTAAATGCATGATTCACGTTTCATATATGCGTTCACACGTTATGTGCCTTGGAAAATCCAGTGGGTTCATGCAATTACTGCTTTTTGCTAAGTTTTGAGATTTATTTTTTCAATAAACCTTTTCCCAGTGCATATCTCCTCTTTCCAACGCCTCTTCCCCTTTATAAATAGGGTTGTTTGTTTGCTTCGATTTTTCATTCTTCATCTTTTCGACCAGCAAAGTTCGTCCTCTTTTGACCCGAGTAATTCTCTTCATAATATTGCTAGGGGTTTACGTTCCTCTCTCCCAATTAACATCCTTTTTTGAGCTTTATAGCTTCCAAAAAGGATGTAATTGGAAGATGGGATCCAGAATCCCTTTCGTGATTTAATCCTTTTAAAAAGGATGTTAACTGGGAGAATAGCAATTTACGGGGGTGGAGAATGGGGTAGCAACCATCTCCTCCCGAAGCTGGCCGAGCGCCTCATCGTCCAGATTTCTCAGGGGGGGAAGTGATTACTTCCTCCACCAAAGGAAGGTCGGGGCATCCGAGTGGGGGGACCACTGGCAATACCTGGGTTCCTACTCCTAGACCCAGAATGTTCTGGCCACTTGGTCTTGCTCCAGTTCTGAGGATTTTGAGGTCGGCTCGGCCTTATTTTCTATTTCAGATTTGTAACCCCTTTTTTTCGTATTTTTAAGGCTCGAACTCGGCCTTATTTTCGATCTCAACATTGTACTCGGTTTCCTTAATAATTTCATGGCTCATATTTGGTCTTTGGATTCAAAGTTTGTTCTTCTTTAATTGATGCTCGAATTCGATTTCTCTTAAAAATTTCAAGGCTCGAACTCGGCCTTAATAATTTAATAGCTCGAACTCGGCTTGTAGGCTCAAACTTGGCCTCTAACAATTTAATGGCTCGTACTCGGCCTTTTGGCTCAAACTTGGCCTTAAACAATTTAATGGCTCGTACTTGGCCTTTAGGCTCAAACTTGGCCTTAACAATTTAAATGGCTCGAACTCGGCCTTTAGGCTCAATCTTGGCCTTAAACAATTTAATGACTCGTACTCGACCTTTAGGCTCAAACTTGGCCTTAACAGTTTAAATGGCTCGAACTCGGCCTTTAGGCTCAAACTTGGCCTCTAACAATTTAACGGCTCGTACTCGGCCTTTTGGCTCAAACTTGGCCTTAACAATTTAAATGGCTCGAACTCGGCCTTTAGGCTCAAACTTGGCCTCTAACAATTTAATGGCTCGTACTCGGCCTTTTGGCTCAAACTTGGTCTTAAACAATTTAATGGCTCGTACTCGGCCTTTAGGCTCAAACTTGGCCTTAACAATTTAAATGGCTCGAACTCGGCCTTTAGGCTCAAACTTGGCCTTAAACAATTTAATGGTTCGTACTCGGCCTTTTGGCTCAAACTTGGCCTTAACAATTTAAATGGCTCGAACTCGGTCTTTAGGCTCAAACTTGGCTTCTAAAAATTTAATGGCTCGTACTCGGCTTTTAGGCTCAAACTTGGCCTTAACAATTTAAATGGCTCGAACTCGACCTTTAGGCTCAAACTTGGCCTTAAACAATTTAATGGCTCGTACTCGGTCTTTAGGCTCAAACTTGGCCTTAACAATTTAAATATTCGCGGAATAATAGTAAATACATCGGCAAAATAAGAAAATGGACTAATGTTCATAATAAATTCTTTATTGGATAGAAGAAAAGTATGCGGTGTGCCTCGTTAAAACCTTCTCGGTGAAAACCCTTTTTTGGGATAAAATACCAAGGTACGAAAAAGAGTACATCACCAGACATCAACTGTAATAAAATTTCAAATGGGAAGCATTCCAAGTTCTCGGAATAGATTTCCCTGACAATTCTTCTAATCTGTATGCTCCGTTTCCTAAGTTTTCTACTACTCGGAATGGTCCTCCCCAATTCGCTGCTAGCTTGCCCTCGGTATGATCTCTTCTTGCTTCTCCTTGCATTCTTTGCACCAAGTCCCCGTGCACGAAACTCCTCGGTTTTAGCTTTGAATTATACCTCCGAGTAGCTCTTCGTTTGCAGGCTTCCTCTCTGATTTTAGCCTCTTCTCTGATCTCCTCCACCAAGTCAAGTTCGACCCTTAGGTTGCTTTCATTCTCATTCTGCTCATATTGCATTCGCCAAAAAGACGGCTCACCGACCTCAACTGGGATCATGGCATCCGTTCCGTATGTCAGCCTGAAGGGTGTTTCTTGAGTAGTGGATTGTGGCGTGCAGTGGTAGGCCCAAAGAATACTCGGCAATTCTTCTGCCCAAGCTCCTTTAGCTTTTCCCACTCTCTTCTTCAGCTCTCCGAGAATGACTTTGTTGGCTGCCTCAGCTTGTCCATTGGTTTGGGGATGTTCCACCGATGTGAAATGATGTTTTAATATCGAGATTGACATAGAATTCTCGCAATGATTTATCTATAAATTGCCTTCCATTATCGGTGACAATTGCGAAGGGAATTCCATGCCTGCAGATGATATTTTTCCAAACGAACTTTTGTACCTTCTGGGCAGTAATTTTTGCCAAAGGTTCTGCTTCAATCCATTTTGTAAAGTAGTCTACCCCTACCAAAAGAAATTTGACTTGACCTTTGGCTATGGGGAATGGTCCAAGTATATCCATCCCCCACATAGTAAAGGGCCAAGGCGAGTTCAATGTGTGAAGTTCTTCGGGCGGGGTACGACTTATATTGGCAAATCTTTGACATTCATCACATTGTTTCGTCCACTCGATACAATCTGCTCGGATGGTAGGCCAATAGTATCCTGCTCGGACTACCTTGGAGGCCATCGATCTGCCCCCACAGTGAAAACCACAGATTCCTTTGTGAACCTTTTCCATTACATATTTTGACTGGGCTTTAGTTAGACACTTCAACATCGGTACCAAGAATCCCCTTTTATACAACTCTCCGGAAATAATAGCAAAATGACTCGCTCTAAGCCTGATTTTTCTGGCCTCGGCGTGATCTGGGGGCAAAGTACCTGAGGATAAATATTCCCATATGGGTGTCATCCATTGTCGGTCAGCTGGTTCATTAGCCATCACCTCTCCAAGTGTAATACTCGGTTCATTAATAGTTTCCTGAATAACTGTGTTATGCTGGCCTGGCCTCTTCGTGCTGGCCAATTTTGACTGTAGATCAGCCCGAGTATTTTCTTCCCCGGGAATGTGTTCAATAGTAAATTTCTCAAAATTGGAAATTAACTGATTTACTTTACATAAATACCTGGTAAGTTGAGGTTCTTTTGTTTAGTATTCTCCAGAGATTTGACCTGTGACCAGCTGTGAATCACTTCGGCATCTAACATCTTTTGCTCCCATTTCCCTAGCCAACATTAATCCTGTTATCAAGGCTTCGTATTCAGCTTGGTTGTTTGAGGTTTTGAACTCAAACTTTAATGATTGCTCTAGGATTAGCTCTCCCGGACCCTCCAGTATTACCCCAGCTCCACTGCCTTTGACATTCGAGGATCCATCCACATATAAATTCCACCATAAATCTTCAATAATCAGCAGCGGATTGAGCTCGGCTACGAATTCAGAGATACATTGAGCTTTCAGGGGACCTCTCAACTCGTACTTGAGGCCAAACTCGGATAATTCCACCGACCAAGCAATCATGCGGCCTGCCAACTCAGGCTTTTTGAGAACTTGTTTAATAGGGTGATCAGTTTTGACAATCACCTGGTGACTCTGGAAATATGGATGCAGTCGCCGAGCTGCAGTTATAAGAGCTAAAACTAGCTTTTCTATAACTTGATACCGGGTTTCAGCGTCATGAAGAACTCTGCTGATGAAATACACTGGCATTTGCATTTTCTCTACTTCTTGAACAATGACCACACTGATGGCATACTCGGTGGCTGACAAGTATAAATACAACTCTTTCCCTGGGATAGGTCGAGTTAATATTGGCGGTGAAGATAAAAAGGTCTTAAAGTCAACAAAGGCCTTCTCGCATTCCTTAGTTCACGCGAAAGTTTGAGGTTTCTTCAACAATTTAAAGAAAGGTCGAGCTTTCTCTACAGATCTGGGGAGAAACCGAGATAATGATGCTAGTCGCCCTGCAAGTCGTTGCACTTCTTTAACATTTTGTGGACTGCGCATCTCAATCACGGCTCGGCATTTGTCCGGATTGGCTTCGATTCCCCGGTGTGTCAACATAAAACCGAGGAATTTTCCGCCTTGGACACCAAAAACACATTTTTCTGGATTTAGTCTCATATTGTACTTTCTTAATTACTGAAAAATTTCTTCCAAATCCCTCGGATGATTGTTGTGGTCATCGGATTTTACAACCCTATCATCCACGTAAACCTCCATGTTCTTCCCGATCTGTTATTCAAACACTTTGTCCATGAGCCTTTGATAGGTTGCTCCAGCATTTTTTAATCCGAACGGCATTGCCCGGTAACAATAGTTTGAGCCTTCGGTTATAAAACCTATTTTTTCCTTGTCTGGGGGATACATTCGTATCTGATTGTACCCCGAGTATGCATCCAAGAAGCTCAAAATTTTGTACCCGGAAGCACCATCCACCAACCTGTCAATACTTGGTAAAGGATAAGAATCCTTTAGACAAGCTTTGTTTAAGTCTGTATAATCAGTGCACATTCGCCACTTGCCGTTTGCTTTTTTAACTAGAACCACGTTGGCCAGCCAAGTAGTGTATTCTATTTCTCGAATAAAGTTGGCTTTAACCAATTTTGCTGTTTCTTCTTCTACCACTTTTCTTCTTTCCTCACCAAGTCTCCTTTCCCGCTGAGCTACCGGTTTTGCCTCGGGACAGATTGCCAGTTTGTGACATAAGAAATTGGGGTCAATACCCGGCATATATGATGTTACCCAGGCGAACAAATCGGCGTTGCTCCGGAGTACTTCCATTATTTTTTCTTTTAAATTCGGCTCGCGTTGACCTCCTAGTTTAGTGCACTGATCGGGCTGTAATCCAAGCTGGAATTTTTCCAACTCCTCGATGGGTTGTGGCCGTTGTTCTTGAATGTCAATCCTCGGGTCTAGTTCAACAGAACTAACCGAGTTTACAGACTCGTCTTTTCATCTTTCTAGTGTTTCTTCAGGTGTAGATTTGAGTTTGCTCACACGCAAACTATCTACATAGCACTGTCTGGCCATTTTTTGATCAGCCCGGATAGTAACTATGTCTCCCGAGTTGGAAGGGAACTTCATAGTAAGATGGGGAGTAGAGACCACGGCTCCCAACTCGTTCAAGGATGGCCTTCCAATCAAGATATTGTACGATGTTACTGCATTAACCAACACGTACCTGACCATAATAGTTTTGGACGTTTTGCTATCTCCAAAAGTAGTTAGGAGGTCTATGTATCCTCGGGTATCCACCCGCTCTCCAGCAAAACCGACGAGTTTACTGTCGTATGGTTGAATAGATTTTTCTGGGAACCCGAGCTTCTGAAATGTTGAATAATATAGAATATCAGCTGAGCTTCCCTGGTCGACGAGAGTTCTCTTGACGTAGAAGTTGGCCAATTGCACAGTGATTACCATTGGGTCATCCTGATTAGGATCCACACCCAAGAAGTCTTCATCGGAGAAAATAATCGGCGGGGAAATTCTCGGGGGTTTTCCAACTAGCGAGTTTACAGCCCGAATAGCCCGCAGGTGTTTTCTCCGGGCTGAACTCGTTGTGCCCCCTCCCGTAAATCCACCTGAAATAGTATTTATTACACCTCGGACAGTATTATCCTCCGCCCTCCTTTCATTCTGCTCTTCCCTATTTTCTCTTCTTTCATCATTTTGCCGACCACCACCCCTTCCCGGGTTTTGGCAACCTCCTCTTCTTCTACCTCTGCCACGCCTTTCACCATTGTTGTGACTTCTCTAAACGAAATTATTCAGATGACCAGCTTGCACTAGCTCTTCAATCTTGTCACGAAAGACCCAGCACTCCTCGGTGGTATGCCCGTAGTTACGATGGTACCGAAAATGCTTCTGTCGATCAGCATTCTCGGGCATGTGACCACGGTTGGGGAGTGGCAAAAGTTCTGCGTTGTAGGCTTCCTTAAATACCCGAGCTCGATTGGTGTTGAGGGGGGTATAGTGGTCATACTTTGGCCCCCTATATAAATGCTCGGATGTCTTTTTGAATTTCTGCTTGTCACCTCCAGCTCTCCTCTTTTCTTTCCCCTCTCGTCTATCAGAATCATCAGTTCTTTATCTCTTCTTAGACTCTTCTGTTTCTTCCATATTAATGAATCCGGCAGTTTTTCTCCTCAACTCATCCATGCTGGATGGAGGCTTCCGAGCTAGATGTCCGGCGAAAGGCCCGGGTTGTAATCCGGTCAAGATAGTATGCAGTGCGACATCGGCACTGAGATTCCGGATCAGGACAGTCTCTTTGTTGAACCTGGCCATGAAATCACGCAGAGACTCGTTTTTTTCTTGCTTAAAATTTACCAACGAGGCCGAGGTTTTTTGATGAGCTCGGCTCGTGGCAAACCGAGCATTGAATTTAATCATAAACGTGTCAAAGGAATCAACTGACACTAGCGGTAGCTGGGTATACCAGCTTAACGCAGCGTCTTTCAGAGTACTAGGGAAGACTTTACACATAACAACACCATCATTGGTAAAGAGACATATTTGGGTCGTAAAAGCATCTAAATGACGTTCCGGATCCGTGGTGCCATCATACCTGTCAATGTTTATTGATTTGTAATTGGCTGGTAGAGGAACTTCCATGATGGCATCAGTGAAGGGATGTCTCGGCTTCCGCGCGCCAGCCCTTTCATTGGGCCTATTTACCTGAAGTGAAAGTTCAGTGGCCTGTCTAGGAAATTCCTCCTCGTCTCTTCGGTCAACATGATGAGAAACACGGGGTTGTGAGATTCCTTCTTCTCTGTGCGTGTTCCTGGATCCTTCATTCGCAGCTGTTTGATGCTCTTTCTCATGAGGAGAAGAGGCAGATCTTTCTCTGCTTTGTTCTCGTTCACGACGGCTGTTCTGCCGACGAATCTCTTCATTCTCCCTTCTCAGCATTGCCACCTGCGCGAGAAGTTCTTGAATAATGGGATTGTCGGTCATCGTCGCTGGGTCTGTGGATCGTTCTCCATTATCCTCATTGTTGGCATTCTCTAGCCCCTCTCTCCTGCCGTTCCCGCTCCTTGTCCTCACCATTGTATGTGGTATGGGAAAATTTTGCTTCGATTCCCACAGACGGCGCCAATGTTCCGTCCAAATATCTCAAGTAAGAGATACTCGTCCGGTGAAACTGTGGGAGTATTTATGGAATAGCTTGACAGAATTGATATTCTGCTCCTACGTATCCCAAGTGGGAATCAAAGCAACGTAGTTCTAAGTGAGGGGGTTGATCAGTTTATAGAGATTTTTAGGTATAGCAGTTTTAGTTGGACTGTTATTGAGATCGTATCTATCTTTAGATATTCTGATAAAACTATGTTGTTATCATAACTAGATAAGGATAAGGCTCCGAGTTATACGGAGAGATATTTGAATAATCAAGCAAGATGTTTGACCAAGTCAATTGTGACTGGATTGCACGGGACCAAGATGTCTTCATCCGCAGTCTATGATGGGATAGGTCCGAGTATTTATCCTCGGCTGACAAGTGTATTAACAAGTCCTCGGCTTTGGAGGAGTTTGGGTCAAGGCCCATTTACAGGAGTAAGCTTGGTTGATCCGGCCTTATATTTTCGGTCAGTACACTCCCTATTCTGGAGGCAGAACACTGACGGAGATTACCATTTATGCAAGTTGATACCTGAAGATCTATGTTCGGTTGGTAACAATTTTTTGTATGTTTGGCCTGTGTTTTATGGTGACAGCAATTTGACGGTGGTCGAGCGGAGGAGGAGAAGGAGGAGGGAATGGAAGGAGCGATAACGGTGCGACACATCCTTCATCAAGAACCAAGATAGAAAGCTATTACAATTGTTATTTCTCATTTTAGAAATAAAAAGGTGCAAGTTAAAAAAAAAGTTGAAATCCAGAATCACTGGTAACGTTGCATGGTAAAAGGAAATGAAATTGAAAAAACATTTTTGTAAGGAATGGAGTGGGATTTATATCAAATTTTTGGTTTTCCTGAACTTTGAAGGTGAATACGAGAGAGAGAACCAAAAAGAAATAAGTTAAAAAATTTAAATTAAAAAATAAAATATTTTTTTATTAATTGAAATTACCTGTTAACCGGTTGTAACCTGTCAAATTCGTTGGAGGATGCATCCTCAACATTGAGGTTGGGGGATGGAAGATTTGTCCTATGTAAAGTGTTGGATCAAATCTTGTGATTGATAGTATTAAACTCAGGAAGGCCTAAATTGACCGAATTAAAAAACAAAAAAGTTCACATGTTGATCTAGCGGGTTTAAATATGTTTAAAGCGTGAGTAATATGGACCAAATTTCTATTCCTGCATTTTAACTTATCTAACATGCAAGAGCCCCAAGATGTCAAAAAAAAAAAAATCAAGAGCCACAAAAAACGCAACTTAACCTACTCTTGAACAGGTCAAAATTGATTTGTTTAAAGTGGAAGAGAACTCTATTAACCCTCCCCATTCCATTGGTTTGATGAGCGGGTCGGGTGCAAAAACCTTGCAAAATTCACCCTAGAGGCACCCTTGATTAGCTCATAATATTTGAGTAGCAAGCTAAAACTAGGGTATGTTTTCAAAACAAATTAACATTATTAATTAATGTACCTACGCTACAATGTTATTCACCAAGCAAAAGTGACCTTTCGTAGTGGAAGTTGATTATGCCCCTATACGAACTTTACTTACAAAGTCGGGGGTTTAAATCTTGGAGTTACCATCTTGGAAGGGCCTTACCTAATCACTCACGACCCGATGGTTTGTCTCACAACTTTACTTGTATAGATACATGTCAAAAACCAAAAACAATGTTATTCTTAGGTTATAAAAATGTTTAACATGAACTCAAACTAAAAATGCATGAGTGTAATCCATAAAACCCAAATCAATCCTGATGTGTTTTGGGTAAAGATGGATTAGTAGGAGACACCTCTAATAGCAAGTCCTATGCTAGTGTCATTGGGTTACTGTTACACAAAATATTTGATTTTTCAATTTCCAAATTAGTTTTCATATTGGTTTTGGGCCCTAATATCTGGACCGAAGGCCCAATACCTTCATCCCAAAAGTATGATAAAAGGCAACCTTATAATCAAGGGTGTCCAATTATTCCAAAAAAAAAACATTTCCCACAATACACACTCTCCCCAATTAATTCCCAAAACATACATCATTCTATCTCTTTCTGGAAAGCTTCGCCATTGCCCACTTCCTTTCTATATATTTTTTTAGTTCTTATGGGAAGTCAACAATGATAATGTTTGAAGTTCTTAAGAAATTTCAAGATGACAAAGCAGTTTTTCCTTCTAACTTTTTTTTTTCCAGATTTTAATTAGATTAAAAAATATATATAAGGGAATTTGGATTTGTCATTGCCAACTTTCCAAAAGGAATAAAACCATGTGTATCTTGAGAATTAATTAGGAAGATTGAGTATTAATGGATATTTTTGCCCCTTATAACCAGAATAAGGGGACTCTCATTTTCACCTTACATAGTTACATATATAGAAGATACTTACAATAGCTACCATGACAAGATGGCGCCGTTTAGAATACTCCCTTGTGGAGTTGGAGGACCCATCCTCCTTTGGTTTTGACCATAGATTTAATATTATAATATTTCAACGATCAAGATTAAAAGGGTAAAACAGGAATTATAAAATATTAATTTATTTAATTTAAAATTTATTTTAAATGTAATTAATGAAAACCCTAGGAAAGCTGGCTGGCGCCTCCATCTCCTCACTTCGCCACCGTCGACCCCTCACCGCCTTCGTCATCCTCTTTAGGCTGACGAACAGATCCACGACGGAGGTAGTGTCGCCCCAGCCTCCGCCCTCTTCTTCCTCCACGCCTCCCTCGCCTCTTCCTAGCCGACATCTCCGTCAAAGCCGCTGTCTGTCTCCGAGACGACCCATTTGTATCTTAACCCAGCAAACAGAAATTCAGAGAATAATCATGAAACTCCCAGAAAATAGAAACTCAAATACAGGCCCCCGATTCTTCCCAGCAAGCAGAAAACTCGCTTGTGTCGGCGCGAGCTTGTGTGAAGCAAACCCTAATTCTTCTTGTTTAACACCTGATTCACTCGATGATTCCCATTGTGTTAAATCCTCAACAACAATGAATAATCACGAAGCTTTCAACTCTCCCATTCCCCTTCCTCTGCGACTCGAGAACCAAAGTAGGAGAGAAGTGGGGAAGAGAGAAGTAGGGAAGAAAGAAGTATTAGAGAAGAGAAAATGAGTAAAGAATGAGTGGTTTTTAGATTGTTTGGATGAAGAGAAAAATGAAAGAAGTGTGAGAGAAAGAAAAGTTAAATTTTGGTTTAAAGACATTTTTATCGTTATAATAATATTAATATTTATTTGATTCTTAAAAATTTGAAAGGGCAAAGTTGGCATTTCATAAACTTTTCTCTTTTCCCATCAAAATCTCTTCAAAAGGGAGAATATTTCTTTTTTGTGAGTCCCACTTAGAAAACTTCTCTCCTCCCTTAGTTCTTTGCTCATCCAAACTTGGAAGATTCCCTTTTTCTTGCCTAGTTTCCTCTCTCCCACTTCCACTCATCCAAACGATAGGTTAGATAATTCACAGTATAAACATATACATATGTTTATACTGTGAATTCTCTAAATATAATGCAAGACTAGAACTTAATATACCATGTTACTGATGTTGAAGTTTTTTATTATTAGACTTTGTTGTATTACATGTAATCTGTTTTTCAAAAACATACATGCATTAGTTGCATTACTCCAATAAGTTTAATTAAAATTTAATTTTAAGTAAATTCTTAATTATATATATAAGTGATTTTGAAACAAGAGTAAAAATTAACATGACACGTGCAGTAGCATGGGTACCATTCTAGTTATGACTTTCATTTTGATAGACAATACTATAAAGAGTTATTTCTAAGATCGTTATGGCAAACATTTTTAATTATATAATAATTTATGATTAGTTGATAATGTAAAAAATATTTATATTAATAACGTATACCAATTAAATCATTTTTTTTATACTTTCTCATCTGATACGTTATAGACTAATTTTTTAGAATGTGATCAGATTTTTTTCATATATATAAATTCAGAACCTAAAAATAAAATGAAGGAATCTAAATAAATTTATTCAACTTTTTTTTTTACTGAAAATTCATTCCACTTAAATCAACACTTGTTGATAATGGAAGTATATCACTTAAAAAAAAATTAATTTATTGTTTACGTAATTTTTTTATTTGTTATTTTCATAAAAATCTTCCCTTATTAAACTGTGTTAAAATAAGTATCATTCAAAAAAAAAAAAAAGTTAATGTTAACGTCTGCATTTGCCTTAAATGATAAACTAAGAAGTAAATAACTAAGTAATTTAATTGACTACCTATTTATATAGAAGTCATTACTTATAAGTTATACTTATAAGTACCTGATAAATAATTGAATATGCATCTTACTAAAAAAAATACTTAATAAAAAATACTGAATAAACTAATAATTAGAGGTTTGAGTAATTTGTAGAATCTCTCTCCTATTGAGAAAGCACGTCATAATTAAGAAATTAAGAAACCTATTCTTATTTCAAGAATATACTTAAAGCCCAATAAAGTTGTAGGTTATGAGTCGAGTCCAGCATAATATTTAATTTCATTTTAAAAGATTATGACCCGAGTCCACTATACAAGAGAGGAGCTGCGTGATTATTTAATTTTTTCATTTTTAAAAACATTCATCTGAATCTCTACGCCTTTGTCTCGCCATAGGTAGCTCTCGTTTTCTTACACTCATTTCTGATCTCTCTATTCATTCTTAGCTGATTATTAGATGATCTCTTTGGTCATTCTTAGTTGATCTTTCTGTTCATTCTTATCTGATTTCTGATCTCTCTGTTCATTCTTAGCTGATTATTAGATGATCTCTCTATTCATTCTTAGTTGATCTCTCTGTTCATTCTAATCATATTTCTCTGATCTCTCATTACAATTCATTCTTCTTCGCTGATTAGCTGATCAGGTTTCTTCAACATCAGGTTTGTTTATCAGATGTATCACCATAACTGCCTTCTAATTCATAATATTAGGGAATATGTTAGTTATATTCAGTTTAATTGCTTCTTCTCTTGCTCTTTGTTCTTGTCAGCTTACCTCTTGTTGAGTTATGTGAACTGAATTGAAATGTTGTGTGTTTTTTTTCTCTCCAGGAAATGCCTATAATAGAGTGTGTTTACTGTTATGCGACGAAAAACTCGCTAACTGCGATGAGGCATCATGTAACGTGCAAACACCAAGACGACATCAAATTCAGAATCTCATGTGAATGTGGGAATAGATTTCCTTCACATCCACCGTACTACAGAATCTGTTTTCTCATTTGAAATACATTCAGCCTCCACAGGTTCGTTTTCTCGTCTGTTTTCTCATTTCTAATCTCTACGTTCATCATTTCTGATCACCTCTCTGTTACAGTTGATCTCTACATTCATCATTTCTGATCGTCTCTAATTCATTTCTTCTCACCTCTCTGTTACAGTTGATCTCTCCACTCCATTTCTGCTCTCTAATCTCTGTTTCTTGCTCATCAGGTTCGTTTGCTTCTTGATCTCTACATTTTCTTTCACGTCTAGTTCTTAATCTGTGGTTAGTATACTCACCATATCAATAGTTGAAGAAGTAACTGAACCTACTAATACAAGCAGAGGTTCAATACATAATGCATGTTCACACACTAGTTTTTTTTAATATAAATTTTAAACTCGATTAATTATGTATAAATTAGTGATTAATCATAATATATATGTTAGATGGCTATCCATTAACTACCTATTGATAAATGGTTACCATATGCACATATTCTTTGTTGTTGTATCTTCTGAATGGCTCCCAAGCACGATATGGTTACAAAAGTTAGTCTAAAAAATGAGTCTTGGAGGTTGGTGATGAGGGTAGTTAGGCTATGGCGTATTTCTGATTTTTCAAAAGGCAAGATGTCCACAATTCTATTTTATTATTGATAGGAAGTGCACACTCATTGGTTCCTACGTGGATGAGCTGAACTCCTTTCTATCATTTGGAGACGTTGACAATGTTGTTATCACATTTTTATTTGCCAAAGTTAAGGTAAAGGTTCTTCATTGTATATAGACTAAAGGCCCAATTTGTTCCCTGAGAAAATCAACCGGATCTGAAATAGTCCCTAATAAAAAAAATACTATCCATTTAGTCCTTAACAATCTGTTTATCGGGACAGGTTAGTCCATCTGTGAGTTAACCACCTTTGATCGCAGGTTATCAGCTTACGTGGCCCACGTTTATGCTGACTTGTCAGTACCCATTTCTCAAGGGGCTACCACCATGGAAATTATGATTAAAAAAATTAAAAAAAAAAAAACCACCACCAGAGAAGCCAAAACGCATGCCGTTTCGTGGGAGGGGAACTGAAGGGGTGGTCTCTGCAAAACGCATCTCGCTCAGTTTCGTTCACATTTGCTCTGGTAAGAAAGACCACACGAAGGAGAAGAAGTGAAGCGGTTCGCGTCTTCCAACTAGCTCAAGGGTGAAGAATTGCGTGAATCAATCCGATTTCTGAAGGTAATATTTCTTATTCTTCCCTAATCTCTGTGCTTTTGGGTTTTTCGTGTTTGAAATGTGGAGAATCGATTGTTAGGGTTTAGGGTTAGTGTTATTACTGATTTTGGATTTCTCATGCATGGGTGTGTCTGATGTTTCTGTTATTGGGAATGGGGGGTTTAGGGATTTATTGAAAAGTGCTTTTTGGAACATCATTTTAATGATGCAAACAAACCCCATTGTGGTCCCTTCTTTATTGTTTATCCATTTTTAGATTGTTGAATGCTTATTTTACATACGCATGTGGTCCCTGTGTCAATGTGTTGGGTGTGTGGCATTTGGGTGTCGTTTGTGTGGGCCCATGTGGTCCCTGCTAGCCTATAAAGTGGACAAAAATGTCATTCTGCATTGTTTAACTTCATCTGAGTTGTTTGTTTGTTTCTTATTTGCAGATGATTACACATATTCGCTTCTTCTTTCACTGTGGAGGATTAAAGCTGGTAAGGTAGGATGGGGTACTGAAATACATTGATGGGAGGGTCAACACCATGCCACCAATCGATGTTGACTTAGTCAACTATTTTGATTTGGTGGTGATGTTCAAGAACTTGGGGTACTTTGACTTCAAGGCTATGTGGTGAATGCATCCGGGTCGTAAGGATTTTGTGACTGATTTAAGACCAGTTGAGGGAGACAATGACATCAATCGCATGTGTGAGGTTGCTATGGAGTACAAGGCCGGAGAGTATTACACGATGCACTTGTATTTTGAGCACCCGGTTCTAGGTGTGCAAGATGCAGTCTTTGTTGATCCAGATGAGGTGGAGGAGAATGTTCAGGCAAATGGTTCTACACCAATTGAAGCTTCATTCGAGGACTTGGTGACTGATGATGACTATGACAGTGCGGAAGATTCTCCTTATAGGCCTCCTCCAGTGACTGATGTTGGTAGTGGCTACGGTCTCAAGAGGGGGGGGGGGGGGGGGGTGAATTGAGATATTGAAAATTTATTCAACAATTTAAAGCAAAACAATGTTTGTTTAAATAAAATTGGTTTTAAAAAAATTTTAATTAAAAGAATTATGTTATGGAACATGTAATGATGACAAGAAGAATTATAAGTAGTAACAATGATTTTAACACAGATTGTGATTTAAAGATTCAAGTTTAACAAGTATATGGAGTTTAGGGATTAGAAGAACACGCAAACCAATTTATCCTGGTTCGGCTACCTCCTCTGGTAAGCCTACATCCAGTCCCACACCTCTGTGGATTTCTTCACTATAATCAGCAATTTACACAATTCTAATTACAGCAACACAAGGATACCCTCCTTGCTTGAAAAATCTCCAGAAAGCACACTAGCTTTCTTTACCCAAGGATCCCTTCTATCCTTGTTGAACCCTAAGAGATACCCTCTCTTAGTCATTCTAATTCATGAAAAGAATTGAGTAGAAGCAAGACTCTAAAAGCCTGATAAAACAAATTGAAGTTCTAACTATCACACTTTTCTCAGAGATAAAGCACTTTGTTTCACAATCAGTATGAGTTGCGTTGTTGTTGTTGTTGTTTGTTGTATAGAAAAGTGTTCCTTTGATCCCTCTTTATATAGAAGACAAATTATATCGTTGGGATCATTAAAGACAGATTTGGATCTGATTTGACAAAATCTGCTTTCTTGATTCTTGATCTCAAAATGTGATTCTGTTTGATCTTTGTAGAGATTGCGTCCTTCTTGAGATATAACTGCTTCCATCTGAAAGGATAGCCAAAACTTTTTTTTTTGAAGATTAATTAATCCGTGTTTATTTGAAGACAAAAATATCCGCGTTTAATTGAAGAGAAAAATATCCGCGTCCATTTGCCACATCAGCAGATGGGAGTATTAGCTCAAGGTAATTGGACGGGCTCCAACTGGTAGACGAGCTTTATATATCATGTTAGAGGACGGAGCTTCTTATTTACATCAGTGGACGCGCGCTTCTGTTTCATCAGTGGACGCGAGCTTCTTTTTACATCAGTGGACGCACGCTTGTTTCATCCGTGGACGCGAGCTCCTTTTTACATCAGTGGACGTGAGCTTCTTTTATATCAGTGGACGCGTGCTTCTGTTATATTAATGGATGCGCTTTTCTTTTACATCAGTAGATGAGCTCTCCTGTTTTCATCAGTGGACGAGCTTCATGTGCCACGTCAGCAGACGAGATCTTCTGTTTCCTTAGTGGACGCGCTTCATGTGCCACGTCAGCAGACGAGATCTTCTGTTTCCTTAGTGGACGCGCTTCATTTGCCACATCAGCAAACGAGCTCTTTTGTTTCTTTCAGTGGACGTCAGCTTTTTACTTTGTTGTTCCTTTAGTGGACGCGCTTTCTTTGTTCATTCAGTGGACGTCAGCTTTTTACTTTGTTGGACGTCATTCTTGGTTCACTTCATTGGACGAGCGCTTATATTTTCCCTGTGTTGGACGTGCGCTAGTTTTGCTTTGTTGGACGAGTGATCTTGCATGCAACTTAACACGTAATGAGTACGTAGTCAGAATTACAAATCTTATGCAAAATACACTTTGCTTGTCATACATCAAAACATGAATGAGGGCTTAGTCTTACAACTGACAGTGATAATGATGAAGGTTACATGAGGAAGCAAAAAAGAAAAGTGAAGGGGAAGAGGGCATCCCCCACTGTCTCATCTTTAGATAGTGAGAGGGCTGAAAATAGTGACATCAACTCATTTGAGAAGAATGGTTACCAAACTTACTTTGAGCAGATGAAAACCCCAGACTCCACTGGCGACGAGGGCAACTCAAGGCTCACATTCCCAGTGTTCAACTCAGATATCTCATTTGGACAGGTTAGGCTACAGGCTGGTATGGAGTTTAAAAACTTGGAGGACTTTAAGAATGCTGTGAAAGACTACAATATTGAACTTGGAAGGCAATTTGTATGGAAGAAGAATGATAAGCAGAGGGATAGGGCTGTTTGTAAGGTGAAGGAATGTCCATGGGTTGCTTTCTGTTCATGTAATAGCCTGTACAAGATTTACCAGTTGAAGACTCTGGTGGATGATCATACTTGTTGCAGGGTCTTTAAGAACAAGGTTGCCACCAACAAGAGGGTTTCTAAGAAACTGGAGAAGCGATTACTGACACAGCCTGAGCTTAAAAGGAGTCAACGCTTTTGACATTTTCAAGGAGGATTTTACGATGCACCTTAATGATAAAAAACTGTCAAGAGCATTGAGAGCAGCTAGGCTTGCTGTGGAAGGTTCAGAAAAAGATCAATATGGTAGGACATGGGACTACCTTGCTGAGTTGTTGAAAAGCAACCCAGGATCAACTGTTAGGATGGATGTTTCACCCAGAATGGAAGGGCCCCCACTGTTTGATCGCTTGTATATCTGTTTGGAGGGCCTCAAGTCAGGTTTTAAGGCTGGTTGTAGGCCACTCATTGGCCTAGATGGGTGTTTTTTGAAGGGTTATTATGGTGGTCAGCTGCTGTCAGCTGTTGGGCAAGATACAAACAACCAGTTGTTGGTAGTGGCTACGGTCTCAGGAGGGGGGGGGGGGGGGGGGGAATTGAGATATTGAAAACATTTTCAACAATTTAAAACAAAACAGTGTTTCTTTAAAGAAAATTGGTTTTCACTCAATTTTAATTCCCAAGAATCAGGTTATGGAACAAGTAATGATGACAAGAAGAATTATAAGTAGTAACAACAGATTTTAACACAGATTGCAGATTAAAGATACAAGTTAACAAGTATATGGAGTTTAGAGATAAGAAGAACACACAAACCGATTTATCCTGGTTCGACTACCTCCTCTAGTAAGCCTACATCCAGTCCCACACCTCTGTGGTTTTCTCCACTATAATCAGCAATTACACAATTCCAATTACAACAACACAAGGATAACCTCCTTGCTTGAAAAATCACCAGAAAGCACACTAGCTTTTCTATTCCCAAGGATCCCTTCTATCCTTGTTCAAGCCTAAGAGATACCCTCTCTTAGTCACACTAATTCACGAAAAGAATTAAGTAGAAGAAAGACTCTAAAAGTCTGATTATACAAATTGAAGTTCTAACTAATATCACACTTTTCTCAGAGATGAAGCACTTTTGGATCTTTCGTAGTTTCACAATCAGAATGAGTTAGGTTGTTATCGTGTTGTATATTGTTAAAGTGTTCCTTTGATCCCTCTTTTTATAGAAGACAAATTATAGCTGTTGGGATCATTTAAAACAGATTTGGATCTGATTTAACAAAATATGTTTTCTTGATTCTTGATTCCTGTTCTTGAAATGAGATTTTGTTGATCTTTGTAGAGTTTGCGTCCTTCTTGAAAAATAACCGTTTCCATCTGACAGAGTAGCCAAGTCTAATTTGAAGAGTAAAATATCCGTTTCTATCTGAAAGAATAGCAAATAGCCGCGTCCATTTTGCCACGTCAGTAGATGGGAGTGATAACACAAGTTATTGGACGGTCTCCAACTGGTAGACGAGCTTTATATGCCATGTTAGTGGACGGAGCTTCTCATTAAGATCTTAACAAGTCCAAAGCGTGTATCATTAGTAGACGAGCTCCTTTTGTCACTATTAGTAGACGAGCTCTCCTTTTTATATCAGTAGACGCACGCTTCTATTACTTTCAGTAGACGAGCTCCAAGTGCCACGTTAGCAGACGAGCTCATCTGTTTCTTCAGTAGACGAGCTCCAAGTGTCATGTCAGTAGACGAGATCTTTTGTTTCTTTCAGTGGATGTGCTCCATGTGCCACATCATCAGACGAGCTCTTCTGTTTCTTTCAGTGGACACGCTCCATGTGCCACGTCAACAGACGAGCTCTTCTGTTTCTTTCAGTGGACGCGCTCCATGTGCTACGTCAGCGGACGAGCTCTTCTATTACTTTGGTAGACGAGCTCCAAGTGCCATGTCAGTAGACGAGCTCTTCTGTTATACTTCAGTGGACGTGCTCTTCTTGTTGTACTTCAGTGGACGTGCTTTTGTTGTTGTATTTCAGTGGACGTGCTTTTGTTATACTTCAGTGGACGCGCTTTTCTTGTTGTATTTCAGTGGACACGCTTTTGTTGTACTTCAGTGGACGCGCTCCAAATGGTACTTTAGTGGACGAGCTCTTTAGTTGTTCATTGGACGTGCTTTTGTTGTACTTCAGTGGACGCGCTCCAAATGGTACTTTAGTGGACGAGCTCTTTAGTTGTTCATTGGACGTCAGCTCTTTACTTTGTTGGACGTCATTCTTGGTTCACTTCATTGGATGAGCGCTTATATTTTCCCTGTGTTGGACGAGCGCTAGTTTTGCTTTGTTGGACGAGTGATCTTGTATGCAACTTAACACGAAATGAGTACGTAGTCAAAATTAAAAATCTTATGCAAAATACACTTTGTTTGTCATACATCAAAACATGAATGAGGGCTTAGTCTTACACCAGTTTTATGTCATAGCTTATGCCGTAGTGGATGCTGAGACAAAGGATAATTGGAAGTGGTTTATCACACTTTTGGAAGGGGATATAGGCTGTCATGAGAGATATGGATGGAACTTTATATCAGATCAGCAGAAGGTATGTATATGGTTACCGTGAATCTGTTTCTGCTTGTCATATTTTGTAGTGTGTTTCTGTCATGTGTAGTGCATGTTAATAGGGACTAATTTGGCTCACGATCATGTTTCTTAGGGACTTTACTGGTATCACTTAAAAATTGTTAGGGACTAATTTGTCCCACGAATAATGTATTGAATATTGAATTATGCCTATTATAACTGTTCCAACATATTTATTGCTGTAGGGTTTAGTACCTGCTCTTAAGGAGGTTATGGCAGGTGCACATCACAGAAACTGTGTGCTTCACATTTGGAAAAACTTTATCAAGAACTGGAAGGACAAGGATCTGCGTGGGCTTGTTTGGGAATGTGCAAAGAGCACAACCGAGGCAGAGTTTAAGACAACTATGGAAATACTAAGAGGACTGAATGAAAGGGCATATGACTACCTGAATGCTATTGAGCCAAGTGCATGGGTGAAGGCCTATTATAGCCATTGGCCCAAACTAGATAACATAACTAATAACATATGTGAGGTATGGAATAGTAAAATACTCAAGTACAGAGAGAAACCAATTTTGACCATGCTGGAGGAGCTGCGATGTTATATGATGAGGAGGCATAGTGGCCACATGAGGGTGTTGGGGTCATACAAAGGAAAAATACCACCAGTACAACAGAAGAAGCTAGAAAAACTGAAGCTTAAGAGCAATAAGTGGACACCTACCTGGACAGGTGACCCAGACAATGAGAAGTTTGAAGTTCAGAGATATGGGTCAAAGGTTGGAGTGAGCTTGAGTCAGCAGACATGCACATGCAACCACTAGCAGGTAACTGGCATGCCTTGTGCTCATGCCATAACAGCTATAGCCTACAAGAATGAGTGTCCTGAGGATTATGTGCATCAATGGCTGACAATGGAAGCCTTTAATGCAACATATGAGCACTGGATCCACCCAATTCCCAGCAAAGAATTTTGGTCAGAAACTGACCACCCAAAACCTGAACCACCAAAACTGAAGAGGCCTATTGGTAAGCCAAAGAAGCACAGAAGAAAGGATACTGCATCTGAAGAAGCTCCAGGTAGCCAACAAAACAAAGTTAGAAAGAGGTATGAAGTCGGGTGCTTTAAGTATGGAGAAGCTGGACATTATGAGAAGACTTGCAAGGGACCAGCTAGACCAGAAGTTGCTAGGAAAAGGCGTCCAAAGAAGCCTATAGAAAATGCAGCACAAGAAGAGGTGCCATTGACACAATCACAGCCTCAGGAAGAAAATGCAACACAGGTAACTAGGTGTACAAAGTTTTGGTTTGTATTCATGTGTAATTTTCTTATGACATTTATTTTGTTTCAGACTCAGGAACCAGTTGAAGGAAACCAACAACCCATTCAAGGAACGCATACTATAGACTCTGCAATTTCACAAGAGACTAATCTGTCTCATATGAATTTTGTAAGGGACCATTTTGGCCCACTAAACATTTTGATAGGGACTAATTTGGCCCACGATATTTACATGTTCAAAATTCCTCACTGGTTTGATCTGTCTGATTTCAGGAAATGAGTGATCAGAGTACACCACCGCTGCCACCAGCTATAAGGCCAACACCTATCAGGCCACGTGGGACAGTTAGACCACATTTAACTCCACCTCCTTTCACCCCAAGTCCTTCATCAGCAGTGGGAATACAATCAATACACCCACCACCACCTCCAGTTAGGCCATACAGAGCTCCAACATATGCTCAGGGTGAGGGAACTGTGTCAAATGAGACATTGGCAACAGCAAGTAGTGGGACAACAAAGAGGCTATTCAAGTTCATTCCAACACCTGGATACAAACCACCACCACCACTACAAGATAATGGCAAGAAGAAAAAATGAAGAGTGAAGTGACAATGCAGAAGGAATTGAGCAGCAGATTAAATAAATTTGGACATTTGGTCCTTTTTTTGAGTCTTCAGTAGTTTACTAGGTTATATGTTCTAGTTATTTATGACAATGTTTTGTGTTTTATCTTGTTGTTTGGTACATTATAAGGTTATTTTGACAATGACAGGATATATTTGTAATCAATTGACAATGCATATGAATGAAAAGTACATTTTGGAGTTATTTTGTTGGTATTATTTACCTTTCACCTCTTTTACAACTTCGATTAGAAAAACAAAAATTTTCATTTCATTATAAAAGCCAAAAGGCATGGATTACATAACTTTTTCACCCAAATATTACAACCACATACTAACCTAACTTTCCATGACATTTATACTACTTCCATACATAAAATATCATAATCATAACAAGAACCAAGACAACCCCTATCACAACTCCAAATGATCTTTGGAGATAAACAAAATCTTTGGATATAAGCAACATTTTGACTTGCATTTCATTCACCTTTGCTTTCATCTCGCTTATTTCCATCTCCACCTGAGGAATTCTCCCATCTCCCATCTCCATGTCCTTAAGTCTCTCTTGTTCCATTTGCGCCTCATATACATCCACCCACACAAATGTGCCACAATGTGGTTTCTGCTCCTGTAACCAAAACCAGCAAGAATGTAAAGATGACAGGCCAACCAATATGGAACTAAAGTAAGGGATTCATTACCTTATATAAAGGGCAGCCATAGAAGGGTCTGTTTGGGTTCTTCAGTGTTCTTGAAGTGCTGATGACACAGGGTCTCTAACAAATGCACTGTGGAGGAGGGAACTTTGGGGTTACAATGCTTGAGGAAGCACTCCAACTATAGTCACGACTGGACATATTGTTAGACGCCCAACTCATTTCGATGTTGGTCCAACAATGGAAGAGGGGTGAAATAGAAATTAGGGATTCAGTAAGAATTGATGAGGGAAAGGGTGCGCAGTGACGAGGGTAGCGATTGGATAGGCGAAGGAGAAGAAGAATGTTTATAATGGCGAGGGAGAACAAGTCCTAGGGTTTCACACAGTGAAACATCGAAGCTGGAGGAAGAAGAAGGTAATTAGGGGAGTTGGGAAGAGAAACGGCATGTGTTTTGGGCGTCTAACACGGTGGCAGCCCCTTGAGAAATGGGTACTGACAAGTCGGCAAAAACGTGGGCCACATAAGCTGGTAACCTGCGATCAAAGGTGGTCAACTCACAGATGGACTAACTTGTCCCGGTAAACACATTGTTAAGGACTAAATGGATAGTTTTTTTTGGATAGGGACTATTTCAGACCCGGGTGATTTTCTCAGGGACCAAATTGGGCCTTTAGTCTTGTATATAATGTCAATGTATCAATTTATTATCCATAATATCCATGTAATAAACTAATCCTTTATTTTTTGTATCACTCTAGAACTCCATGGTCAGATGCAATCCCACAAGGAATTGGGAAATTGGTTGATCGAACATTCTTGTTCAAGTTGGGATTAAAGTTTTTCTTATACGAGGTTTGAAAGATCATATCGTGTACAGAAACATACCAATAATTCTGACCTTACCAATAATAAACTTACCATTGCTACAGGTTCTTTCATGAATTTCCTATGATTTAAAGGTTCTTAGCACACATAACAATTACATTGTACCCAATATTTTCATAATTCATGTGTTTGGCCTTAGGATAATGGTTCTGCTGATAAGTTCCCTAATGGTACAAGGGTTCGCTTACCCAATGATGTAGCAAGTGATGTTGTTGCGCATGCACAAAAGTTCCAGGATATGGTGATGTATTTACATATATTATTGGGGTTGTCAAAAAACCTTCAGAAAACGTAATTATATCAATGTGCTGGTCACTCGATATAAACATGATTTTCATTTAAAAGAAATATCTTTGGATATATCCCAATCTCAATGTTCAAATAATATGAAATGAGCACATGCCTATTAAAAATTGGAATCAAATTCTATTTATTAGCTTTAACACACATGTCATTCAAGGAGAATAAAAAAAAAATATGACAGGTAAATATATTATCTTAAAATGTTTAACTTATATGAGAAAAGTTGATAAATAAACTAAATAGATTTTCAATAAAGGAGGAAAAAAATATGACAGAGAAATATATTTTCTAAAAATAGTTAATTTTTATTGGAGGACTAAAAATAGTTAACTTGCACTAGGAAATGAGGGTAAAGAATAAAAAAGATATTCAAGAGATGATAAAAAATAATATGAAAGCTAAATATATTTTCTAAAAAGGGCTAACTAGCCCGAGGAAAAAAAAAACTATTATGAAATGAACAAAATAAGAGCATGACTTCATGAGCATAGAATAATAGAGAGAAGAGATTAGAGAGACAAGAGAGAAGAAAAGAGTCATTTCAATATATTCATCAAAGGGGTCATGCTTACAATTTTTTAAAAGTGGTTAACTTTCATGGAAAAAGAGAAGAAATAAATTAAAATATTTTCAAGAAAGAATATTTTTTTTCATACGATAGACAAATATATTTTCTAAAAATTGTTACTTTGCATGAGGAAAAGAGGAGAAATAAATCAATTATATTTTCAAAAGATAGTGATAATAATAATAATAATAATAATAATAATAATAATAATAATAATAATAATAATAATAATAATAATAATAATAGCAATAGCAACAACAACAACAATAATAATAATAACAATGACAATATGATACATACATAAATATATTTTCTAAAAACTATTAACTTAAATAGGAAAAAGAGGAGAAAAAATAAAATAGATTCTCGAGAGAATAAAAAATAATATGATAGATAAATATATTTTCCTAAAATTATTATCTTGCAAAAGAAAAGAGAAACATAAATAAAATAGATTTTCCAAAGAGAATAAAAAACAATATGATAGGTAAATGTAATTTCTAAAAATATTTAATTTGCAGGGAAAAAATGATAAATAAATCAAATAGATTTTCACGAAAGAATGAAAAATATGATAGGCAAATATATTTTCTAAAATTAGTTAGTTTATTTTTTGGAGGATCTAAAAACAATTAACTTGCACGGGAAAAAAGAAGATAAAAAAACAAAAAGATTTTCAAGAGAGGATAAAAAAAATAATATGATAACTAAAAAATAATATAACTAAATATATTTTCTAAAAAGGGCTATCTTGCACAGGAAATGAGGAGAAATAAATCAAATAGATTTTCAAAAGAGAATACAAAATAATACGATGAGATAAATATATTTTTTAAAAATAATTAATAGTTAAATTTCACGAGGAAAATAAAAGAAATAAATCAAATGAATTTTCAAGAGAGAATAATAATAAGCTATACATAAGTATATTTTTTAAAAAATGTTAACTTTAACTGAAAAAATGAGAAATAAATTAAATAGTTTTTGAAGAACGAAAAAAGATTCATATGATTACCAAGATATCTAGAACAATTTAGCACTAGTGTTTAAATAAAATACATTGGAAAATGATTAATCAACTTGAAATATATTTGTAACTTTGACAACACACACACACACACATACATATATATATATATATATATATATATATATATATATATATATATATATATATATATATATATATATATATATATATAATAGCAATGTTCAAAGAAGTGCCAAACAAAGGTAGTGGAATAATAAGTGATTAGTGCTAATTTGTAATTTTGATTTTAAAAAAAATAAATTTCCTATGATATTGATGTTGAGATAATTAGAATACTAAGGTATTGGGAAAAAAATATGTCAAATTGTTGGAATAATTTGATAGATAAATATATTTTATAAAAATGATTAACTTTGATGAGAAAATAGGAGAAATAGATCAAATAGATTTTAAAAAGAGAATAAAAAAGAAATATGATAAATAAATATGTTTTCTAAAGATAATTAACCTACATGGGAAAAGAGAGAAATAAATCAAATAGATATTCAATAGATTTTCAAGACAGAAGAAATGTAATATGATAGATGAATATATTTTCTAAAAATATTTTGCTTAATGGAGAAATATGATAAATAAACCAAATAGATTTTCAAGAGAGAATAAAAATATTAATATGATAGATAAAAACAATAAGTAAATCAAATAGATTTTGAATGGAAAAGAAACTAATACTTTGTGTGTAGTATTAATGCTTAAATAAATAACATTGAGAAATGACTAATGAGCTGGAAATGCAATTGTTGCTTTGGAAAGATGTGTTTGCTATTAAATATTTAAAGAAGCATGATACTAATGTAGTGGAAGAAAGAGACAACACCTTTTTTATTAATCACAATCTTTTTTATTTTGTTTATATACATCATCTTTTTGTATTATCATTAAATTTTATTTTCAAATAATTTCTATTAAAATAAAAATATTATTCCTTTATATTTTTTCTCCACATGCAAACATTTTTCATTTCTACCTTTCTGTATTGTATAAATATTATGATTTTCCATGTGCGCCGTATACATAACATGCTAGAGTGCATATATATATATATATATATATATAATAAGAGAGTATGTACACTTTGTAATCGACGGTTAAAACAAAATAATTTTGAACAATTTTTGGTATATAGTTTCTCAAAAAAAAACACAAAGATGTGAGATCGTCAATTACATATATTTTTTTGATGAAATCTTAAAAAATAACATTTTTTTTGCCATGCATGGCATGAGTCCATATACTAATATCTTACACGTATGATACTAGTACCCATGCCATGCACGGGATATAGGTTGACTTTCGAACACTGTTTTAGATTATTTGTATTTTTTTTATATAGAAGAGTTAAAAAAAATTTGTATGGGAAATTATGTCCCAAAAATTATAAAACTATAACTGTTTTATTTCAACCATGTACCAGAAAACGTAGTAATTTTTAAGTTTCTAATTACTATTGTCTATTATGAACATTAGTTGAATACCTCGTTATTTATCAACTGAAACAGGAAAAACATAAATATGAATTATGATTGAGATGGGAGAATAAATATTAATATATTTAAATTCTAATATTATTTCATTACATAGAAATATGATTGGTTTAAAATGTTCTTTGTGGTATATTTTTTCTTTTAGTTTATCATATTTTTATTTATGACAATAAATTTTAAAAGTACTAAAATTATAGTAAAGTATAAATTTCTTCTAACAATTCATATGTGAATGTGATTTCGTATAAAATATTCATCATCGTGTATTACATGTACTTTACCCTTAGGTGTAAGTTTTCCTTATTATTTTCATATAAATATTCATTCCCATGTGTTATGTTTTATCTATAATTTTTTATATTGATCAATTTATATAGATATTAATTGGTAAAAAGAAATCAAAATTTTCTCAAATTAAAAATTAATAAAATCTTCAATAAATTAATTAGGTGAGAAGATAATTGATATGGAATAACGATTTGCCTAAAAATTATTAAGATTTTAAATTCTGAATTTGTAAGGAGAGGTTGAAAAAACGAACATATGAATTTTATTTGATTTTGTATCATGTAATTAATTCTGAATTAATTTGGTAAATTAAAATTCAAATTTACTTACATAATAAAAAATATATAATAAATTAATTACTAAGATAAAAAATAAGTATCATATATCTTAATGAAATTACTAAAACAATAAATTACAATAGGTGCTTAAATTATAATCAAGTATATTTCTTTTTAGTAATTTTTACGTATGCATGCTTTTATTTAATTTTTCATTCCTATATTTTGTGTGCTTTTTTCTCTTGTATGCCTTTACGTAAAATATTTATCTCTGTTTATTCTCTTCATGTTTTGTTATTTCTATATTAACTGATTTTTAGGTAGAAATTAATTTATAAAATAAAATTCAAATTTACTCATATAAAGAATCTTTAATAATTTAGTTAGGTGAGAGGATAACAAGTACTAAAGAAATACTAATTTGTATAGATTTTTTTTTGAACAAATTTGAGTAGAATTATTAAGACTATAAAATTTAAATTTACATGGAGAAGGCAAAAAACAAACATAATAATTTTACATTTCCTTTTTTGTCATGTAATTAAATCTAAATTAATTAGTGAAAAAAATAAATATGTTTAGATGAAATGGAACTTTAACAATTAGTTGGGTGAGAAGATAATAAGAAAGAAAGGAATAATTATTTGTCTAAAATTATTCAGCTTTTAAATTTAAAATTTTCAATGAAAAGATAATATATATATATATATATATATATATATATATATATGAATTTAATTTGGTTTTCTATCACATAATTAAAAGAAAACCTTTAGAAAATTCATTTGATGAGAAGATAATAACCGAGGAAGAAATATATTTATATAAATTATTATAATAGTGAACTAAAAAAAGTAACAAGTTATTATTTTTTCCAGGAAAAAAGTACTAAAATAATTATGTAAAAAAAAGTAATAAAATAATAAAGTATAATTTTATCGTAACAATTCATTTGTGGGTATGGTTTTATGCTTTTATGTAAAATATTAATACCACAATCAGTTAACGAAACTCTAGAATTAACCGGATTTGGGATTGCGTGGACCAAGCATAATCTCCTATTTTCAATCAGTTATTGAATTAATAAACTTATCAGTTTTTTATTCTTCTTTTAACTGTTTGTCTTACATAACCATTGGGGGTAACTGATTAGGAGAAAGAATATTAAAATTGCATGACCATTGGGTATTAATAGTTTTAGAGCAAGTGATTGACAATCAATAAGAAACACATATCATTGAGAAATTGGATAATATCATAGGTAGTGACATAAGTGAAACCGGGCACCCTAGGCTTTCCATAATCCAATCTTTGTTTGTGATTCTTTGTCTTTCTTGGTTTTTACCGTCCTCTTATTTTTAAATATTCACTTACACGTGAACTTGATTGTCTGGATAATAAAGGAAAGTAATTAATCTAGTAATTGTCACCAATCCCTATGGGTTCGATACTTGGAGTTCCAAATACTCCTATATTACTTGTGCGATAGGGGTGCACTTGTCCTTAAGTGCAATTCATTTTATAAATTAATTTCTAGCATGTTGAGTAAAAAGAGTAATTTTTAAGAATGTTTTGCCTATCATAAATATTTTGGTTAATATTAGATATGAAATATTATATTATAAATCTAACGCCAAGTAACGTTATCCATAATATGATATAGGGTTAAATCTGTTTTTTTAATCCCTATAAAATAGTGAAAATTGGTTTTTAGTCCCTGATTTTTAAAATGTACATTTTTTATCCCTCGATTTCTAAAATAGCTCACATTTGCTCCCTAACGTTAACTTTATTTCATTTAGTTCTGATCTATCAAATGGAGTTCCACGTCTTCACTAATATCAGGTGATGTGCTTTCACATAGGAATAGTCGAGTAGATTCATGAAACTACTTTGACAGATCAAGATCCAGATGACTTTAGAGACCAAAAGTAAGCTACTTTGAAAATCGAGGGACCAAAAACGTACATTTTGAAAATAAGGGACTAAAAATGAATTTTCATTATTTTAAAGGGTCCAAACACAAATTTAACCCTATTATACAAAAGGAATTTATAACACCCAGATTTTTTTATTGTTCTTCAATATCGATAAATATATACATAATTTTGTTTATATTTTTATTCGAGACCTAGAAAATGATTTTGGATAAAACAAAATCATATTTATACTCTACTTTATCATAGAGAGTTACGGTTAAATTTTGGGTTGAAAAATCAGACGAAAACCGATCTGTGTTCTCACCGACAGTAAAATTTTACTGATCAGAAAAAGTAATTTTGACTCGAGAAAGAAATTGTTAGGTTTTATATTATTTTTACAACGACTTTGGTTAATTTGAATTTTTTCCCATGGAAATGAAATATTATATTTTATTCGTGTGAAATCTTCGAAGAAATCTTGCGGAAAACTTAAGTTGGGTAAACAACGGAGTCGGATATGAAGCTGAGGTGATGGAAGTGATTGATGTGATTGAGGGGACAAGCATTAAATTCTAGTCATCATGATGTCGGAAAATATCTAGATATTTTATAAGGTGAAAAGACTATTTTGCCCTTAGACTTTCTAGGTAATTCCAAGTTTGTCCCTAAGTGTTTTGGACCAAAATACCCCCTCACTCCATCAACATGTGTGGCTGCCCACTCTCCCACACTTAGCCAAAATTGTTCATTTTCATTCTAAGCTTTTTCTCACAAAAATCACAAAACCTCCATTGTTGTTCTCGCTAAGTTCTTCATTTTCCTTCAAGTTATTCATCAAATCTCTTCATTCCAAGGTGAGGATTCTCTTCCTAATCCTCTTAGATTCATTAATCCTCAACAAATTTCCATTTTCATCAGCTATTTGTCAAATTTCAATTTCTAGATCTAGTTCTTCAAATAATTCTAGAAAATCATAGAAAAATCATTTTGGTGTGAGATCAATTTCTATGAACTCTCTAATGCTTCTATATTGATTATCTAAAAACATGGAAGCAAAATAAATTTCCTTCCTATTGTTCTTGATATGGCCAAAACCCTAGTCATATGGGGTAAATGAAATTTGTTTCTATTTTTGTAATATGACACTTGATTTGATCTCTCTAATAATTCTAGTTGTTAGATCTAGAAGCTTGAGAACTTTATAGGTCCCTAGCCTATTTTCCTCATGTTGGCCGAACCTAAGCATATAGGTTAGAAGAGATTTTGTTTCATTTTGTTAACTTGTGT
Organism: Sophora flavescens; assembly: GCA_030762895.1. Classification (NCBI taxonomy): domain Eukaryota; kingdom Viridiplantae; phylum Streptophyta; class Magnoliopsida; order Fabales; family Fabaceae; genus Sophora; species Sophora flavescens. The sequence continues at coordinate 50,662,496 of CM061066.1, read as the reverse complement.
TGTAATTTTGTTGTGAAGGAAATTGTTAGTTTTGTGGTGATTGATTTTGTGGTGGACAAGGAACATAAAGTTGAGGAGTTGGATTGAGGATTCTAAAGCAAGGAAGGGAAGAGAAGTTTACCTGAGGGGTTTTGATAGCTACATACTATCTGTGTGTCATATGTAAATTTATTTGTGGTGATGTGTGGTATTAAAGTTAATTGCTATATGATTGTTATATGATGTTTGATGTTATCTGTGAAAGTATGTTATAACTGTGATGTCAGTTATAACTGTGACATATGGATGTACTGTTGTTGATTGATTGACTGAGAAGTCTGACAATGGTCATTGCTCAATTATAATTAAAGATAAAAGCTTTAAAAAGCTTGAGGAGAAATTTAAGTGATTTGATTTGTGGAAGTGGAAGAAAATGTTGAAAATAATATTATTTAATGATATTTCGGTGAAAGAGTGGTCTATGAGCAATAGTGAGGACGAAACCGTAAAAAATTTTCAATTACGTTAATTAATCCAAAATAAATTCAAAAATAAAATAAAAAGTTATTACAAGAAGTTAAGTTTCAAAATAATTTAATATTGATGTTGAAAAACTTTTTGTAAGAAAAAAAGTCATTTGATTTATAAATGATTTTATTTCTAAACGAAGAGTAATTCGGAAAAGAATTTTACGGCAAGACTATAAAAAAAAATCAGTTTTATTACTTTGGACAAAAATGAGTTAGGAATGATTTTTTCAAAGATTTTATGTTTTCGGAAAAGAGATTTCAAGAAGAAAGGATTTGAGAAAAATGAATTTCTTTGCGATTTAACGTTTATAAACGAATTTCAAAGGAAAATATTTTTTGCAAAAGAGTTTTTACTCAGCGAAAATAATTCTGACAAACTTGGATAAGTTTCAGAGGTTTTTGTTTTGTATTTGTTGTTTCACAACGAAAAACGATGTTGAGGAAGAAAAGTAAAACTAGTACCCGAGAAGTCGGGATTCTAGTATTCTGTGAGAAAAACACATAGATTAATTGATTCGTGTTAGATGTTGTGGACTTATGCCCTGTAAATGATGTTGTGGACTTTGTGTCCTGTAAATGATGTGATGAACTTTGTGTTCTATGTGTCACGGGTTAGAGTCCCGGTTGACATATTTGACTTTGTGTTCTGTATGTCGTGAGTTAGAGTCTCAGTTGGCATATTTGACTTCGTATTCTGTATGTCGCGGGTTAGAGTCCCAGTTGGCATATTTGGCATATTTGATTTCTTATTCTGTATGTCACGGGTTAGAGTCCCAATTGACATATTTGACTTCGTATCCTGTGTGTTGCGGGTTAAAGTCCCAATTGGCACATTTGACTTCATGTCATATATCGGAAAACCTAGGACCCGTGAATCGACCTAGTGTTTTTCGTGATCGAGTACTCGGACTACATGTCCTGTGTTAAGAATGAATGGGCTTAATGCCTAACTAACAATAGTCGTGAGCTTTAAGTCTCAACAAAGAAAGAATGAACGAAAAAGAAAAATGACGAAGTAAATATCAAAATTTGATGTTTGACGTCGAAGTTTTATGCAATTTTTACAAATTGCGATGACTGTCGGGTATGAATCCCATTGTTTAAAAGATTATGATTATCTTGAGAATTTATGTGCTGGATGTAAATATATGTATATGTTGTTGTTTGTGTGTCGCACATGTGGTTATCATGATAAAACTCATATATCGGTATCTCACCCTTGCGATGTATCTATTTTTCTGGTTTTGTCGTTGTACTTTGATACGTTTATTTGATCGTGGGAATGATCACGGGGGTCTTTCTAGTGGATGTCCGTTAGAATTACCAGCTTATTTAGGAGATGTCTGGGTTGTCTTTATTTGGTGGGAAGAATGTCTTTTGCGGAAAAATCTGTATTTTTGGCATTCTGATGGTCATGTTTTTGGATGGTAGTTTTTCAGACGTATCATCTTTCAGTGGCTGACATTTAAGACTTTTGTTTAGGTGCATGCTTTCTGAAAAACAAACTTGTATGCTGTGATGTTTTATTACTACTACGAAGTATAGCACGTTGTTCTATGATGATGTGTATCTATTGGTAACGTATCCATCGCGAAGAAAAAAATTTATGCCCATTTTTCGAATGCAAGTATTATGTAAACTATTTTTTAAAAGTAACCAACCGTTTTATTTTAAGTTTTATTTTCACACGAGTTTACCGGGTAAGGTCGGGTGTTACAGAATTCCCCAAATCAATCGCTACATGTAGGATTGTAGGCAGGGCCAATTGTCATTATTTTATCTTTTTTTCCCTTCTAAACCCCAAATTTGAAATGCAAATGTATTACTATATAATAAAATATATTGAAGGGATTGAATTTCATGCGGTGGTAAAATCATATATAGTAATTGATTTGATAAATATTATGGAAGATAACATCGAGTTAATTAGTTATTTGATGTATCGATTTATTTTGACTTTTGAGTTCTAAATCAGTTTTGTACATTAAATAAAAAATTCAGATAAACTTAAAATAACATAAATAAATGACATTAGCTCATCAAATAACAATCTGGAAAAAATATTAACATCAACTCACTCAATAAGAATTAATAAAACAAGATATGATATCCTAAGAAAATAAATATGTTTAAGGACAAAAAAACTTTTGCTGATTAATTAAAATTATAATAAAAGTGTTTAGATTCAATCAATAAAAAAAAAAACCCTGGGAAGCAAAGAAATGAAATTTTGAGAAAATAACCAAATCGGTGGAGGACAAAGAAATTCTGAGTTTGGGAATAATTCTTCGACTCTTCCATCTTCCAGGTTGAAAACACCAGCATCATGGCCACCTCTTTGAAAATATTGATTTAAGACATTATTTTCGGAGAAATATATGCAATTTTTCACCCATTTTCCTTTACCATCAGAAAAAGGCAACACGCAAACGGAGGAATTGAATCCAACCACTAAAACATAATTTCCCAAACTAAATATTCTTGTCCATTGTTTTGCACTTTGGTCTACTTTAACTCATCACCAACCTCCAAGACTATTTTTTAGACTAACTTTTGTAACCATATCGTGCTTGGGAGCCATTAAGAAGATACAACAACAAAGAATATGTGCATATGGCAACCATTTATCAATAGGTAGTTAATGGATAGCCATCTAACATATATATTATGATTAATCACTAATTTATACATAATTAATCGAGTTTAAAATTTATATTAAAAAAAACTAGTGTGTGAACATGCATTATGTATTGAACCTCTGCTTGTTTTAGTAGGTTCAATTACTTCTTCAACTATTGATATGGTGAGTATACTAACCACAGATTAAGAACTAGAACTGAAAGAAAATGTAGAGATAAGCAAATGAACCTGATGAGCAAGAAACAGAGATGAGAAGAAATGGAGTGAAAAGATCAACTGTAATAGAGAGGTGAGAAGAAATGAATTAGAGACGATCAGAAATGATGAATGTAGAGATCAACTGTAACAGAGAGGTGATCAGAAATGATGAACGTAGAGATTAGAAATGAGAAAACAGACGAGAAAACAAACCTGTGGAGGCTGAATGTATTTCAAATGAGAAAACCGATTTTGAATGTATTTCAAATAACCTTTTAAAATGAAATTAAATAAATTCCCGCTCAGCTCCTCTGTTTTATGCTGGACTCGACTCATAACCTATAACTTTATTGGGCTTTAAGTATACTCTTGAAATAAGAATAGGTTTCTTAATTTCTTAATTAAGATGTACTTTCTCAATAGGAGAGAGATTCTACAAATTACTCAAACCTCTAATTATTAGTTTATTCAGTATTTTTCAATAAGTATTTTTTTAGTAAGATGCATATTCAATTATTTAACAGGTACTTATAAGTATAACTTATTTTTTTTTGAATGATACTTATTTTAACACAGTTTAATAAGGGAAGATTTTTATGAAAATAAAAAATAAATAAATTACGTAAAAAATAAATTAAATATTTTTTAAGTGATATACTTCCATTGTCAACAAGTGTTGATTTAAGTGGAATGAATTTTTAGTAAAAAAAAAGTTGAATAAATTTATTTAAATTCCTTCATTTTTTTAGGTTCTGAATTTATATATATGAAAAAAATCTGATCACATTCTAAAAAATTAGTCTATAACGTATCAGATGAGAAAGTATAATAAAATGATTTAATTGGTATGCACTATTAATATAAATATTTTTTATACTATCAACTAATCATAAGTTATTATATAATTAAAAATGTTTGTCATAACGATCTTAGAAATAACTCTTTATAGTAATTGTCTATCAAAATTAAAGTCATAACTAGAATGGTACCCATGCTACCGCACGGGTCATGGTAATTTTTACGCTTGTTTCAAAATCACTTATATATATATATATATAATTAAGTATTTACTTAAAATTAAATTTTAATTAAACTTGTTGGAGTAATGCAACTAATGCATGTATGTTTTTGAAAAACAGATTACATGTAATACAACAAAGTCTAATAATAAAAAACTTCAACATCAGTAACAGGGTATATTAAGTTCTAGTCTTGCATTATATTTAGAGAATTCACAGTATAAACATGTGTACATGTTTATACTGTGAATTATCTAACCCATTGTTTGGATGAGTGGAAGTGGGAGAGAGGGAACTAGGCAAGAAAAAGGGAATCTTCCAAGTTTGGATGAGCAAAGAACTAAGGGAGGAGAGAAGTTTTCTAAGTAGGACCCACAAAAAAGAAATCTTCTCCCTTTTGAAGAGATTTTGATGGGAAAAGAGAAAAGTTTATGAAATGCCAACTTTGTCCTTTCAATTTTTTAAGAATCAAATAAATGTTAATATTATTATAACGATAAAAATGTCTTTCAACCAAAATTTAACTTTTCTTTCTCTCATACTTCTTTCATTTTTCTCTTCATCCAAACAATCTGAAAATTCACTCATTCTTTACTCATTTTCTCTTCTCTCCTACTTCTCTCTTCCCCACTTCTCTCCTACTTCAGTTCTCGAGTCGCAGAGGAAGGGGAATGAGAGAGTTGAAAGCTTTGTGATTATTCATTGTTGTTGAGGATTTAACGCAATGGGAATCGTCGAGTGAATCGGGTGTTAAACAATAAGAATTAGGGTTTGCTTCACACAAGCGCGCGCCTACACAAGCGGGTTTTCTGCTTGCTGGGAAGAATTAGGGGCCTGTCTTTGAGTTTCTATTTTCTGGGAGTTTCATGATTATTCTCTGAATTTCTGTTTGCTGGGTTAAGATACAAATGGGCCGTCACGGATGAGGGTAGATGTTGGCCAGGAAGAGGCGAGGAGGAAGAAGAGGGCGGAGGCTAGGGAGACACTATCTCCGTCATGGATCTGTTCGTCGGCCTAAGAGGATGACGACGGCGGTGAGGGGTCGACGATGACGAAGCGAGGAGATGGAGGCGGCAACCAGCTTTCCCAGGGTTTTCATGAATTACATTTAAAATAAATTTTAAATTAAATAAATTAATATTTTATAATTCCTATTTTACCCTTTTAATCTTGACCTTTGAAATATTATAATATTAAATATATGGTCAAAACTGAAGGAGAATGGATCCTCCAACTCCACAATGGAGTATTCTAGACGGTGCCATCTTGTCATGGTAGCTATTGTAAGTATCTTCTATATATGTAACTATGTAAGGTGAAAAAGAGAGTCCCCTCATTCTGGTTATAAGGGGCAAAAATATCCATTAATACTCAATCTTCCTAATTAATTCTCAAGATACAAATGGTTTTATTCCTTTTGGAAAGTTGGCAATGACAAATCCAAATTCCCTTCTATATTTTTTTTAATCTAATTAAAATCTGGAAAAAAAAAGTTAGAAGGAAAAACTGCTTTGTCATCGTGAAATTTCATAAGAACTTTAAACATTATCATTGTTGACTTCCCATAAGAACTAAAAAAATATATAGAAAGGAAGTGGGCAATGGCAAAGCTTTCCAGAAAGAGATAGAATGATGTATGTTTTGAGAATTAATTGGGGAGAGTGTGTATTGTGGGAAATTTTTTTTTGGAATAATTGGACACCTTTGATTATAAGGTTGCCTTTTATCATACTTTTGGGATGAAGGTATTGGACCTTCGGTTCAGATATTAGGGCCCGGAACCAATATGAAAACTAATTTGGAAATTGAAAAATCAAATATTTTGTGTAACAAAATAACCTAATGACACTAGAAAAGGACTTGCTATTAGAGGTGTCTCCTAATAATCCATCTTTACCCAAAACACATCAGGATTGATTTGGGTTTTATGAATTACACTCATATGCATTTTTAGTTTGAGTTTATGTAAAACCTTTTTATAACCTAAGAATAACATTACTTTTGGTTTTTGACCTATATCTATACAAGCAAAGTTGTGAGACAAACCATCGAGTCGTGAGTGTGGTTAGGTAAGGCTCTCCCCAAGGTGGCAACTTCAGGATTTAAACTCTCGACTTTGTAAGTAAAGTTCGTAGGGGGCATAATCAACTTCCACTGCGAAAGGTCACTTTTGCTTGGTGAATAACATTATAGCGTAGGTACATCAATTAATATTGTTAATTTGTTTTGAAAACATACCTTAGTTTTAGCTTGCTACTCAAATATTATGAGCTAATCAAGGGTACCTCTTGGGTGAATTTTGCAACGTTTTTGCACCCGACCCGCTCATCAAACCAATGGAATGGAGAGGGTTAATAGAGTTATCTTCCCCTTTAAACAAATCAATTTTGGCCTGTTCAGGAGTGGGTTAAGTTACGTTTTTTGTGGCTCTTGCATGTTTTTTTTTTTACATCTCATGGCTCTTGTATGTTAGATAAGTTAAAATGCAGGAATACAAATTTGGTCCATATTACTCACGGTTTAAACATATTTAAACCCGCTAGATCAATATGTGAACTCTTTTGTTTTTTAATTCGGTCAATTTAGGCCTTCCTGAGTTTAATACTATCAATCACAAGATTTGATCCAACGCTTTACATAGGACAAGTCTTCCATCCCCCAACCTCAATGTTGAGGATGCATCCTCCAACGAATTTGACAGGTTACAACCGGTTAACAGGTAATTTCAATTAATAAAAAAATATTTTTTTTTAATTTAAAATTTTTAACTTATTTCTTTTTGGTTCTCTCTCTCGTATTCATCTTCAAAGTTCAGGCAAACCAAAAATTTAAAATTTGATGTAAATCCCACTCCATTCCTTACGAAAATGTTTTTTCAATTTCATTTCCTTTTACCATGCAACGTTACCAGTGATTATGGATTTCAACTTTTTTTTTTTAACTTGCACCTTTTTATTTCTAAAATGAGAAATAACAATTGTAATAGCTTTCTATCTTGGTTCTTGATGAAGGATGTGTCGCACCGTTATCGCTCCTTCCATTCCCTCCTCCTTCTCCTCCTCCGCTCGACCACCGTCAAATTGCTGTCACCATAAAACACAGGCCAAACATACAAAAATTTGTTACCAACCGAACATAGATCTTCAGGTATCAACTTGCATAAATGGTAATCTCCGTCAGTGTTCTGCCTCCAGAACAGGGAGCAAAAAGGTGTGCAAAACAGAAGCAAAAACAAATAAATGATGAGAACAATCAATTCGAAATTTTTTTTTAAAAAAAATGCCAACACAGAACACAAGGACAAAGAACTCAGCAGAAAACACACACTGAGAAAACGCACACAGAGACACCAAGAGGAATTGCACGCATAAGGAGATACTGAACACAAAGTCAGAAAAACACAGCAAGCTAATTAGAGAGACCCTGGGACGAAAATCACACAGAAACATGAGGGAGAGACAAAGGAGCGATGCTTTTCTCAGATCTGAGAAAGTAGGGAAGAGAAAGACGGTACATGATTCAAGAAAGAGAAACATAGTACTGTTCACGGAAAAAAAACACATTACCTGTTATTCCGGTTGCAAACTTTTCATCCCACCATTGCTTTATTTTAATGGAAAAATACAAACACATCCCTTGATGTTTAACTCATTTGTAAATAGGTATTTTTAATTATTTTTTCTTTTCAATTAGTCCTTAGACTTCTATTATTAATAAAATCAATTTTTTAACTATTTTTTCGTCGCAATTAATCCCTAAACTATTAATATTAGTAAAATTAATCATTCTATTAACTCTTAATTAAATCACTAATGCTGAAAAAATTCAACCGTTCATTTTGCTTAAGTCTAATCCGTTTATTATATTTTTAAAAAAATTATTTTTTTATAAAAAAAATAAAAACAAAGCCTCGAGGCTTATTAGTTGAAGGATTGATTTTACTAATAATAGTAGTTTAAGGACTAATTAGAATGAAAAATTAGTTGAAAGATTGATTTTACTAATAGTGGTAGTTTAAGGACTAATTGGAAAGAGAAAAATAGTTAAAAGTACCTATTTATAAATAAACTAAAGTTTAGGAGATCTTTATATACTTTTCTTTATTTTAATAATAAATCAAAGCCTACGATTTATGGAGGATGGAAAGTGGAAACTCTAAGTTCATTATGAAGTATTGAAGACGAAGTTATAATTATATTGCAAACAAAAGGGTAAAAAAAGGTTTTTGAGCTCGCAGATCAGGTCATAAATCCGCAATGTTAAACAATATGAACGTGGCATGATGCTATGCTAGCCTATGTAAGTTGTGGAAAAATTTGGATTAATATATTTAATTGTGGTCCATCATCAATTGGGTTGGTGTGAAGTAGGAGAGTCTGTAGAGAGGCCCACCTCTTGAAGGATGGGTTGAATTTTGATCCATCATATTATAATAGGTGCAATGGATGGATGGGCCTCACCGGATACTTATATAGTAGTATGAAGTACAGTTTACTTGTATAATAAGTTATGGATATGGATAAGAGGGTTGGGAAGGATTGAATTCACCGATTTACATTGAAATGCGTGTGATGGATGGATGGGCCTCATCTAATGCGATTTTATTTTTTGTTTTTATTTTTATTTGGGTCTTGTTAAATAAAATACTGATTAAGAAATAAAAATAAATAATATTTTGTTGTAAAATTTTCCCTCAATATATTAATTGTATTTTTTTCATCATTTTTTAATAAAAAAATTATCTACATTAATTCCTTAATGATTATATCAAGAATACAATTTAATGTTTACCTTCTAACTTTATAACTTTTTTTTATTTGAAAAATAATGGGAGATGAAATATTTGAATCTATTTTTTCTTTTATACTTAAAAAATAATAATGTAAAAGAGTTACTTCCTCCAATTTTTAATTGTTAGGATGGTACAAGGCATAGGAATTAAATCGACATGCTTATGTTTTATAATCTTTCAATTTTAAGAAATTATAATTTTTCTCAAAGTTTTTTTTAAAAGAAATTTAATTATAAACAATTTTAACATACAAATTGTTTAGACAAAGATGACACTAAAAATTATGTATTTAATTTTATAATAACTTCCTAAGAATCATATATAAAATATTTTTTCATTGATTAACAATATATAAAAATTTGAATTTAATTGGTATGCATTTATCAGTCAGTGTAAATACCATTTACATTGTCAACTAAATGTTTGAATCTTATTATAACTATCTTTAAAGTCTTATACAATAATGATTTATTTATGATTTGATCTCAATATAAAAAATTTTACACTAATAATCGAGAAATTTTACATTAACAATATATTAAAATTAAAATTAAAATTAAACCAAGCACAAAAATGAAATAAAAATAAACCAATATATATATATATATATATATATATATATGTTAAAATTAAAATATTAAACTATTCATGAGAGTAGGTGGGAATATGATTACTTGATTTATTCCTACAGCGTGTTGGTTGTTCCTGATGTGTGTTTGCGGAAATGTTTTTAAAATCGGATCGATTATTGAACTAATGAAAGTACCGATTCCGACTGTGGTTAAATCGATAATAATTAAATAATTATTTTTTAATTTTTAAAATAATATATTAAGTGCCCTTCAAAAAAATATAATATATTAAATAATATGAACAAATATTTTTAATTCTTATATTTTTTAAAATATAAAATAGATTTTGCTGTTTATGTTAATAAATTTATAAAAGTAATTCTGGTATTTACTTCAAAAGTGTAATAAAATACAATTTACTCTTTTTTTTTATGTAACAATTTATGATTAATTGATAATTCTTTATATAATATAAAATAATTAAGAGTTTAATGGATATATACTGTCAGTGTAAAAGATTTTTACACTGTCAACCAATCATAAGTTGCCACATCATTGAAAATCTTTGACTCTTATTCTAACTATCTTAAGGTAATCAATATTATGATTTATGATTGGTTGACAGTATAAAAAACTTTACACTGACAGCGTATAACAATTAAACTCAATAATTAAATCCTGAGCAAAATAAATTATGATGCATTTTATTTATAAAAAAAGGTGTGACATTCGTTTAAGCAATGTTATTCAACTTAAACATTTAAGAGCAATAATAATAATAAGCTGTACCATTCAATTGAACCTTTTGGGCTTACTTTAGAATGGGCTACGATAGAAGTATGGCAACCTGAAGTGTTATGCGTTTGACCTCATTATGGTAGCAGATTGCAATAAGATTAATAAACCCTGTTTGTGACTAACTCATTCAATTGAGAGAGTCTCTTTTCTTTTCTGCAACTCATGAACACGTACGTCTCACGACCTAACTCATTCCTCCATGTTCCTATGCTTGTTTAAAGAACGCCGCTCAGGGAAGGAAGCTCCCATGTCCGATGTTCTTTGTCCTTCTTTCCTGACTGGATGAGCGAAAAATAAAAAAATAGTTACGCCAACCGGCCAAACCGGAGGAACCACCGGTTTTCCCGGTTCTGGACCGGTTCTTCCTGTTTCCAGGCGGTTTATGTTTCAGACGGTTTGTGGGTGTTCCGGACCGGACACCAGGCCGGTTACCGGTCGACCTGGCCGGTCCGGTTTTGATAACATTTGTTTGCGGTACTTATTATTGCTCAACGGTACCGTAACGTAACCTAAGATAACAAGAAAGAAAGAATGGATATTAATTAATAGTGTGTGTTGTGTTTGTGTCCCACTCCATTTCTCCAACCTCCAACCTCCAAAACCAAATTTGTTTGTGGAAGCAGCTTAATAGTGTGTGTTGTGTTTGTGTCCCACTCCATCTCTCCAACCTCCAACCTCCAAAACCAAATTTGTTTGTGGAAGCAGCGATGGCTGATTCGGCGAACCTGAAATCGGATGCGATAATGGATCAGATGAAGCAGCATCTCGCCACCGACGCTGGCAAACAGCTCACCCAAAAGATTGGCCTCGTTTATCAGTTCAATATTGCCCCTAAGGTTAGCTAACCCTTTATTCATTCATTTTGTTATTATTATTTCCCTTTATCCTAAATCAATTCTGTCCTGAATTTGTAGAAAATTGGATTCGAGGAGGTTGTCTATACCGTTGATCTCAAGAAAGGAGAGGTCACCAAAGGTTACTTACTTACCCTTTTCTTTTCTTTTCAATTATTCTTTGTTTTTGTTTTAGATTTATATATAGGCTGTGTTGTTGTCTAGGTAACTAACTAGGTAGCCATAAAATACCTCAAATGTATGAATCAATGAATGATTATTTGGTTGTGTCTATATTTAGGGCCATATGAAGGAGGAAAGCCTGATGCTTCCTTTTCATTTAAGGATGACGATTTTGTTAAGGTGGCCTTGGGCAAGATGAATCCACAGATTGCTTTCATGAGGTTCTACTTTGGAATGCATTTTCTTTTTTCCTGTCGTTAAACTAATCCTTTTATCTCTATACGTAAAACTGATTTATATGTGAAAATCTTTTAGATCAATCCCTATATGTACAATTACATTCAGTTTGATCCTTATACTTTAATTTTAAAAATGTCGCGTTATAACACCAATCAATAACGAGGATCAAATTAAAAATAATTGCATATATAAGAACGGATTTTCAAAATTTTTCATTTATAGCGATTAAATTCGAAATCAGAGTCAGGATCTTTTTAACTGTTCTTGTTTGTTTATATATTTATGTGCATGTATCTGTTGTGACAATGAATGGATACAGGGGTGCAATGAAGATTAAGGGAAGTTTGAGTGCTGCTCAGAAATTCACTCCGGATATCTTCCCAAAGCCTTCCAAGATGTGAGCAGAGATACTACCAGGTTGCTTGAATTTTTGTTTGGCAGCAGTCAAACAAAATAGATAACATCAAAAAGCTGAGAGCTATATTATATGTAGTCAATACTCAATACCTGGATCATCATTGCTAAGGCTGTAGATGGTTCATGAGTTTAATACAGTTGTGAACTCTATAGGATAAATTTTAGATCATGTTCTGCAAATTTTATAGTTCTGAACTCTCTAGGATATTTAGATAATGTTCTGCAGATCTGCCAAAGGTTCTTATTCTACTGTTGTTGGATGCTTCGAGTTTGATAATAGTTCATCGTGCATTATTTTCCATTCTTTTTGCCATTAATATTTGAATCAATGCATCACTGAACCAATCATTGAAATCCATATTTGTGGATGCTAGTGTTAAGAGTAACGACAGGAAAGAGAGATATATATGATGAAATATGTGTTTCAACTTTCAACTATATAGTGGGGGCTCTTTTATATAAGATAATGAAATAATTATAAAGTAAATATAGAAGATTATTTTCTTATTTATATATGATATGCCTCTATAATAAATCTTCATAAACATAATATTTATAGGGATTCCACCTTCCCCTCAAGCGAGAGGAGCATATAGATATATGCACCAAGCTGGAGGACCTCTCAAGACTAGTGGAAATATCGATTATTAGAGTTGACAAAGTTTATAGTTATGTCTCTAGATAAAATCTCTCTTATGAAATGACAATCTATCTTAATGTATTTGGTCGTCTCATGAAACAGTGGATTAGATGTGATGTGCAGTATTACTTGATTATCACAAATGAGTGTTAGTTATGCAATCTCTCGAAATTAGATTTCTTTTAGTAAATATTTTAATCAGATAAGTTCACAAATAGCTGATGCTATGGTTGTATAATCTACTTCGACACTGTGACTTGCGACCACATTCTCCTTCTTATATTTTCACAATATCAAATTACTTAAGTACTGAAGTAGGCCAAGATCCTTGGTCTGAAAGTGAAAAGAGATAATGTTTTACTTGAGATATGCCATGGTGCCACTGCAGTTAAACTATTAGATAAATGCACCCATGGTGATGAGTGGAATAACGATGGAAGTATGAGCTCCAAATTCTGGCCCAAATTATAAGATACTTAGTACAACACGCACAATTCTTTGATTAGTGTTTAATAGATTTTTTTTTTTTTGCCTCTTTTATTTAAAATTTTATATTTTGGAATCCAAGTGCACATGGGATAAGTAAATTCAAGGATGAGTGGAGTAATTAAACCAAGGAGAATGCTAACAAGTATTCTTAGGACATTGTTTAAATAATCATAAAAGGAAAAATTGTATGTGAAATAGTGCATTTAGTATTTCGAGGAGTATAAAACTTAATTTTTCAATACATTGTTTTTTTGTGGGTTCATTAACCAATATCCTTAAGACATTCGTCAGCAAGATTCTTAAATCAATACAATTTGGATAAGTAAACCGGATACTTCAGGAAAGCTCTGTGAAATTTCTTCATAACTTGCAGAACGGGATGTTATTGCTATCCTACCGCATTCTAGGCTGAAAGCTTATTAGTCAAACTTGGCAATAGTTTTTTTCCGCGTCGTGACGACCTCTAGTCTTTCTGGCGTAACGTACAAATGGAACACATGTAAACTCTTTGGAAAATCAAAGGCACCCCGAGGCTGAATGATGCTTATAAGAAGCCAAAGAAGCACCATGTTGCGATGCAAAAAAAAAATACAAAACATGAAGTCTCTCACTTCACTCTGCTTCCTCTGCCTTTGCATTTCTCTTTTCCCCTATTTCTCCTCCTCTACCATACTATTTCAGGTATCACCATTCTCTCTGTGTTTAGAATTTTAGAATACTAACATAATCACTGATCACACATTCACCATCCATGACATTAGGATATAGCTATTTTAATAAATATATCTATGCATATATAATTTTGACAAAGTAAGTTAAATGGGTATCATTATGTTAATTTTAAAATTATATTTTAGTTATTGAATATAATACACTTGATACTTGTTAACAATCTCTTCTTAATAGAAGAAAACATTTATTGCTACATAAAAGAACAAAATAACTAGTTCAATATGAACATTTTAAACTTACATTCCTCCTAAACTTTTTTATTCATTCATTTTCAACATGGGAGTTATTTACTTACATTCCTACTTGAAACTCATACTTAAATTCCTAAGGAAAATAGTTCAATATGAACACTTGAACCTTGCACCTTGCCGCCTCAGTGAAAATGAAGTATTGTCTCAACCATGGAAAATTTGGATTTGGTACTTGGCTCTTTTGGCTGCTAATTTGTTCTTTCTCATCCTATCCCTCTCATTTCGTTATAATGTCAATTAGTTCATTACCCTATCCCATTTCTTTCTTTCTTTATTCTTCATCATTTTTTTGTTTTTCTCATTTTTTTTATTCTATCTACACTGCTATATTCCCCTAAATAGCTAACATGATAAAGTAGGAGCTTCCAAAAGCTAATATGAACAAGTTCATATCACGTTGAGATCTATAGGACTTTCTAAAGCAGCATTTGATATTTTTTGTTTTAAAATTCAATGTCCTATATATCATAATTTATGAAGTCCCCACATATATGGATCCTATCTCTAATAACCCCCAACTCTATTTCATATTCACACTGCCATGATTTTCTCTAGCTAGAATAATTATCTACATATGTCGTCTTGATTCTCACTTTTTGTTGGATAATATGATAATTTTCCTTTTATTTTACTTCCTTAACACACAACCAGATTCCTTTTGAAACCACAAATTAAGTAATTGCTTCTATATAAAGGCACAGCCATAAACACAGTCAGCTCCAACACAAAATCGAGGCCATGAATTCCCTCCTTTCACTCAGCCTTTTTTGCCTTTTCCTTTCATTCTTTCCCCCTTTTGCATCCCCTGCCTTGCTGTTTCAGGTTTCACATCCCCTTATCTTTAACCTACACAAAAAATGCATGCACTTACATACACAATCATATTTTAAAGTATATTTCGAATTAACTATACATGAATATGCTAAATGTTGTCACAGGGTTTCAACTGGGAATCAAGTAACAAAGGAGGGTGGTACAGCTCTCTAAAGAACTCCATTCCTGACCTAGCCAATGCCGGGATTACCCATGTTTGGCTCCCTCCTCCTTCTCAATCTGTTGCCCCTCAAGGTACAATTTTTTACACGAATAATTAGGATGCGTTTGGATAAATAACTTAATTGAGCGCTCATTTGATAAGCTTTTATTTTAAATAAGCTAAAAACGGCTTATTTTCACAAGCTTATTGAAATAAGCTAAAAATAGCTTATAGGAGTGAGTGCATGATGATCAATATTTCTCATTCAACTTCTTGATATATGATTAAATTTCTAGCAGAAGTATGACCATATAATATAAGGTTGTTGTATTCAAAATATACTACACGTTAAGTGAATTGATATGGTACCCTTTTAACCAAAGTCCCTTTGAATGCAGGGTATCTTCCAGGAAGGCTATATGATCTTGATGCATCAAAGTATGGTTCCAAGGATGAACTGAAGTCACTGATTGCAGCTTTCCATGGTAAAGGAATCAAAAGCATAGCTGACATAGTCATCAACCATAGAACTGCAGAGAGGAAAGATGGGAGAGGTATTTATTGCATCTTTGAAGGTGGCACTGCAGATGCAAGACTTGATTGGGGTCCATCTTTCATTTGTAGAGATGACACTGCTTATTCTGATGGCACTGGAAACCTTGATAGTGGGGATGGCTATGATCCTGCACCTGACATAGATCATCTCAACCCCCAAGTTCAAAGAGAGTTGTCTGATTGGATGAATTGGCTCAAGAATGAAGTTGGATTTGATGGTTGGAGATTTGATTTTGTGAAGGGTTATGCACCTAGCATCACAAAAATTTATATGCAACAAACATCACCAGATTTTGCAGTTGGAGAGAATTGGAACTCTCTTTCTAATGACCAAAATGGGAAGATTAGCTTTAACCAGGATGCTCATCGTGGCACGTTGGTTAATTGGGTTGAAGCTGCAGGTGGTGTTGTAACTGCCTTTGATTTCACCACTAAAGGGATTCTTCAAGTTGCTGTACTAGGGGAATTGTGGAGGTTGAAGGATTCAAATGGTAAGCCACCAGGAATGATTGGTGTAAAACCAGAAAATGCTGTGACTTTTATTGACAATCATGACACAGGTTCCACACAAAAAATTTGGCCATTCCCATCTGATAAAGTCATGCAGGGATATGCTTACATTCTAACACATCCTGGGACCCCATCAATAGTAATTTCTCAAAACCTTTTAGCTTACAATATTTTTCTTAATCCAATTAGGCTATGTTTGGTCTATCCTAGTAAAAGTATATTTGTCCCAAAGGAATTTTATAGATACTTTGTCTCAAATATAAGTCTGCAGTTTCTCAACTGCAAACCAAACATGCACGAAGTTGTTGATGATTAAATAGAAAACTATGGTTTGTTTTGAAGATTTTTATGTTATATCTTGTTGTGCAGTTCTATGATCACTTCTTTGATTGGGGCTTGAAGGATGAGATAACTAAGTTGACTGCCATAAGGCTGAGGAATGGGATCAATATGAAAAGCAGTGTGAATATTCTTGCAGCAGATGCTGACCTTTATGTAGCTGAGATAGACAACAAGATCATAGTAAAGATAGGGCCCAAGATGGACCTTGGTAACCTTATTCCCTCAAATTTCCACGTTGCAACCTCTGGCCAAGACTATGCCGTGTGGGAGTGACTGAATTCATACCAATACAGAGTATTTGATGTTTATTGATAAATCAACAATGTTTCTTTTAGATTTGGATTTGATATTTTGTAATGTGGTATTTTTATATGAATAATATCAAATATTATTAGACGATGTATATGTGAAAATAATATGTGAGAAGTATAATTATGTATTATTTAAAAAGATAATTTATTTATTTTGTCAAAAAAAAAGATAATTTATTTTTCATAAATTCAAAATAATACAATTTAATATTTTTGTTACAATACAAGGGGTTAGTAAAATTAATCATTCTTATGATATAAAGAGGCATTTTGGCCGAAAATGATTACTACTATGTAATGTTTTGTCCCAAATAGTGAGACATATTTTTAGTGAGTTTGGTTATGTTCAAGAAACCCTTTACAATGGTTCTAAAGAACGTGGATTTTCAAGTCACTCACATTTTCAGAAGAGGAAATAAGTGCGCATACAAATTTGCTTCTTAATTATGGGATTAATTCTCAAGGGTTCTCTTGGTGGGATTCTATCCTTAGTTTTATTTCAAAGGAGTTCAACACTACAAGAAATTCGGAATTAGCTACGACAATTTTTGTAGTTGATTGGTAACTAATTTCTAGCAAATAAATTTAGCTACAAAATTACTACAGAATTGATGGTAGCATAATTTGAGTGACAAATTAGCTAGGAAATGTTTTCTATCTAATTCATAGCTAATCTTAAATAAGTGCTGGCTGTTTTGTAGTTAATCCCTAGTAATATGCTGTTCAAAATTGTTTTTACTAGCTAAATAGCTACCATACTGTCGAAGCAATTTTATAGCCAATCTATGGCTAGATTTTCTTAGTGATTTTGTAGTTATTCCCAAGCTAATTCAAAAAAAATTAACTCGCTAAATTGGTCTCAAACACCTGTTCTATGGACCAATTTAGCAACCGATATCTTTTAACTTTATTATCTGGTTGTAGCCGTAAAACAACATACCAAAACCAAAGCAACAAAACTTATAACACCATTGCACTTTAGACATTTTACATTGGTCAAAAAAGGTTTTTTACATCGATTATATTCGTCTTATAGAATCAAGTGATATTGAATGTGAGAACTCTTTAAATCGGATACTCATTGGTGTAAAAAGTCACATTTTGAATAGGCACAAACAATCTCAAACATAACAAAATATCTCAAATATCCAAAATATTGACAAACAGGAAATAAGAAGTATCCATAATGTCACAAATTACAAATCTTAACAATGTAAGAGAAGACATTGGTGAATTCACCAAAAATTCCTACAGATAAATCTCGACATTCTTATGAAATAAGTCATGAATATACTGACAGTTACTTCATCTTTGGTTTGCTCAATCCTTACATCATAACTTTTCATAAATTTTGAAAACTCGGGATCCTGCAGATTTCAAGCAGAAAGTTAAGTTAGATGGATGATCCAAACAACATTCAATTTTTTGTTTTTGAGTTAAAGCTCACAGTCCTTGTTCTTGTTTTCCTTTCAAATTTTTGATCAAAAGTACTTGTTTTAAGTGCAACAAATTTGTCTGTGCATGTCTCAAAAGTAAAATGAAAAATAAAGAGAGAGAGAGAGACTGGTCTTTCAAGAGAGCACCCAATTCAGAGGATTTTACATCGAATACAGAGAACTATTTCTAGCAATACTACATATATATATATATATAAATATATATATATATATATATATATATATATATATATATATATATTATAATATAAGTTTACTTGTAACTGATATGCTAGATTTTCAGCATTAAATATGAAAAGAGCATTCTGAATCTTTTATAGTTAAAAAATAATAATTGGAAATTGTATCATGACTAAGGCCTTAGAGCATTATATATCTGAATTGTATTTAAGCTTCCAAAATGAACTAAAGCATCCAAAGTCAATTCACTCTTAGCTTAACAGGATAAAATTATTTAAAATTCCTGTAGTGGATATAGCAACATAATAGGGTAAATGGTGAAACTTTAAATGGACATTCACCTTATCCTCGGGCTCTTTTTCTTAAAGTTTCATTAGCAGGACTCTCCTTGTTTACATCTGCTACATCTTATCAATTGCAGGCTTCTCATCACCCAAATTCTTTTTCAGTTTCATTCACAACTTCAGTAGTCACCCTATGGCAAACATTGAATCAGAAATCAGAAAGAAACAAAATATAAGCATTACATAACAAAGAATTTCCTACAAAAACCATCTGACTTTCACTATTAAGATTATAGAAGTATCTGGAAGTAAGAAGAGTGCTTGAATTCATTTCTGCAAATAAAATAATAAACATCAGTACCCTTTCTAGTTAAAAAAAATGATTTGCACCTTGTTTTCATGCCTGTATAGAAAAATATCACATAAAAAGGTAAATGTACAACTAGTAAAAGTCACAGAAGCTATATATAGACATAAGTTAACAACCAAAAGGCAGTGAAGCTCTTATACCAAAGCACATTTTATTTAGTGTAAGAATTTGAAACTCACGCACCTTTTCACTACAATGTTCAGTGAAAATTAGTCTTTAATAAAAAAAATGTAGCAACACTACAATGCGAACCAATATAAGAAAACAATAACAGTATTTTTACACCTGATCACATTTAGCTTACCTCATATATCTATCACTAAAGAAATTTATAATGAGTTTCAAGCAAGCAAATTTATTCCGATACTAAAAGAGGGAGGAGAGAACCATTAAATTTGTAGTGAGATGATAAAAGGTTTTTATAAGCATTATTTGGTTTGTCTTCTTAGATGTAAATAACATGTTTAAAGGAATCTCAACCAGTCAACAATGATGAACTTACTAAAATGAAAGTTTTAGGATTTTGGAAAACAATTTATTAGTCCCAAATATTTTTACTTCTTCTAAATGCCTTATCTGAAAGCACCTTGCTTTTAAGGCGTTTCTGCTCTCCGTTGGCAACCCTTCAAAAGTGCACATTTGATTAGGATATGTTAGTTACATGTCCTTCAATATCAAGTCATTCTAATCTAATAGAAGCCACAAGCAACATGGAACCCAGAATTAGAAGCTGTATTAACCTTAAGAATTAGAAAATAAAAGAGAATTCTTACATCTTCGCAATTTTCTTCTTTTGCTCTTCTGAGGGAGGTGGTGGGACATAAGATGCTGCATCAATGATTTCCTATTTTTTCCAATAAAATAAACAGAAAAGTATCATCTAAGTAAAAGTCATTTTTTCAGGGACAAGAAGATGTGAATAAACCAAAGTCTTTGTTATTGAAAATGGGCAAAAAGATTAGATAACTGAAGTGTAGCATTCAAAAAGCACATCATCGGTTTACTTCCATAAAAGTTCACTTACCACCACAAGATGCTAATGAATATGAACTGCGAGCAAAGCAATATAACACACAATCCTGTCAAACATTTTATCAAACATTTAGTATGATAAACTAAGAGACAGGGAACACCCGAATAAGTTCTTCAAAACCAATCCAAATGTTCTCAGGCTTGACCACCTAATACTACCTTGCGTTGCAAACCTGTTGAAGGAATCTCTCCTTTGCTCAAGTCTTCCGGTATCTAAATTTGAAATGTCAAAATAAAGTTGTTTAATAGAGAAACACAAAATGAAGTCACATTAAAAGCATTATCTTATATTTTAATGGTGCAACCATTAGACTATACTAGAGCTGACAAACGATTAAACCATTCACAAAGTTTATTTAAGAGCAAGTGAAAATGTCAAATTGTGTACCATGCTAAACTTCAAGGTTAAAGTATTACTAAATAATTAATCTCTACTCTCACCTAATAATAATAATTGTAAAATGAATAAATTCAAAATTCAGTTCTACTTGTTTACATTAGTCATAATCTATTGTCTCTACAAAAACTAAACCCAAAAGTAGAACTTATCCGCAAGCTGTTCCAATAAATTTTCAAAGTACAACAATTATGAGATAAGGGGCATCAAAACAGTAAAGCATTGTGTGAGATTAAGCTATAGTTTGTGCTACTTGAATGCAGATTCCATTGTATAGATATTATGAGATCAGGTAACATGCACAGTCCTCCATAGAGGTCCTCCACAAACTATTATTTAAAGCAATATTGTGTACCACTTTGGAAAACTTTGGGAAGCTTTAGTCCATATCAAAATATGGTGACTTCTATTATTTCCTCCTCTAATGAGAACATCAAAAACTAAGTACGTGCTCCAGGAAGGAAACAAACTCCTACTCATTTAGAGTCTTCCCTTGTACAATATTTGGATGGCATTAAGCATCTGAACCAAGTAGCAAATTAGGGAAAATTATGAACAAACATACTTTATTTAATGAGTCTACTATGTACCACTCTATAAAGGTTATGCATGTAATTTGTGTTAGACATTCAAGGACCTCAGGAGTAATTTCCATCATCCAGAGACTAATATATATATATATATATATATATATATATATATATATATATATATATATATATATAAAGTATATAACTAATACTAATTTGCTCATTTCTCTTCTAATTAATGATTAAAATCCAAAATAACCATTATATATAGGTTGAACCTGCAGAAAAAGCCTAGTATAGTTTTCAAATGAAGGGCCATTCAAGGAATGTGCTATGACTAGAACCAAATTTGAACTTGAATAAAGAACCAGAATAACAAAGCACCTGCAAGTTTTCTTACGTGGCCAAATGCTTCTTGAAGTGCTTAACTTCTGGGAAGAAAGAAGTTTCTAGAAGAATTGTAATGCAACTAATTAGAAAAAAAATAATTGTGAAACAAAAATGTATCCAAAGAAAATATAGCAAAGAGATGGATCTCAATCCATTGATGATAACCAATCATTCTTCACCTAAAATAGATCCTGGAATCACTCGATTGATTGAACAAACTGCAATTTATAGAATAAAAAATGATAATCACATTTTGTTTTATATGAATGGAAAATCGATTAGACCTAAATTCTTGACATAGACGAACTTAAATCTAACTTTAATCAAACAATATATAGGCAATCAATCAAGCATTAAGACATTCTCAGATTGATGAACTCAAAATTTCGAATCCAATAGTGAACGTAGCTTAGATTGAGACGATTGATTACTTTTGAAATCAGCGTTAAAGAAACATAGAGCTCAATTGCATGAAGGGAGAGTCAATTTCGTGAAGAAACAAAGAGCTTGATTCAGCACTGAACATAGAGAGGGTTGAGAATGGAGAAGAAGAAACAAATGTTGCTAAAGCCTGCATATATAGTAGTGAGAAAAAAGGGAACAAACCGTAAAGGTCTCTCACATGGCGATAGGGCGATTAATCGAAGCTGTGTTGGGCGTGGATCTGAAGCAACTAAGAGCTGAGAGAGGGGGGAGGGGAGAAGAAGAGAGTGTGTGGAAGAAGAAACTGAAAGAAGAAAGTGAGAATGAAGAGAGGAGGTGAAGGGCTGAACAGTAGTAGTAGTAGTAATTTTTTTTATTTGTACATTAAGTAATCAATGTTCGTGGGATGCGGCTTTTGTTAGTATTTATTGTAGTTAATTGTGCTTAATTAATATTAAAACAGCTACTAATTTTGTTAATAGGTAAAATTAGTAGTAAAATTAAAAAATTCTTGTAGTGCAACCAAAATAGATTGAACCTTCCTAACTACAGATTTAGATGATTTTTTTCTCTTGGCTTGGGTTTTGGTTAATGTCCCCCAAGCCCTTTTTGTATTCTTTTTCCTAATTTTAATAAATTTAAGGTGTGTTGCAAATCATAGATATTTTTGGGATGCCAACATAGTTGGATATTATGATGTTTTTACATGCCTTTTTGGTTTTAAAAAAAAAACCATTCACAAATATAATTTGAAGTTAAATACAATCGCTCATTTTTCTAGCTTGGGTAAATGGCTTAATTTTCTCCGAGAAGAATTTGTACTGCATTTGTATCTGGAATTCGATTTACTAGTTATGTTGTGGGCAAATGCATGAAAGGAAAGGAATTAATGTATGGTAATGGAAAGCATGTAGCCCCTCATTCATGCTTTCTAATGGAACAAGATAACAACTTGCAATATTCCTTTCTCAGAAAAAAAAAAAAAACTTGCAATATTCCTTTCATTTAGGAGACATGAGGCACACGTAATGAAGTAATGAACAGAACTAATGTGAGTTTAACAGGATAAAGCCGGAGGTATTAGTGTACAAGGTATGTGAATGTTGCAATTTTTGGTGCTGAACTAGCTTTTAGTGTTATTGTTGTTATTCGAGCAAGTGATCATTTCGTGGAGTGTTCATGATCTTTCAACCCTTTGTTACCTTCGTTTTCTCATGTTGGAACTGTATCTTGGAAACCATTTGAGGAGTACAGGATCCAATTCTTTCCCTCGTTAATGTCCAAGTCATCATGGTTATGGAATATAGACATCATTGGTTTGGCCCTTGATTTGCTGTGTCAACAATTGTCAAACACTAAATCATCATCAGTTCCTCACCTTCGCACTTCATCTTAAAAAGTCTAAAACTAATATAGCAGGAGGGTAATTAGGGATGACAATGGGGATTTTATTCAATGGGTACCCACACAAATTATCATAAGGGATAAGATAATTATCCGCTTAACATGTATGGTAATGGAGACGGGTAATTACCTGTAAATTTAATGAGTATATGGGTGTGGGTTTCTAATATTTAACTCGTCCCATATCCACACACATATGTATGTTTGCATGTATGTATGAATGTATGTATGGATAATTAATTGGTATGTGTTGACAATGTTAAGATTTTGTATACTATCAATCAATCAGAAATTAGTATATTATTAAAAATGTTTGACTCTTACCTTCATTACTAAAAGTCACTTATATCATGATTTCCGATTGGTTGACAATATAAAAATCTTTACACTAATACTAGTGTATACCAATTAAACTCTCTCTATATAAATATAATTATAATATATTAAATTAAAAAATAAAATATAGCCTAGGTTTATTACTTCCCTCTTATTCTTTATTCCTTCATGCATTATGCACTTCCATGGTTCAACTTTCCTTTCTGCAACCTAATCTCCTCTACGCTACATTCGTTAATCACCACCGCCAAAGAACTTTGCATTTCAAACTTAAATATATCACAACGTGTATCTGTAACGTGAGAACATGCTAGAATGATTTGTCATGTTATATATTAACATGTTATTTCGGACTTACTTGTTATATATATGTTCCGCATGTTATACATTTCTTTTATGGTTTGTCTCTTGGATTTAACAAAGGAGTTAATCAATGTTCCTGATTTATTTATTGATTTTTCATAGTTAATCAAAGTACGTGTAATGAGTGTGGGTATGGGTTTAAGGTACTCGTGGGTAAGGATACGAATATCAAAATTGGTATCCATATGAGTATGAGTCAGGGTCCAGGTGTTTTTTTTTAAAACATAATAAGTATTATAGTATCCTACCCATACCCTACTCATTGACATCATTTGAGAGTAATTAATCCGTTGGTACCATGAATTTTTTTTAAAAAAAATCAAATAGGTACCTAAATTTTTAAAGTTTGTAATTGGATGTGTAAATTAAAAAAAAAATAGTAATTGAGTAACTCATGCACATCTCTATTAGACTTCCGGTTACTAATTCAGTGACTCATGTCTTTGTGGTCCCTAAATTTTTCAAGAAAATTCAAATATGTTTTTTGGAAAATTTTGTATATATCCTTATACTTTTTGAAAATCCTCACAAAACGCTAGTATAAATATGTATGAGGAATCCAAAAAAAAAAATGCATGAGGAACTCAATTATAATTTTTTATAAATTTGAAAACTGAATTGCAAATTTTTATTTTATTTTTATTTTTGTCACTAAATCACAATGTGTATCAGTAATGTGAGAACATGCTAGAACGATTTGTCATGTTATATATTAAAATGTTATTACAGACTTGTTATATATATGTTGCACATGTTATACATTTCTTTCATGGTTTGCCTTTTGGATTTATCAGAGTTAATCAATGTTCCTAATTTATTTATTGATTTTTCATAGTTAATCAAAGTGCGTGTAATGAATGCGGGTATAGGTTTAAGGTACCGGCGAGTTATGGTACGAATATCAAAGTTGTTATCCATATGAGTATGAGTCAGGTCCAGATTTTTTTTAAAAAAAAATGCAACGAGTACTATAGTATCATACTCATACCCTACTCATTGGCATCCCTAAGAGTAATTAATCCGTTGACACTGTCGCGACCGTCCCGTTCGGAGACCGCAAAAAAAGATAAAAGCAGAGGAGTCGCCACCAAAATTTTCAATTTGGGAAAACCTTAGAAAACACATTTATTTAAGGAAATTGGTCTTTTAAAAAAAAAAAGAGAGAGTTGAGTTTGGGAGTCGATTACGAGTAGGGAAGGTATTAACACCCTACATCGCCCATTTTAAAAATGGCTCAAGTTATTGTGCCAATTTTTAATAACTTTAAAAATATTTATTTTATCCCAAAACATTATTTACACTAAAAGTGTTATAAGCTAATATTTAAAATAAAACTCAAGACAACTGTGATTTCATCATATTTACAAAGATAAAAAAAGATCCATTAACTTTCATTAAGCAGTTTTTCTATTTTTTTATTTTTTATTTTTTAAGCCTTGAAAACATTTACGAAAATATAACAGAAAAATTGCTACATGGTGTCTACAGAAATAAAATGGAGATTCAAGAGATCTTTTTGCTTTGCGGTTTCCTCAAAAGAAATAAAAAAAAAAGGAAAATAAAATAGTAGAAGGCATTATTCACATAAAAATGAGTTATCCCACCATTAAAGTTGTTAAAATTTTTACACCAATAGAAAATCCAATTGTGCCAAAGATAGTGATGTATACATGTTAGCAATTCATCTCATGAGCACTCTTGCAAAGGTATGAAGTTTATCTAAAACTATATATCATGTACAGCAGCTACACATACACGAGCATAAATCAAAGCACAATTTAATAGACCATTCTAAGGGTGACAAATGGATGGATCGGATAAATTTTTATCCGGATCTTAACAGATAGATTAAAAATAATCCATTAATCTATTATAATTCATTAAAAATTCATTAAAAAAAATCTAATCCATCCATGATCCATTAAATAAAATCCATCCGATCCATCCATTAACAACTTTTCATGGATGGATATTATATCCATCCACTAAAATTTATTTTAAGAAATTAAATAATTTTATATCTCTTTTATCCATCCATAAAATATTTTTAAAAATAAAATAATTTGTAAAAAAATTTAAAATATTATCTCTATCTCACCCTCTCTCCTTTTTCTTCCTCTCTCTACCCTTTCTCTCTCTCCCTTTTTTCCCAACTCTCTATCTTTACTCTCTCTCCACTCTATCTCACGATCATTTTGTATCACGGCCATTTTTCTATTATTATAAGGGAGTTATTGATTATGTGCATCTACATAGGTTGTTTTGCCACAACGTTCCATAACATTGTTTTACGAAACTTGTTACGACTTTATGTGCTTTCCATTAGTTAATACTTTTTTTTTTAAGTTTCTCAATTTGTTACGACTTTACGTGGATTACTACTGGTGCTTGAGAACAATTAATTAGTTAATACTTAATATAACAAAAAAAACAGATAAATAAAATAAAAAATAATGAAGAAAAAATAATAGGGAACAGAAGAAAAAATTAGATGGAGAGTTTTTTTTTTTTACAAATGGAGTTTTTTTTTATTTGGTGAAAGATAATATGAAAAAAATAAATTGGTTTTGGAATGGATAAAAGTTAATCAATTACATTTTTTATTGTTGGTCCAATGGATTTTAAAAAATATTGGATGGATCTTAAACCATCCACTAAAAAAATAATACAATTCATCCAATCCATTTATATTATTTTTTTTATAAATGGATGGATTGGATGGATTTTCTCATGGATGGACTGAATGGATGATGGATAAATGGATCATTTTGCCACCCCTAGACCATTCATTAATTTTGTGTTATCAATCTGGATCTGTTTGCCCATATACACACCAAAATGAAACTGTCAAAATAAAAGGGCATGCTGAGAATTATTACAAAAGTAGTGAATTAGATCAAAGAACAGTAGGGAAATAAAAGCCAAAGCTAATCCACCATTAACACTCAGTATTGTTATTCCAATCACAAGATAGATTTGTTCCGGCCATCAATTGTAATATTCCATTTCTATTATTCCATGTAAAAGCTTAATATATTTTTATTATGAAAAGGAAGGTGGTGAATGGGCCAATTTTGTAAAATCACTTCACAGTGCTAAAGTTGTAATTTGCTGCTTCGTTTGGTTAGGTCTTCGAACTCAATATGCCAAAATTCATAACATTTCTGACTTTCTTTACCATAGCCGTTGCGCCACATCCACTGCGACCGCCGTTCAGTTTCTACACCATTAAAAGGGAGGTGGTGATTGGGGCAAATTGAAATGTGCAGAATTCAATGGTCAAATGTTTCGACTTTACTATGATAACACCTGAAAATAATAATATAGTATTGAAATATTGGGTATTTTATTATTTTAAAAGTTACTATTAGATAATTAAAATATCATTTTTCATGGGTAAGTATAAATTGATGTAATAACGTCATTTTTTAATAAATTGGCGTAATTTAAAAAATTAGAGAAACATGGGTAATTAAATCAAATTTTAGAAGAAATTACTCCCTCTGATCCACAATATAAGATATATATAGGTTCTTTTTTTTTTGTCCAAAATATAAGAAACATACATCAATTTTCACATATATTAAATGTTAATTTTCAACATTGCCCTTATTAATTATTGTTATTAATTATAAGCTATCAAATATTAATTAAAATTAGAAGGGGTATTTTTGAAAATTTATATGAGTATTAATTACAATTAACACATTCCAATACATTTCCTTGATCTTTGTATTTTATGTTTTTGTTTCTTATATTGTGGATGGAGTAATATAAAAGTTTTAAAAAAAAACATTTGTGCGACCATAGTGCGGCAGGGCCAAAGTTTTCATTATTTAATGCCTAAAAATTTGGATTATAGTTAATTTCACTGAATATTGGCGGTTAATTTAGCAAAGATAGGAACATATGACACATTAGATTTGTTTTTATATAAAATTATAATAAAAAATTCATAAAAATAAAAAATATTATATAAAAATATTACAAAAAGTTGTAATATGAATGACGACTTAATAGTATAGACTATGTTTAAAAATTAAATTGATTGAAAAATAAAATTAATTAAAAGCTAATATACAGTTTCGACAAAAACATTATAATAAGAAAATGAATTTGATTACAAGAGTACTTCACATATATCAAGGTTAAATTCTATAAGTAATATTTTTGGTATTTTTTATTTTGAAAATAGTTATTGTAGATAAGTTGAAGATAGTCACAAACTACATTAAGTCTAACCAATTTAATTTAGAAGTTCATGACAAATATGAATGAAACAGACCCAAAAGAAGAAAAAAATTCAGAGGTATGACTCATGACTTAGTATAGTGTAATGTTTAAAAAATTAAACTGATTGAATAATAATATAAATTAAAAACTTAACCCACACTTTCTAAAAAAAACATTCTAATGAGAAAATGCATTTGATTACAAGAATATTTCATATATATATATATATATATATATATATATATATATATATATAAATGAATGAAGATTAAATTCTATAAGCAATATTTTTGGCATTTTTGTATTTAAAAAAATTAGTGTGCATAAAATCGAAGATGATCACGAACCGCGTCAAACTTAACCAATTTAATTCAGAAGCTCAACATGAATGTAACTGACACCGAAAGAAAAACTAGCGGTATGACAGATGACATAAGAGTATGGTATTATGTTTAAACCCTATATCAGAAACGAGATGGTGAGTGTTGTAACTGCCTGATTTTCATTATACTGTTTAATCAATTAAAATATAAATAATTATATTTTAATATGAAAGTAGAAATTATTTTGTTTAATTAATAAAATAAAATCATATTCCTAATCCACCTTATCATATGAAGTCACAGTAAAATTTTCGGTTGAAAATTCAGACGAAAGTCGGTCTGCGTTTTCACTGCCAGTATAAGTTTACTGAGCAGAAAACCTAATTTTGACCCGTGAACGAGACAGTTAATGTTTTTATCATGTTTCCTTCAACTTTGGTTATTTTGAAAATTTTCGTTCAAAAATAAAATATTTTATTTGGGTGAAACCTCCAGAAAATACGATCGGATGTGCAACCGGTTACGTATTTAAGCAGTTAAAGGAACCCTAAAGGATGAGAGAAGGCTTGATGGGATGCCTAATTAAATGCTTACGACACACTTTAAAGTGATCATGATTACTTTTTCAAATTATAATCTATTTTATTCCAAAAACCCATTAAACCTTCCTTAAATGATCCAAACAATGCCCTAAACCAAAACTTCCTCTCCAAGCCTTGCTCCCTCTCCTCTAGGCCGTGCACCCCTCCCCCTTCCTCTATAAATACCACTCTTCATCCTCACTTCATCACTTTCCTTCCTTCTACTCCATTAAAACTCTTAAGCTTTCATATTTTTCTTAACTTCAAGCTTCCAAAGCTCTAGTTTTTCTTCTTCTTTTCACTAAGTGTTCTTCACCAAAGTTGTTCCTCTTACTTAGGGTAATACTCTCATGTATTCTTTTCTTTAAAAACTTCATCTTTTTCTAAAGTTTCTTCTTTATGTCATATATGAGCTTTTATCTTCAAAAATCTCTAAAAAATGGTAGAAAACTCCTTTTGAGTTGAAACCAATTTCTATGGTCTTGTATTTACTTGTAGTTTAACATACTAAGAGGTTGTATAAATCAAAAATCTCCATCCTCTATTTCTTGAGGAGGCCGAATCTACTCATGATGGCCTAGGGAGTGTTTTGTTTCATCTTCTTTTACATGATCATGTGTTAGTTTTTTTTAAGTGTTCCTTGATCATTGAATCCATAAATCTTGGAAGGTTTTGATAGCTTGTTTTCCCATGATGGCCAAAACTATGTATTAGTGGCCTAGGATACTATGTTTCAACTTATCCAAGTGCGATCATGAACTTAGAACCCTAACACATTGGGATGCTTTCCTTTATTCTTGCTTCATTTATTTATTGTGCTTTCTTTATGGCTTTCCTTACTTGTGCTTATTTATTTTTATGTCATTATGTTTCTGTTCATGTCATTTACTTCCATGTTCTTTATATTCATGTCTTTTATTTTATGTCATTTATATTTATGCCATTTACTTTATGTCATTTACATTATGTCATTTACTTTTATGTCATTTATGTTTATGTCATTTATGATTCATTTACTTATGTCATTATGCTTTAATTACTTATAGGCTTATGTTGTTCTTACTTTATGTGCTTATGAGCTTTGTTATTTAAAGTCCTATGTTGCTTCTAAGATGATCATAGACTTGAGCTCCATAAGTTATTGGATGCTAAAAGGTCTAAGAGATTGGAAAATTTAAAGATTTCTATCATGAAAACCCAAGGATGGCCGAATCTTAAAGGTTATGGACCTAGGGTGTTTCGTTTTTCATTTTCCAAAGTGATCATGGTTTTGAGCTCCTTACTATTAATGGATGCTAAACCAAAGAGATTGGAAAGTTTAAATGTTCCTAGCCTATCTTATTGGTCAAGGCCGAATCTCCATCAAGTGTAACTTGGTGGGATTTTTGTTCAACTTTGTTTAAAGTAATCTTGTTTTAAACTCCTAGCACTTAAGGATCATAAATCCCTAAGTTGCATGTGTTTTGGAAACTTCTAGCACTTAAGGATCATAAATCCAAGAGTCGCATAAATTTCGGAAACCCCTAATCCTAGTTTATTGTATGAACCGAACCTATACCTTGTGGTTAGTGTTCTTTGATTGAGTTTTAACTCATGATTTCATGTTTTGTAACCTTAGACTTCCATCTCGGAGGAAACGAGGACGTTCGTGGTATACCTCTTCGAGTATCTAATCTCCTTACCTTCACAGAAGGTGGAGTTAATACTTTGTGGTGTGACGACGAGGAGATTCGAGTTCGGGAGTTCAGTGATAACCCATGTGGGGGAAAGAATCAACCTATCGTCGTAATCAATAAGTAGTAAATTATGTAGTAATTATGTAGGGCGACCTAAACCCTACTAGAAGTCGAATAATCGACAAGACCAGAATCGCTTTAAATTGCTTTTATAAAACATCCATGGTGATTCGGGGATTGTAGGTTGATCGATATTAGGTTGATGTTTATACTGTTGATGGTTGATTTGAGTTTTATTACCTTTATTGAACTGATTTAGTGCTATGTTGATGTTTTGAAATATCTTTGATTGACTTGATGTTATGCATGATCTATGTGGTATTTACTTTATGCTTAGTGGATTAAGCGAAGATATATATGTGGTCTAAGAGATGAGTTGTTTTGGGTGTGAGGATTATGATGATTTTTAGAGGTGCCTAACCTACATGAAATATGTTAAAGAGGTGTTGTGACATAGAGCATGTGTTGAGGTCTTGATGAGAGGTTAAGGCACTAGGTTATGACCATAGGAGTCTGCGAGGTTCATAAGTTGTGTTGTTTCTATTACCGTATGTGGGACATATACAAGACCCGAAGTCCTTGTGGGACCGTCCAAAGGGTAAACTTAACTTGTGAAGCTACGAGTGTCATTGCTTTGCATGAGCACCTCTGGGAGTGGACGAGGTGTGCACCGGGATCATCGTGCACCTGTAGTGTCATGCTTTGCGTGAGCGTTCTTACCATGGTGAAGGCGTGCACCGGGATAATCGTGCAGCTATAATGTCATTGCTTTGCATGAGCACCCATGGT
Source organism: Sophora flavescens (assembly GCA_030762895.1). Classification (NCBI taxonomy): domain Eukaryota; kingdom Viridiplantae; phylum Streptophyta; class Magnoliopsida; order Fabales; family Fabaceae; genus Sophora; species Sophora flavescens. Next base: position 50,630,661 of record CM061066.1, on the reverse strand, counting down.
CCGGGGTGTGCACCGGGTTTAATGTGCAGCTATAGTGTCATTGCTTTGCATGAGCATTCTCACCATGACTAAGGATGTGCACCGGGAATGGGACGTGTCGCTTGGACGACTAAACGATAACCATAACTATGATAGGGAAACCATAGCCATTTTCAGTATCAAGTTTTAGTTGTAGGAGTGAGGGTAGGATGGATATAAGAATTTTATGGAAGATGGATGACTTGACTGATGTTGTGTCTGTGATAATTACTGTATAGTTTACTATGAATCTTTTCCGCTTTTGATGATAGAACTGTTTCTTATCCCCTGTATATTTCTGTATGTTGTATTTTGTCTCCTTGTGGAACCGTACGAGAAGACCCTGTGGATGAACGTAACCAGGAGGAGTTGGATGGAACTCCCTACGAACCGGATGCCGGAGGACGAGCTGTGACCCATGGTGATTAGGGTCTAGTTAGTTATGGCCAGTGCGTCTGTGTCGTGAAGCTTTATCTTTCCGCTTATGTTTTGTATAACTATGCACCAGTTCGGGATCCTATTGATGGGATGCCCTGAAACAGTGTTTGGATAACTCTGATGCTTTAAGTATGTGTAATATATTTATGTTTGCATATTCTGTTCTATATGAATCTATTTGCTTAAGAAATTAAGTTTCAATTTTTACGTAATTTTCACGTTAAGCGTGCGATTAAGTAATTAAATAATGAGGTTTTAAACTAAATGACACAAAGGGGCACAACGGGGTGTCTCAAGTGCAAGTATGAAAGGGGAGCCACAAGTGAGATGATGGGTACATGGATTATTTCGTGTGGAAGAGTTAAAATGACATGGAGAATGAAATGAAGCAAGAATGGCGCACAATGAGAGGAGATAGGCAACGTATGGTGAGCGGAAGGGAAAGAGAGAATGGGGGCTAGGTTTTTCAGAACAAAAGGGAGTAGATAAAAAGTGAAGCGGGTTTGGGTCATGGATCCAGGTCATTTTTTTTTCTGATGCCTTATGGGTTAGAGTGAATTGAGCCCAATTTCACTATTTCCTTCTAATTTCTTCTCTTGTTCTTTTCTTGTTTTTTTTTTTTTGTATTTTTTTAATCCCCCTGAAATAAAAATAAATAATTGTGAGTAACACAAGAATAATATTAATATTAATAATAGGACAAAATTAGGTGTTTACAGGTACCATGATTTTTTTTTTAAAAAAAATACTAAATTTTTAAAGTTTGTAATTGGATGTGTAATTTTAAAAAAAAAAAATTGTAATTGAGTAACTCATGCACATCTCTATTAGAGTTCCGGTAAGTAATTCACCCACTCATGTATTTGTGGTCCCTAAATTTTTTAAGAAAATTCAAGCATGCCGCTATGTTGTTTGGAAAATTTTGTATATATCCTTATACTTTTTGAAAATCCTCACAAAACGCTAGTATAAATGTGTATGAGGAATCCACACACAAAAATATGTATGAGGAACTCAATTATAAGTTTTTAAAATTTGAAAACTGAATTGCAAACTTTTTATTTATTTTTTTATTTTTGTTACTATGACATATGTGCGGAGTATCCATCTGCTTCGCTTCGTCGATGACTAATTTTCCTTGGGAAACCCAACTGACCACATTTAGTGGGGTCTCCCCTCCCAACCATATTTTTTCCATCCACAATGTCACACCCTGCTACCCTGCATGTTATAAAGCAATTAATATAAAAAGCGATTAAAACAAAACATGCATTTCCTGGAATCAATAAAAACTTTGTCCATGGGTAAAAAGGTCCCACATGAACGAGTTCACAAAACGCGAAAAATAAAACAAGTTTTAAACAATAGAACATATCAAGATAACATAAACATAAACACCCAACCCCGATATCACAATTCAGAGCTGGTACAACCATTCTGGAAAATATCATCGGAATACAATTGAACAAATAACTAATAAGAAAGACCCTAACTATGAGTGGTGGCTCCTCAGATTCACTCCTCCCCGGACTGCTCGTCATCTTCTGCAAGATGTCAATCAAGCCAACAAACAAACAGAAAGAGGGGAATAAGAATCATGTAAACATATACAGCATGGAGATAGCAAGCAAGGTAAAACATACAGTATAGCATCATCATAACATACATCAATATAGATATATATATCAACATCCAATCAACATCATATCAACTAAGTATGCTATGCAGTGTAATGCAACACTACTTCACTACTCCAACATGCATGTGGATCCAAACTAACTTAGGATAAACGACTTCGGAGTTAAATATCCACATTGAGAAACTACTAAACGCCGAAGAATCTACTCCTCGGACAGCCAACGCATCCAACCAACGAATGCCTCGTCACGGGGGCGCACGGTTACCAAACCTTGGGTAACCTACCGTGGATGGCCAGATCGCCGTACTCTAGGACGACCTCCCCTATGTCGAACATTGATGAGTGTGATTACACCTCATATTTCTTTATCATATTGCATGCATTTTCATGTAGTTTAGGCATTTTTAATTTGATTTTTGTTAGTTTTTACGTTGGAACGGGTAAGGCGGTTTTGTGGTATTTATGTGCAGGAATTGAAGATTAAAATGTTCACGATCAACCATGATGAAGCTTGCATGAAGACGGAGCTTGAAAAGCAAGAAAAATGAGCCAAACAGAGCCCATCATGGCCTAGCCGTGACAGCCATCACGGCCATGATCGAGCAAGGCTGAAAAGAAAAGAACGAAAAAGTCAGAACCTGTCACGGCCAGGCCGTGATGGCCATCACGGTTGTGATAGGCTATCAATACCGAGTTTTCCAAGACAGAATCTGTCACGGCCTGGCCGTGACAGGCATCACGGCCGTAACACGCAATATCTGGAATTTTAATTGCTGATTTTATCTGATTTTGTAACAACTTGGATTCAAGTTAACCTACTCTATAAATAGGGCAATTAGGCTCGAAAATAGGGATCTCTTGGGCTGACACCTTAGGTTAAAACTAGGATTTCTCTTCTTCTCAATTTTTTCTCTTCTCTTAGGTTTTCTTTTACGCATTTGTTAATCAAGCTTGCTATGAACATGGCAATGCTTGAGTAGTTGTTTTTATTTCTAGGGATTGAAGCTATGCCCAAGATTTGTTTTATGTTATGAATTGACGTTTTACTTCTTGTTAATTTCAATTTGCTTTCGATTTGATTCCTATTGCATGAATTACTTGTGAATTTGGTGTGCACTTATTTACATGTCATAGATACTCTAAGGAGTAACCTAGCGGTGAACTTAGGTATTGGATCTATAGGGATTGAACTTAGGACTTAAATCACGAGAGTTAGAATCGGTCCTTCGATGGTTCACGAATTGTCACAAAGCTTAAAGGGTTCGATTTAAATTCAATTACCACGAGAGTAGGGGTTGGTTTAATTGGCACAGTTCTTGTATCCCGATAGGGAACATTAACTTATTTAGGATAAATTCGCCTTCAAAGCAATTTTGATTATTAACAAGAGGGTAGTCAATTTAGTAACATGAGCAGTCTTGTTGGTAACCCAATTCCTGGAAATCTCTTTAGATTTGAAAACCCCCATATTTGATTTGATTGCGATTTTGTTTGATTGCGTTTGGATATTTGATATTGTTAGTTAATCTTTTAAAAACCAAATCTTTTCCAAATATTTTTCTAGTCCAGTTTAATTGATTTAATAATTGATTGCTATTCAAGATCACGGTCCCTGTGGATTCGATCTTTTTATTACTTGACGACGAAGCCGTACACTTGCAGATTCGATACCATCAAACATCCACCACCAACAACATCTCCAATGATGCATGCAGTATACAACAAACAACGGGCAACCGCCACCTCCTTTGCTTCGACGGAATCACCCGAAGACTTCAGCAGAATCGACCGCAGCGGAATCGACCGCAACACTTAAACCTTTATCGGAATCAACCGCAACACCTTAGACCCAACCGGGTCAAGGCCCCCTTGGAGCAAACTCTCGGCCACCAAGGTACAACATCAACAGCCTTAGACCCAAACCGCGGGGTCAAGGTTCCCTTGGCCAAAAGCACCAAGGTACAACTCATCAATGTGCGGTAACCCAACGGTTACCGGCTTAACCATATTAATTAGTCTTTAATTAATTGATCTAACCTTCATCATTGATTAACTATGTCATCATCATCGTTGGGGAAGATTGGGGTTAAAAACCCCTGTTTAAGTCCTTAATCTCTGATTCTGTCCAGAGGAGTGAGCACGGTCGTGCTTGAACCTAGAACGGGCGTGTTTCCTTTTGAGCACGGTCGTGCTCAGCTGCACGGGCGTACTCCTCTGCTGCACGATCGTGCTGAATGCGCGACCATTTTCCAGAATTCAAACTGGGAGCACAGGCGTGCTCAATACACGACAGTATGGTTCTGGGCAGAGTTCACATCAATTTTAGCCGATTAAGTTTTGGGATTAATTCTATAATCCTAAGCCAGTTAACAACATATTCTAGGACTAAACGTCATTATCAACATTGTAACAACACTATCATCACGATCATGGTATCAACCAACAACATTATGCCAATAGCAACCATCAACATATCATCAGGTTCATATAACCAACATAAACATCAAGAACATAGTATGAACATAGGCATATAAACAACATATTAACAACCAAGATCATGTCATCATAAACAAACCATCATATTAATCATATACACATACACAACAAATTGAGGTCATGGTAACCCTTTTACCTTACACTACCCCTAATACCTATGATATACACCACCCTTCTCCCCATATATGGATTGAAGGTAGCTCTAACAACGGTCCTAACAGCAAACCGGTCCCAAATCTTCGAACGGCTTACATCGGTACTAAGCCTTGGATCAACAGGACACACAAACAATTAGTTCACAATTCAATATTATGAAAGGAAACCGCGAAAAGGAAAACCTTACCTATATATATCAAGCAAAGATAAAGCAAACTCCCTAAGAGGTCTATAATACTCAAAGAACTGACTGAGTATGAAGAGAAAGGGAGGACGAAACGGTTCTGGCCGCAATAGGGTGGCTGCTGCTACCAGAATAGGTTAAAATGTAACCCTCGAATTATGTGCCAAGAATATATAGGCCACACCTGACCACGGTCGTGCTTAACTTAGCGTCACCGAGACGCAGTCAGTACATTGAGCACAACCGTGCTCAACTTAAAATCAGAAACACGCTTCTGACTTTAAGCACGGGTGTGCTGGCTAATGAGCACGGTCGTGCTTATCTACCAGAAAGGGACTTTTTAAGCTAAAATTCCACCTAGCCCTTAGCCAACAACTTAAATTAACAAAACCAACTTAAACAACCAAACAAGCTTTAAAGAAAAGCACTTACGAAAAACAGGGTGTTACAATTCCACCCCCCTTATAAAAAATTCATCCTCGAAATTTCTACGTACCTCAAGTGAAAAGGTGCGGGTACGCTTCCATCATCTTGCCCTCCAGCTCCCAGGTAGCACTTTCCTCAGTTGCCCCACTCCAAACCACCTTGACCAAAAGAATCTCCTTGCCTCTTAGCTGTCTCACCCTCCTATCCTCGACTCGAAAGGGTAACACCTCAAACGTCGAGTTCTCTTTCAACTGTATTACGTCGGGTACTATCACATGACAAGGGTCATGAATATACTTTGAGTTGTGACACATGGAAAACATTATGGAGATTTGACAAGAACGGTGGCAAGGCTATTTGGTAGGCGACTGCGCCGACTCCTTTAAGGATTTGGTAAGGACCAATGAACCTCGGAATAAGTTTCCTTGCCTTCATCACTCTACCAACCCCAGTCGTCGGGGTAACTCTCAAGAAGACATGACCGCCTTCCTGAAACTCGAGCGCCTTCCTCCTTTTATCATGATAGCTCTTTTGCCTACTATGTGCAACTCTCATCTTTTCCTGAACCAACCTGATCTTTTCTGTTGTTTCCTGGACTATCTCTGGCCCTAGACCCACACTATCACTAGGTTCACTCCAACACAAAGGCGTCCTACATCTCCTCCCATAAAGAGCCTCATAAGGTGCCATCCCAATGCTGGAATGGAAGTTGTTGTTGTAGGTGAACTCTATTAAGGGCAAAAACTTGTCCCAACCACCAGACTGCTCTAACACCCCAAGCCCTCAACAAGTCCTCTAAGGACTGGATGATCCTCTCAGACCGCCCCTCTGTCTGTGGGTGGTAAGCTGAACTAAGCCTAAGCTTTGTCCCTAAAGCATGCTGCAAACTCTCCCATAACCTAGAGGTAAACCTCGGGTCTCTATCTGATACTATGCTAGAGGGTACACCATGAAGCCTAACTATCTCCTTGATGTACAACTTGGCTAACTTCTCTAAAGGATACTCCATGTTCATTGGGATGAAATTGGCAGACTTAGTCAATCTCTCCACAACAACCCATATAGCCTCAAAACCAGCTAGAGTCTTAGGGAGTCCAGACACAAAATCCATGGAGATATTATCCCATTTCCATTATGGGATACTCAAAGGTTACAACTTACCTGGATGCTTTTGGTGTTCTATTTTGGCCTTCTGACAAACTAGGCACGCATACATAATTCAGCCACATCCTTTTTCATCATAGGCCACCAAAACATCCTCTTAAGGTCCTGATACATCTTGGTGGCACCTGGGTGCACACTCAACCCACTCCTGTGTCATTCCTCAAGGATCAACTTCCTAAGCTCACGAACATCTGGTATGCACACTCTATCCTTAAACCTCAAGACCCCATCACTTCCATCATTGAAACTAAGGTCTCTACCCTGAGCGAGCAATTCTCGCTGGTCTAACACTACTAGAAAATTGTAATTTTCGGACGGATTCACGGACGGATTTTAGACGGAATTTGGACACTTTTCCCACGAATTTTGGACGGACAATTAATTTCGGACGGATTTCAGACAGAACATCCCCCGTCCGAAAAAGCCCCGTTGCAAATTAAAAATTCCGTCCGAAATTCCGTCCGAAATTAGTTCCAGACAGATTTCGGACAACCACAAAAATCTGAATTTTGGTTATATCGGCTTAATTTCGAACGAATTTCAGACGGATTCAATATTACTATTCATGCAAATTCTGGACGAATTTCAGACGAATGTTATGATATTATTTTGGACAGATTTTCCACGGATTAGATAATCATATTTAAATAATATTTTTTGATAAACAAATCATGTTTGTTAATAAAAAAGGGTCAAACTTAAATAATTATGCATACCAAATTAGGTACCTGAACTTGGAATCTAATATAATATAATAAAAAATTATTATTATTAAGATACCACTCTAGACAAGTATCAAGCTTCAAATAAACAAAAACACAAAGTATCTTGAAATACAAGAATGATATATTAAGATTCAAAGCATTAAAATATCATTACAAACATCAAAGACATAAATTTATTCATCATTGTTACTTTGATCACTAAACTCTTCATCTTCATCTAGCACATCATCCATCACCTCCTCCTCATCATCATATCATCGTCGTCGTCATCTAATCATCATTGTCATTGATTAATCCGTGGCCACCATCATAAATGAGAAGGATGTTACTATAATCAAATAAAAGATAATGAGTCCTTCCGAGAAAGCATTCATCACACTGTAACAAGATAATAGACATTATAACTAATTTAAATAATAAAATAGAAAATATGGATATTCAAACCATTTGGCTTGTACTCACATAATGGTGGAGTACTTGTTGCTGGAAAAAAAAATAGAAACATTTTCTTCCATATTTAATGTCATGAAGAAAGAAAAACAGTTAAGACTCTGAGACTAAATCCTCATGCTATCATATTCATACCCTGTCAGTCTTGCACATCACATGGTTTGCAACAGAAAATAATATATGAAACCACCAAGACCATTTGTTTTCGTTGATGAAACAGCAGACAAAATGGGGGGGGGGGGACTTGGTTTTCATATAATCTATTGCTGAAAGATTACAGCATTATAAACACCAGAATAAATCAAATTGTGTAACTTGTATTAGGTTTCACAATCTTCATTCTGCTATAACAGAAGCTTGTTTACTGAAACAAACAGAAAATACAAGGGGTACCCAAACACACACACAATTCCACAAAGTATGAACAAAGGCCAAACAATCACCAACCAATAAAACATCTATAAACCAACCTAACAAATCTACCAAATGAACCATACCAGAAAAAACCATCAGAACCAATGAACCAAAGGACCAAGAGTTACCAATCCACACAAGTCAAAAACAAGAAAGAGGAACAAGCTAGCTTCGCAGAACAAGCTGAGACCACTTTCACAATTAACAATCCCTACAAAGTGCAATTGGCAAAAAAACATCACCATCACACTTGATGCTAAAACCAGAATTGGTACCTCTTGCAGAGAGTTACCAAACCATATTCCTCCAGAGAATCACACAAAATTCTGCATTTAGTACCTCAGAAACAAGTATACACAATCACAGACCCAAATGACACACCTGGCAAAGAACTGCAACACCACCAGAAAAACAACGAGATGCATGTGGTTATCTCTTAATACATTCCATTGGATTGCTACACCATTCAGAAAAGACACACTTGAAACCCCCCTTCATAGCTACAAACCAAGTCCATGATTCGATCTTAATCAGGTCAAGAATCTCATGCTTATCAAATGTACCACCACTAAAAACAATTTTATTCAGTATCAACCAAATGGACCAAGATGCTGCGTGCCAAAACAAATATCTAAATTTCTTCAGACTCTTCTATTTAAACAACACTCCGTGCTGCACAAAATGCTCTAATCCATTAAAGTGCAAGACCACAGATACCCCAAGCCAGGAATAAACGTGCAACTAGACTTGATAAGAATAAGTGCAGGAAAAGAAAGGATGTCCAACAGCTTCCACATTATTAAAACAAAATGCACAAGATGTATCATGTTGACTATTAATAATGCACCTTTTTGCCAATCGTTCTTGAGTAAGTAGTCTATTAAATAGAAGTCCCCAAGAGAAAGCTAATACCTTGGAAGGCACCTGACATTGCCAGAGATTTTTGAAGACAGTCTTAGCAATGCTATCCAGAGAACAACAAAAAACACAATGAAAAACATACTGCTAAGTGCTAACTTCATCGGTAAGCATGCTTAGAATAAAATGCAATGACCTAATTAACTACATAACTAGCAACATCTACCAATTTGAAAATATATTGTATAAAGGTAATTAAAATTACATTGTGTAGCATAACTATTTTGAAACACGGGGCATACATTATATATTCAATAGTAATTAAAATTACAACAATATACTCATCTTAAATACTTAAGCAACCTGAAACTTGATAGTATTATAGTCTTATGATTAACAATAGAGGAACAATGAGGGAGGAAAACGACAAGGAAGAACAGAACATCACAGGAAAATGAGTATGTATTGGGTCTCTTATATATCATGAAAAAGAGAGAATGAAAATTAAATCAAAATGTATGAGAAAGAATATCCAATCTGGTGGGAGATAGCACATTAACAAAGAAGAATCACTCATTATCAGTTATTCACTTAGACACATTCAGTAGAAAATTGGGATATACTTATATAACAGACAAATCAACTTGTAGTATAACCCATCAGAATTATATAAAACAATTAAACAAAGTATAGCAAGTAACTTGTTTCAGTCATATCATCAAAGTTTAGCACATAATATACATCATAAACAATCCATCGAACCAATTGATTATTGAAGGCAGGCAATATTAACATGAAAAATAAAACAGAACACAATTGAAGGAAATAAAAATCGCCGTGTAAAAATCATCATAAGGGAATAGCTGATATTGAAGGAATTCCAATTAAGAATTTAAGATATCATTAACTAGCTAACCCAACAAAATACATCCATCATATGAGAATAAAATGCAATGACCCTATTAACCACATAACTAGCAAAATATACGAATCTGAAAAATACATTGTATAAAGTTACAAAACTTATGCACGACCTGTAAAAGAGATGTGACATTGAAATCAAGCCATAGCAGTCTGAAGAATGGCGCTGAGTGACACGAACAGAGGAAGAATTTGGGGATTCAAAAGCTAGGGTTAGGGTTTGGGAAAATATGGGGATTCTTGAAATTAGATAATGTGAGAAAATCACTCACCCAACCAAGAGGAAGAAGGAGACGTGGTGGCTGAAGATGGTGGCGACGGCAGCGGCGGGACGACAACATCAACGTTCCATAAGCAACCATGACGGAAACGGCTTCCTAACGGCTCACCAACCTGACAGAAAGCGAGGTTGTCATCCTCTCCACTCCATGCGGTGGTGGACGGTGCTCCACGACGGCTCACTTGACTCACCGTGGCGGAGCGCGTTTCCGTACGGCTGAGGAACGAACCAGGCACAACAGGGACGCGGGTTGGAGCTGGGCGGACAGGACGCGGTGGTTGAACAGCTCCGGCGGCGGTGCACGCGACGCGACAGCACGGAGCTGGGCTGGCAGGGGCTGGGTAGCGATTCTGGTCAAGAGAGAGAAGAAAGAAGTTTGGGTTGTAGAGGAAGAAGAAGATTGAGCAGCAGAAATAGGAAAGAAAAGAGTGGGGGTGTGTGTGAGAAAAGGAGGGGTGCGACTAGCAATTTAATAAAAATCAATTTTTAATAAAATATGTTATAAAAAATGATAAATCCGTTTGAAATCTGTCTCAAATTTTCGGACAGATTTCAGACGGATGGTTAAAAAGACCCAAGATAAAAAAAATGAAACCGATCCGTGCGAAATCCGTCCGAAATATTCATAAAATTTCATACAGAAACATTTCCGTCCGAAAATTCTGTCTAAAAATCCAAGTTTCTAGTAAATCCGTGTGAAATCTATCTCAAATTTTCGAACAGATTTCAGACGGATGGTTAAAAAGACCCAAGATAAAAAAAAAAATGAAACTAATTCGTGCGAAATTCGTGGGAAATATTTTGGCGCGTTATTGGAGCAAAAGTTTGGGACAAAGTAGAGACGAATTTGAGACGGAATCTCATTAAAAATTACATTCGTCTCAAATCCGTCCGAAATGTTCATAAAATTTCATACGAAAACATTTCCGTCCAAAAATTCCGTCTGAAAATCCAAGTTTTCTAGTAGTGTAAGAGAAACTTGTCTAACTTCTGACCCTCTCTAATCTAATCCATCAAGTTGTTGGTAACCTTCAAGGTACCAAGCCTAATACTCTTAGGGGTAAACTCACAAGATAGACTAAGGTCTCTAAAATCTTCAATTAGATCTATCTCCCTAATCATCAAAGCGGAGACGTGCAAGGTTTTCCTACTCAAGGCATCGGCCACCACTTTGGCCTTTCCTGGGTGATAGGTCAGCTCGAAGTCATAATCCTTTAAGAACTCCATCCACCTACACTGCCTCATATTCAACTCGTTTTGATCAAAGAGATACCTCAAACTCTTATGATCACTAAAGACCTCAAACCTCGCCCTGTAAAGGTAATGCCTCCATATCTTTAAGGCAAATACCACAGCTCCAAACTCTAGGTCATGGGTAGGGTAGTTCTTCTCATAGGTTTCAATTGCCTAGAAGCATAAGCAATTACCTTACCATTCTTCATCAACACACCACCTAACCTTTGCTTAGAAGCATCGCAGTAAACTACGAAGGGTTCACTAGGAACTGGCAAAACTAAAATGGTGCTGATGTCAACCTATTCTTAAGGGTTTGGAAACTCTCTTCACATTTAGAGTCCCACACGAACAACTGTCCCTTCTTGGTGAGACGGGTTAAGGGTAAAGCTATCTTAGAGAAACCTTCTATGAACCGCCTATAGTACCCGGCTAACCCCAAGAAACTCCTAATCTCGGTTACAGACTTTGGCGCTTCCCATTGGAGCACCGTCTCTACTTTAGTTGGGTCCACTGCTATGCCCTCCTTAGAGATGACATGTCCTAAGAAGTTCACTTCCTCTAATGGTCACCTTATTGAGCTGCCGATAGTCGACACACAACCTCATACTACCATCCTTCTTCTTCACCAACAACACAGGTGCTCCCCACGGGGACACACTCTGCCTAATGAACTTCTTCTCCATCAGGTCCTCCAATTGTTCCTTCAACTTAGCTAGCTCTAGAGGAGACATTCTATAGGGTGCTATGGAGATCGGCCCGGTGCCAAGCACCAAGTCTATGGCTCAACATCTCTCTCTGGGGGTAAGTTTTAAACATCCTCCGGGAACACTTCAGGAAATTCCCGCACAACAGGCAAGTTGGCGACATCAAGATGGCTGCTCTCTACTTGCAGGGAAGCTATCATCATGTACACTTGGGCTTCATCTTTCATCGAAGCTTGAACTTGGCTGGCAGAGAGAAGGTCCGGATTCTTAGACTCTGTTGGAGTTCCGAAAACCAAGGTTTTATCAAAGCAGTTCAAAAGGACGTGGTTGGAAGATAACCAATCCATGCCAATAATGATATCAAGATCTTTCAGGGGTAAACATACAAAATCGACAACAAAGGTTTTACCATCAATGACAATATGACAGTTTTTGCATGCATAAGATGTGGAAACAGGTTTATTTGTAGGTGTAGACACAAGCAAATCAAACTCAAGAAAGGTAACAAGAAATTTAAGACTCTTGACCCTATCATGCGATATGAAAGAGTGAGTAGCACCAGAATCATACAATACAGTTAGTTGAGTTCCATCAATAAAACATGTACCTTGGATCAAGTCATCACACTCGGAGGCTTCAGCTCCGCTAAGAGTAAAGACTCTTCCAGTGGTCTTCAGTTTGTTGACATGGGACTTCTGATTCTTGCTAGCGCCGGGAGGCTCGGCCTTGGCTCCTTCACACTTGTGGCTGATATGACCAGACTTGCCACACCTGAAACAAAACACAGCTGGTTCCTTGCACTGAGATGAGTAGTGATCCGGTGCACCGCACTTGCCGCACTTCATAGCTTTGGGGACATTAAAGAACCCGCCCCTAAACCTATCCTGCTAAAACTTTGGCTTCCTGCCACTCTGCTTGAAGTCATTGCTGGTCGAAGCATATCGTTGCTTACCCTTGTCTCTCTGATCAATCCTCTTGCCACTCTGACTATCCGATCCCTTGGAACTGGCAACTCTAAACTGACCGGCATCCTTATAAATTCTGCACTTGTTAACCAGAATCGGGAAGATCCTGATCTCCTGGTAGCTGATGGCCTGCTTAATCTCAGACCGGAGTCCGGCTTCAAACTTGACGCACTTGGAGCGATCATCTGTCTCATGCTGATAAAGAGTGTAGTACCTCGCCAGTTTCTCAAACTTGGCTGCATACTCGCCAACTGACAACGAATCCTACCGCAAGGACAAGAATTCCATCTCTTTCTTGTCCTTGATATCCGCTGGAAAGTACTTCTCCAGAAATCTCTGCCTGAACACAGCCCATGTAACCGCTGTGCCCTCCTCCTGCATCCTCTGTCCACAGTTGTCCCGCCAATGCTTGGCCTCTTCAGTCAACATGAAGGTAGAAAAGATAAGCTTCTGCTGATCATTACAATCCATAGCTCGGAAGATCTTCTTAGTCTCTCTCAACCACAGCAAATCTCCTTCCGGATTATACGCTCCCATTAACGACGGAGGGTTGTTCCTCTGAAACTTGTCCAATCCTTGAAACTCAGCTGGCCCACCATTGTTGTTGTTATGGTTGACCTGTCCGATAGCATTGGCAAGAAGTGACAACGCATCTGCAATTGCTTGATCGTTGCGTCCTCTACCTGCCATAAGTTCCTGTACACGTCCAACGCAACTCTTAGATATAGAAACTTAAGCAGGTAAAAGCTACGGGCAACTAACTTAAAGCATCATTGTCTATAACAAGTATAGACAATTCAAATTACAGCACACAACAGACTCATACCACGGCCTAATAGGATAGATCTACTCTGATACCACTAAATGTGACACCCTGATACCCCGCATGTTATAAAGCAATTAATATAAAAAGCAATTAAAACAAAACATGTATTTCCTGGAATCAGTAAAAACTTTGTCCATGGGTAGAAAGGTCCCACATGAACGAGTTCACAAAACGCAAAAAATAAAACAAGTTTTAAACAATAGAACATATCAAGATAACATAAACATAAACACCCAACCCCGATGTCATAATTCAGAGCTGGTACAACCGTTCCGAAAAATATCCTCGGAATACAACTGAACAACTAACTAACAAGAAAGGCCCTAACTATGAGTGGTGGCTCCTCAGAGTCACTCCTCTACCGTGGATGGCCAGATCGCCGTACTCTAGGACGACCTCCCATATGTCGAACATCCACCAACAACAACATCTCCTGATGCATGCAGCATACAACAAACAACGGGCAGCCGCCACCTCCTTTGCTTCGACAGAATCACCCGAAGACTTTAGCGGAATCGACAGCAGCGGAATCTACCGCAATACTTAAACCTTTAGTGGAATCAACCACAACACCTCAGACCCAACCGGGTCAAGGCCCCCTTGGAGCAAACTCTCGGCCACCAAGGTACAACATCAACAACACCTTAGATCCAAACCGCGGGGTCAAGGTTCCCTTGGCCAAAAGCACCAAGGTACAACTCATCAACGTGCGGTAACCCAACGGTTACCGACTTAACCATCTTAATTAGTTTTTAATTAAGTGATCTAACCTTCATCATTGATTAACTATGTCATTATCATTGTTGGGGGAGATTGGGGTTAAAAACCCCAGTTTAAGTCGTTAATCTCAGATTCTGTCCAGAGGGGTGAGCACGGTCGTGCTTGACCCTAGCACGGGTGTGTTGTCACTTAAGTGGAGCACGGTCGTGCTTCCTTTTGAGCACGATCGTGCTCAGCTGCACGGGCGTGCTCCTCTGCAGCACGGCCATGCTGAATGCGCGACCATTTTCCATAATTCAAACTGGGAGCACGGGCGTTCTCAATGCACGACATTATGGTTCTGGGCAGAGTTCACATCAATTTTAGTCGATTAAGTTTATGGATTAATTCTATTAATCATAAGCCAGTTAACAACATATTCTAGGACTAAACGTCATTTTCAACATAGTAACAACACTATCATCACAATCATGGTATCAACCATTCAACCAACAACATTATGCCAATAGCAACCATCAACATATCATCAGGTTCATATAACCAGCATAAACATCAAGAACGTAGTATGAACATGTAATACCCAGTAATTTTGATAATTTAATCATAAGATATGTTATATTTGTTAAGTTTAAATTTTATTTCCTTTCATCGTATAAAGGATACATGATTTTTTTTTCTTTTATAAATATGTTCCTAATTAATAAAATATGATATAAAAATGGTTTTTTTGAAATTTTTTTAGGCATAATTAACGTTATGCTCACTAATTTAATAGTTATAAGTATGTAAATAATTAACACATTAAAAGATAAGTAATTTATTTTATGTTCATTGATAATTAATTAATTAGACATACTTTAAGGATTTATTTAGCTTCCTTATTTAAGTTAATGGTAGCTTATGGGTTTTTTGGCCCAATACTTTTGGGTCAATTTTAAACCTATAAGAAAGGACCCAACAATTCATCCCTCATTCATTTCTTCTTCTAGAAACCCTAAGAATATAGAGAGAGAGAGGGGAATCAAGAAGGATGGGGTAAAGGGAAGGAATTGGTGGAGCTTTTTTTTTCTCTTCTTCTTCCATTTTCATCAGGGGTGTTTAAAGCATGAAGTTGTCATCAATAAGGTGAGGGAATTTATTTATGTCAATTTTTAAATGATTGATTCACACATATACCCCTTTTCTTTCTGTTATTTTCCTTTTTGCTCATCAATCAAAAATCATACAATGTTTGTTTACTTATTTTCTTCCTGTGTTGCGCTCCTGAAATGCAACAATGTGAGTCTCATGTTTTTTTTTTATGGCTTGCGCGAATGTGAGCATATAAGGAAGTCAGGGACTTCTATTGTCCTTTGTTGGACGTAGCTGAGGGGAGTAGCGTATGCTACTATGATCCTCCATCATTATCATTATCATTATTATTATTATAATGATCCTCCATCATTATCATTATCATTATCATTATTATTATTATTATTATTATTATACATTACAGTATTCAATTATTATATTATTATGTTAAATTATTATTATATTAAAGTAATATATTAATGTGTTAATGTATGATGATGTGACTAGTTGATAAATTTGGTTGCAGAGGTAAAGAGAAATTATGGAGAACAAGTGATATTGTCTGATTGATATTTTTTTAGTAGCAAAAATGATGATATGAGTTTTGTTATGCATTCTTTTAGATTATGGTTTGTATGATTATGGAAAGGAAAAAACTTAGATACAGTTCTTTAGGTCCTATTTCTACTGTTTCTCACACAAAATATAACACAGTTGTTATAACGTGTCTCAAAAAATGCACCTATTTAATGAAAATAAATATATTTTTGTGTCTAGAATAGTACCAACTGCATATATGGTACTGTACCTAAGTCTAGTCCTTATGGAAATGAGTATCTAGTGAAATGAATTGCCTAAGAATAATGGTAAAACTTTTGGTAGGTCGACCCGTGAGCGGAAGGCTCCGCTATATAAATATCACCATCGAGGACGAGGGGACCCGTTAGATACCCGAGGCGTTGATGAGGGATGTTGATGTTGGCCGGAGGGAGTGGTATCTCCGGGATAGAAATCAAAACCATTGAGGCAAGAGGTCCTCAGAGAACCCACCTCCTAAAATACCCAAAGGTTCAAATTACGATTATGTACAAGATTATGTTTGATCCCTCGTAAAGGACTTGAGATTTGAGTAATAAATTAAACGCAAGGCATTCCACAAGTACTCTAGTAATGGACAAGATGTCCTTTTGAGTTGTGTTTAATATATGAATGTTGTTATGTATTTTGTTATGGTAATAGTTTGAGATGGAGTATACATGAATATTATCATGTGCTTGTGTGACTGTGTGCTGTGGTTTCATTCTTAGCTAGCATGTGTGCATGTGTTTGGGGGAAACTCCCTCACCGAGTCAGTGGACTCACTCCACGTTTAACATTTCAGCTGTAGGTATAGTGAAGCCGTCAAAAGCCTTGGATGTCATGTGGATAGCTTGAGGAGTTGTACCCTTAGTTTTTTATTTAATTATTTATGAAAGACTTTGCAATTTATTTGTGGTTAATCACTCTGATGTATTATATTCCATATGCAAGTGATGAATGTAATATTTTACTTTGGATGAGACGAATTTATGTATGCTGGTGAGGCTTCGAAGGGGAAAAGAAAGGTTTTTCCCTTTCGACCGGTCAAGGCTACGAAATTCGGGTCATGACAGAACACAAACATATATATAAACAACATATTAACAGCCAAGATCATGTTATCATAAACAAATCATCATATTAATCATATACACATACATAACAAACTGGGATCATTGGAACCCCTTTACCTTACACTACTCCCAATGCCTATGATATACATTATCCTTCTTCCCATACCATACCTAGATTGAAGGTAGCTCTAACAACGGTCATAACAGCAAACTGGTCCCAAGCCTTGAATCAACAGGACACACAAACAATTAGTTCCCAATTCAATATTATGAAAGGAAACCGCGAAAAAGGAAAACCTTACCTATATATATCAAGCGCAGATGAAGCAAACTCCCTAAGAGGTCTATAATACTCAAAGAACTGACTGAGTATAAAGAGAAAGGGAGGAGGAACGGTTATGGCCGCAATAGGGTGGCTGCTGCTACCAGAATAGGGTTAAAACGTAACCCTCGAATTCTGTGCCAAGAATATATAGGCCACACCTGAGCACGGTCGTGCTTAACTTAGCATCACCAAGACCCGATCAGCACATTGAGCATGGGCGTGCTGGCTAATGAGCACGGGCATGCTCATCTACCAGAAATATACTTTTTAAGCTAAAATCCCACCTAGCCCTTAGCCAACAACTTAACTCAACAAAACCAACTTAAACAGCCAAACAAGCTTTAAAGAAAAACACTTACGAAAAACAGGATATTACACACAAGGCTCGAGACCTTGTTTAACGGATCCAGGTCCAATTTCACTCGAACTAACGTAAAAGGGTGAATTGCACACTTTTAAAGTACAAACAACTATTTAAGTTTTTTTTTAAAAAAAAAAAAAGAAAATCAAGGAGGAATGGAGTAATTAAACCAACATGATATGGAAAAGTCGACTGGATATTTCAGGAAGGTACTTCTTTGAATTTTCTTCCTAACTTTGTAGAGTTCTAACCTCGAACGGAATGTGATTGTTATCCTACCGCAATCTCAGCGGAAAAGAACTCATAAACTGAACCATTTTTCACTCTTTGGATAAGTATGAAGATTTCCATTTATTGCAAGGCTGCTAGCACTCAATTAACATTAGCATTCTGCTTAGCTTTAGTAGTCAAACAAGGAAATAGTTTTCCGCGTGGTGACACGCTCTAATCTTTTCTGACCTAACGTATAAAATCCGACAGATGCATAACTCACTGACATAAATCATTTCAATTTAAACTCAATTTTAATCAAATTAATTTTATAAAATCAATTTTATTTAAAATTATTATTATCAGACACTTATTTAAACACATTTAATAGTAAAATATGAAAATAGTTTTCCGCATAGTGACACGTTAAAGTACAAAATGGGACACATATGTAGAACTCTTTGAAAAATCAAAGCACCCCAAGGCTCAATGATGCCTATAAGAAGCCAAAGAAGCACCATGCTGCAACTCAAAAAAATACAAAACATGAAGTCTCTCACTTCACTCTGCTTCCTCTGCCTTTGCATTTTTCTTTTTTCCTATTTCTCCTCCTCTACCATACTATTTCAGGTATCACCATTCTCCCTGTGTTTAGAATTTTAGAATTCTAACACTATGTGAATACCTAATTTTATCCGGGTATTTTATCCTTTTAATTAATATTTACAAAATTAAAAATGGAAAATACACAAAAAAGGTGTTTATGTTATTAGCCCAACTTGTTTATGTTACAAGTTGTTTTGAATCCAAGCCCAAGTAAAAAATATATGTATATAAAATAACAAAAAGAAAAAGAAATAATGTTCTGAATGTGAAATATTGTGCCCAATGTGTTTTCTCCATCATACAAGCTTTCAATGCACAAGACTCAAGAACATAGATTCCCGTTTTTGGGTAGTTTTCAGAACTTGAAGAAAAATATTTTGCTTATCAGAGGAAGGAAATACCAAAAATGGAGGTTGACAAGAGACTAAGCATACTTTAACATCTGCCACACTGCACAATACCCCATCAATGGTCCCTTTCCTACACCAGCTGGCTACAGAAATTTTTTTGTCATCATCTCCCTTGGTTCCCCTGTATATATATATGATCTTTGCATTGTAAAAAGAAGGGAAGAAAAACGATCTCTTCCTGCAGAGGGCGTGACAACCCCCTCTCGACTTATTTTTCTTTTTTCTTTCTCTCTCTCTTTTCTATTTCCTCTCTTCTCTCACGTTCAGACTTTTTTTTTTCTTTCTTCTTCTTTGATACCCCTCCTCCCATTTCTCTTCTTCACCAGAAACCCATTTCCTTCTTCCTCCTTCAACCCTTCTTCCTCCTTCACCATAAACCCATCACCTTCATCCTTCCACCTTCATCTTTCTCCTCTCATTCTTCTTCTTCTTCAACAACCCAACAACAACAAACAAGAAAAATAGAAAAATTCAGCAAACACCATAAAAAACCACCCCAACACCTCCTTCTCCTACATACCTCAAAACACTCATTTTTCCCTCAGATTTTCACTTTCCTCACCCCAATCCCTCCTTCATCAACAAAGAGCAAGAAACCCACACACAAACAGCCACACACACATTCACCATAAACCCATCACCTTCATCTCTTTCCTCTCATCCTGCCATTTCTCTTCTTCTTCCCCAACAACCCAACAACAACAAACAAGGAAAAAACAGAAAAACGCCACACCCACACCACTCTCCTTCTTCACCTCACTTTCCTCCTTCATCTCTCCAGTCTCCACAACACAGACCATCAACAGAGCCACCACCTCAACCTCCCTAACGCCCTGTGCCGCACACCGCCACAGTCCAGACGTCCAGACCCACCGCACACCGCCGGCCGCCGCTCGCGTCGCTGCTTCTGCTTGCGGACCTGCGAGACGCCACGGCCACCACGTCCTCCTTCTTCCTTAGATCGGCGCCACCCTTACCACTGGAGTCGCAGATCTGCCTCCTACCTCCACCGCAGTGTAGATCCAGATCCGCCACGAACTCGGACTCCAACATCGAACCGTTCGTGACCATCACAGCAAACCAGCCCTGCACGTCTCAGCCGCCACGCCACTGTCCAGAGCCTCTGCCGTCTATCACCGCCTTCTGCACATCTCCTGCTCCATCGTGTTACTGTTGCTACATATTCTTTCTAAAATTCATTTCTTACGTTTGTCTCTGATCTTGTAACACCTATTATATTGTGTGTTTTGTCTTGTTTAATTCTTGTTTATTTTTCTGAAGATGCTGCATTTTGGGTGCTTATGGGCTTTAGTTGGTCCAACAAAAAGGTCTCAAAACTAAAGAGAACAAAAAAAAACCTTTCTGAATTTGGGCCTGACAAATGTAGGAACTCATTCTTTTCTTTTATAAAAAAACTAAATGTCAAAATCTAAAAAAAAAAAAAACTAAAATGTCAAAATCTAAAAGTGAATCAATAGAAAAATGTAAAAAAAAATAATCGAAAAATAATTATGGGATTGTTTTGTGAGAGATTTCACACTCAATTCCTTAGATGCGAGATAGCTCTGTGGACGTATTTGCCATGTTCTACCTCGTTTAGGAGTTTTGATATAAAAAATATTAAATAAATAAAAAAACGAAAATACATAAAAACTTTTTAAATAAAAATAAAAAAATCAAATCTTTATCAAAATTAAAATCAACCAACCAATCAAATCTTTTCTAAAAGAACTACGTGGCTTTGAGTTTCCCATCACACCCGGGAATACGTAGGAGCAAGATAAATCATCTTGTCGGGCCAAAACTAAATTTTCCCTTTTTGTATCTCCTTTTTATATTAAAATAATTAATCAAAAATTAAACATTTCTATTTTTAGGGATGCTCTATGGACACGGTGCCATGTTCAGTCCCTTAGATTTGAGGTTGCCCTGTGGACTCATATGCTGCGTTCAACCTCATTTAATTAATTTTCCTTTTTTTTTTTTTGCATCCCCTTTTTACGTTAAAATAATTAATCAAAAAGTTAAACTTTTCCTTTTTTAGGGATGTTCTATGGACACGGTGCCATGCTCAGTCCCTTAGATTTGAGGTTGCCCTGTGGACTCATGTGCCATGTTCAACCTCATTTAATTTTTATAAACAATAAATTTAAAAAATATTAAAAACTAATAAAAATCTAAAATATTTAAAATTAAAAATAACACTTTCTTGTAAATAATTTTTGGTTAAAATAAATATTTTAATTGTTATTAAAAATGTTTTTTGCACACTTAACTTGAGGTATGCGTTCTTTAAACGGGCGATGTGGGGTGCTAATACCTTCCCTACTCGTAACCGACTCCCGGACTCATATCTCTCTTTTTTTAAAAAGACCAGTTTACCTTTAAATAATTGGGTTTTCTAAGATTTTCCCAATAAAAATTTTAGTGGCGACTCCTCTGTTTTTATCCACCCTTTTCGCGCCTCCCGGACGGGACGGTCGCAACAGCTGGCGACTCCACTGGGGAATTTAGAGAGTCAGGCCTATCATAGTTGGTTGTGCAACTTCTTTTAATAACTTTGAAAATATTAGTTTTACCCCTCTTTGTTTTATTTGTTTTGAAAATTGTTATATGTTTTAATATATGCCTTTGTATATTCTTGCAACCCTAGGGTAGAGAATTATTATGTTGTTGGCTGTTCTTTTTTGCATGTGTGATGTAGTTTTCATTTTAATAGGTTTGGAGAAGGTTTGTATGCTCCCAGCACACACATCACTTACACTTATTTCACACACTTTTAGCTCTATACCCGAGCTTGTTGAAGCTTAAGGATTAGGCGGTGTGTCGACATTGTCATTGAAGAGGTCTTGTACCCCCCTGATATTTGTCGATTCACCACTCAGGTTGTACCCGATATCATGGGATGGTCATATTGAGAGGGTTTATCCCTACTTGTGGCTAGACTCATGAGTCGGATCCTTATCTTTCGGGATAGGGGCAATCTAAGGACCATGGATTTTAGAAGTCTAGACCCTACCCAATTTTCACTGATAAAACAACTTAGGGACCAGCCTGTTAAAGTCAGGACTTTAGGTGTGTCAACCCTAAATCTCAGGACACAAAGGGAGCATTTTTTTTTCCTTTACCTATCTTCATGTCTTTTATTTTATTTTTTGTCAAAAAAAAATCCACATTTTTTTTCTAAAAGAAAAATTGATTTATACGAGTCCTTTGTTTTTTAACAAAAACAAAAAAATCTTCATATTTTGTAACTCATGCATTTCTGTAAATAAAAAAAATGGGCTTGTGTGTGTGTATATATATATTTATATATTTAGCTCATTCATATTTTTGTAATTCATTCATATTTTTTGTAGAAGAATAAAAAAATGATCCATGCATTAATTAATTTTTTGAGTCAATATGAAGAAATAAAAACAAAATCATTTTTCATGCACTGCATGCAACAATTACTTTCTGTGACAACCACAAAAAAAAAATTAAAAGAAAAAATCATGTCATGCATATGGTGAAAAAATAAAAAAAAATAAAAAACTCAATCTTCTTCATGCATCTTATGCATCAATTTCATTAACCTCTTGGATAAAAAAGGAAATAAAAAATAAAAATTCATTCATCTCAATTTTTTATGCATCTGTCAAGAAATTTTGATAAAGAATAAACCATTACATGCATTTCATACATCTTTGGGTCAATATAAAAACAAATCATTCATCTCATACATTCAAAAAAACCGCATGTATTGCCATTGTTATAAAGAAAAAATCTCTTTTTTCATTCGATTCTCTAGTTAAAAAAAAAAAAAAACATAAAGAGTTCATTTCATGCATCTCACGCATTAGTACTTGGTTCAAAATTTTTTTTTTTATCTTTTTATGCATCTCATATACTCATTTCTTCCTACGTTGAACATTTATTAAAAATAATTCATTCCATGCATTTCATGCATTATTCTCCTTTCTTGGAGAAAAGTAAACCACTGCACTTCCAATAAAAAAGAATGTCAACTAAACCTTGGATCATGAGGTGGAACTGGAGACAATATTTGCTCAAGTGGCCGAAAAATGTAGGCACAACTTTTTGCCTAATCATGGATGTTTGGATGTCAATGTGAAGGATTTTATATAGTCCTCATGAGTCGGTAGCACATATTCACCCTCTTATGGAGTGATCTTTGGAAAATCATGCAAAATCGGGATAATAAGGCCCTGACCGAGGAAGAAAGAAATCATGATAAGGACAATCTCAATCAACTATGGAGAGTTCAAGATGAAGGCTATGCTAACATCATCGGAGATTCAATCCTAGTAGACTGAAAAAGAGCCAATACTTTGTGATCCCCATCTTGAGAATTTCTAAGCAACCAAGGCTAGATTTGTTTATCAGGGATTTACCATGACACAATGGTTATGTTGTATTCTATCATGAGATAATTGAACCATGTTCACTTTCTTGAAGCATTAATGTAATGGATTTGCATGCGTACCTTGTCTCATCCTTTCTTTATATCTTCATCCCCACCATAATGTTTCTCTCGTCATGCTCATATATCAGATTCCTTTTTTTTTTCTTCCCCAAGTACGTTTTTTGGTTTGGTTAATAAGGCCCACTTTCTTGAAAGTTCTTTGTGGACAACAATGAAGGCCACATGTGCCCATACCTTTTCAAAAAAAAAAAAAGGGAAAACAATACAAATAAAAGAGGAGCAAATAAATAAAATTTGGTGAGCACCATCTCTTTGTCTCTAAAATAAAGTTTAAAATAAATAAATAAATAAATAAACAATCATGATTTGAAATGAAGATTTGCCATTTTTTCTCTACCCTTAGCAAAATATCATCATTATCCCTTGTTACCCCTTTTGAGCCTGAAATTTTTCTTCAAAGAACCTTGGACAAGGATCACCACTAAACAAGGGGAAAGCAAGAAGGAAATGGTGATCATGAAACATAACATTGAAAAAAAAAGAATTAAAAAAAGAAGAAGAAGAAGAAGAAGAAGAAGAAAAAGAAGAAAAAAAAAAACCTCATGTAAAAAAAAAAAAAGGGGGGGGGGAAAGTTAGAGGAAAACAAATGTTCTTGGAAATCGAAAAGATCATGGATCCTTGGTCCTATTCAACCTTAAAACATTTGTTTGAGCCTTATATCCTTTTTTCATGACCCCCAACCATTAGCCACGTTACAAGCCTCAAAAGTCCACTCTGATCAATGAATGATTGCTACTTTTTCATCAACTTCATTTTGAGACAAAAAGTTTGTGCTCTTCTAGTTTTTAATTGATTGCTCCTCTAAAAAAAAATCCAAAAAGAATGAAAAAATAAAAAAGAAAGCCTGTTAGACTGAAAACCCTCATAGGCAGTCTAGGCAAAAGCTTGGGCAGGATCTACATGGGGCAAACCTTTGTTTTCAAGGGCCTTATTCTTGAGCATCTCCATCGTTGGATGCACTACACTGGGGCAACATCATTCTCAAGTTTTCCATATCAAGTGCCCTACATTGGGGCAGTTTCATTCTGGGAACCCTACACTAGGGTAAATTCATTCTCAAAGGTCTTTATCTGGGAAATTTTGTTCTTAAGCGGCATACAAGCCCATTTCATTTTCACATGACTGATACTAAGGCATAATTCTGGTAAGCAGAATCCCTTCTATCCAAAATCAAATCAAACCAAAATGGGACAATACTCTTTTGACCCCCACATCACCTCTTGTGGGTTTTACTTCACTCCTGTCCTTTTGAATACCATTTGAGTTATCAAACTTCCAACAAATCGAGAAGTTGTTCAGGCCATATTGTTTTTCCTGTCATACTTTTGAATCCATGCATGTTTGTTACATGATGCTTCAGGTAAGGTAAACATGAGTTCAATGATACAATTCAACCGTCTAATGGTAATTCTTTGATGACCAACTCTGGCCGGAAGAATTCTTAATACAAGGAGAAAGTGGCATCCTCAGTTGGCAATTCAAGCAAGAGCTTTAATCTTCACAAATAAAGGTGACAAAACTGTCCACGTCAAAAAAAAAAAAGGAAAAATCAAAATCAAAAAGAAAAAGAAAATAAAAAGTAAACAAAAAAGGCTCGCTAGACTGAAAACCTGAAAAGGCAGTCTGGGCAAAAGTTAGAGCAACCCGGTAGGTTGAAAACTCGCAAAGAGCGACCTACGCAAAAATTAGGGTCAAATACAAACAAAGTACAAGAAGTCTCCTCAAACTGATAAACCGGGGCGGTTTAAGAGGACAAGCCATGAAAAGCTCCCAATAAATGAAGGCTGGAGCAAGTCACATCCTTGAAAGATTGATCTGGCAATCTCATCCAATTGGGATAATCATCACAAAGAAGCATATCTCAGGCAAGAGGTAAAACATCGGTTCAACAAATAAGTGATGATCGAAATCAAGGAGTCTCACTCCAGTTCATCCTCAATCTCGGCTGCAATAAAAAATCTAAGGAGTCAAGGATCAAAGAGGTGTTTGCAAAAAAAGAAAAAAATCAGATTTTTTTTTCATTGATAAAAAGCATATCATGCATCACACATTAAAAAAAAAAAAAAAAAATATATATATATATATATATATATATATATATATATATATATATATATATAATCAAGGTCTGCATCACTCATCAAAAGCATCTCATGCATCAAACAAAAAAAATTATAATCAAGGTCTGCATCACTCATCTAAAGCATCTCATGCATCAAACAGAAAAAAAAAATTATAATCAAGGTTTGCATCACTCATAAAAAGCATCTCATACATTTTTTAAAAAAAATAAAAAATAAAAAAAATAGAAAAATAAAAAAATAAATTATCACAGTTTTCACCAATCATAAAAAAAAAACAAAAAAAAAATCATCTCTCATATCATACGTTGTCTTATCATTTCATGCATCAACAAAGTCAACATATTTGCAGTGCATTTGTTCGGCTTTAACTGGAACAGGGCCCCAAAAGTCATGTCTTGGTTAGCTTTAGAAGGCATAGGGCCTCATAAGTTTGGTTTTGTTTGGCTTTAGCGGGCAGAGGACCCTAAAAGTCATGCTTGTTAGCTTTAGTAGGCATAGGGCCTCATAAGCTTTGTTTTGTTCGACTTTGGCGGGCACATGGCCCCAAAAAGTCATGTGATTGTTAGCTTTAGTAGGCGTAGGGCCTCATAAGCTTTGTTTTGTTCGACTTTAGCGGGCACAGGGCCCAAAAAAGTCATGTTATTGTTAGCTTTAGCAGGCATAGGGCCTCATAAGCTTTGTTTTGTTTGGCTTTAGCGGGCAGAGGACCCCAAAAGTCATGACTTACTAGCTTTAGAAGGCATAGGTCCTCATAAGCTTGGTTTTGTTTGGCTTTAGCGGGCAGAGGACCCCAAAAGTCATGCTTGTTAGCTTTAGTAGGCATAGGGCCTCATAAGCTTTGTTTTGTTCGACTTTAGCGGGCACAGGGCCCCAAAAGTCATGTCTTGGTTAGCTTTAGCAGGCATAGGGCCTCATAAGCTTGGTTTTGTTTGGCTTTAGCGGGCAGAGGACCCCAAAAGTCATGCTTGTTAGCTTTAGTAGGCATAGGGCCTCATAAGCTTTGTTTTGTTCGACTTTAGCGGGCACAGGGCCCCAAAAAGTCATGTTATTGTTACCTTTAGCAGGCATAGGGCCTCGTAAGCTTCGTTTTGTTTAGCTTTAACGGGCAGAGGGCTCATAAGCTATACCTTTATTGGCTCCTATAGGCATAAGACCACACAAGCTTTTTATCTTTCAGTTCGAGCTTCTAACGGGCAATCCACCCGGTAGGCTCTTTTATCTTTCAGTTCGAGCTTCTCACGGGCAATCCACCCCGTAAGCTCATTTTATCTTTCAGTTCGAGCTTCTCACGGGCAATCCACCCCGTAAGCTCTTTTATCTTTCAGTTCGAGCTTCTGACGGGCAATCCACCCCGTAAGCTCTTTTATCTTTCAGTTCGAGCTTCTGACGGGCAATCCACCCCGTAAGCTCTTTTATCTTTCAGTTCGAGCTTCTGACGGGCAATCCACCCCGTAGGCTCAGTTATCTTTCAGTTCGAGCTTCTAACGGGCAATCCACTCCGTAGGCTCTTTTATCTTTCAGTTCGAGCTTCTCTCGGGCAATCCACCCCGTAAGCTCATTTATCTTTCAGTTCGAGCTTCTCACGGGCAATCCACCCCGTAGGCTCTTTTATTTTTCAGTTCGAGCTTCTGACGGGCAATCCACCCCGTAGGCTCTTTTATCTTTCAGTTCGAGCTTCTCACGGGCAATCCACCCCATAGGCTCTTTTATCTTTCAGTTCGAGCTTCTGACGAGCAATCCACCCCGTAAGCTCATTTTATTTTTCAGTTCGAGCTTCTCACGGGCAATCCACCCCGTAGGCGGCAATCCACCCCGTAGGCTCATTTATCTTTCAGTTCGAGCTTCTCACGGGCAATCCACCCCGTAGGCTCATTTATCTTTCAGTTCGAGCTTTTCACGGGCAATCCACCCCGTAGGCTCTTTTATCTTTCAGTTCGAGCTTCTGACGGGCAATCCACCCCGTAGGCTCTTTTATCTTTCAGTTCGAGCTTCTGATGGGCAATCCACCCCGTAAGCTCATTTTATCTTTCAGTTCGAGCTTCTTACGGGCAATCCACCCCGTAGGCTCATTTATCTTTCAGTTCGAGCTTCTAACGGGCAATCCACCCCGTAGGCTCTTTTATCTTTCAATTCGAGCTTCTCACGGGCAATCCACCCCGTAGGCTCTTTTATCTTTCAGTTCGAGTTTCTGACGGGCAATCCACCCCGTAGGGTCTTTTATCTTTCAGTTCGAACTTCTGACGGGCAATCCACCCCGTAAGCTCTTTTATCTTTCAGTTCGAGCTTCAGACGGGCAATCCACCTCGTGAGCTCATTTATCTTTCTGTTCGAGTCTGACGGGCAATCCAACCTCGTAAGCTCTTTTATCTTTATGCTCGAGTTTCTGACGGGCGATCCACCCCATAAGCTCTTTTATCTTTCTGTTTAAGCTCGGAAGACGATCCACCCTGCAAGCTTTTTATGTGTAAACTCAATGGGCAATCCAATCATTGGTCCTTTACAGAAATCATTTTGTATTCAAGTGTCTTTCCTGTTTGTCAATGTACCCGAACAAAATTGGAGTTCATGTCTTTACTCGTTTCTTATAACGATAATAGGTTAACTACGGTTACATCTACTATCGAATAAGAAACAAGTAAAGAGGGGCATTGTGAACACCTAATTTTATCCGGTATTTTATCCTTTTAATTAATATTTACAAAATTAAAAATGGAAAATACACAAAAATGTGTTTATGTTATTAGCCCAACTTGTTTATGTTACAAGTTGTTTTGAATCCAAGCCCAAGTAAAAAAATATATGTATATAAAATAACAAAAAGAAAAATAAATAATGTTTCGAATGTGAAATATTGTGCCCAGTGTGTTTTCTCCATCATACAAGCTTTCAATGAACAAGACTCGAGAACATAGATTCCCGTTTTGGGTAGTTTTCGAACTTGAAGAAAAATATTTTGCTCATCAGAGGAAGGAAATACCAAAAATGGAGGTTGACAAGGGACTAAGCATACTTTAACATCCGCCACACTGCACAATACCCCATCAATGGTCCCTTTCCTACACCAGCTGGCTACAGAAATTTTTTTGTCATCATCTCCCTTGGTTCCCCTGTATATATATGATGCTGCTGCATTGTAAAAAGAAGGGAAGAAAAACGACCTCTTCCCCGCAGAGGGCGTGACAACCCCCCTCTCTGACTTATTTTTTCTTTTTTCTTTCTCTCTCTCTTTTCTATTTCCTCTCTTCTCTCACGTTCAGACTTTTTTTTTTCTTTCTTCTTCTTTGATACCCCTCCTCCCATTTCTCTTCTTCACCAGAAACCCATTTCCTTCTTCCTCCTTCAACCCTTCTTCCTCCTTCACCATAAACCCATCACCTTCATCCTTCCACCTTCATCTTTCTCCTCTCATTCTTCTTTTTCTTCAACAACCCAACAGCAACAAACAAGAAAAACAGAAAAATTCAGCAAACACCATAAAAAACCACCCCAACACCTCCTTCTCCTACATACCTCAAAACACTCATTTTTCCCTCAGATTTTCACTTTACTCACCCCAATCCCTCCTTCATCAACAAAGAGCAAGAAACCCACACACAAACAGCCACACACACACATTCACCATAAACCCATCACCTTCATCTCTCTCCTCTCATCCTACCATTTCTCTTCTTCTTCCCCAACAACCCAACAACTACAAACAAGGAAAAAACAGAAAAACGCCACACCCACAAGGAAAAAACAGAAAAACGCCACACCCACACCACTCTCCTTCTTCACCTCACTTTCCTCCTTCATCTCTCCAGTCTCCACAACACAGACCATCAACAGAGCCACCACCTCAACCTCCCTAACGCCCTGTGCCGCACACCGCCACAGTCCAGACGTCCAGACCCACCGCACACCGCCGGCCGCCGCTCGCGTCGCTGCTTCTGCTTGCGGACCTGCGACACGCCACTGCACCAGACCTTCCCACGGCCACCACGTCCTCCTTCTTCCTTAGATCGGCGCCACCCTTACCACCACGGAGTCGAGATCTCGCCTCCTACCTCCACCGCGCAGTGTAGATCCAGATCCGCCACGAACTCGGACTCCAACATCGAACCGTTCGTGACCATCCCAAAGAAACCAGCCCGCACGTCTCGGCCCGCCACGCCACGCCATGTCCCGAGCCTCTGCCGTCTATCGCGCGTCCTCGCACATCTCCTGCTCCATCGTATTCTTTTGTTGCTACGTATTCTTTCTAAAACTCATTTCTTACGTTTGTCTCTGATCTTGTAACACCTATTATATTGTGTGTTTTGTCTTGTTTAATTCTTGTTTATTTTTCTGAAGATGCTACATTTTGGGTGCTTATGGGCTTTAGTTGGTCCAACAAAAAGGTCTCAAAACTAAAGAGAACAAAAAAAAACCTTTCTGAATTTGGGCCTGACAAATGTAGGAACTCATTCTTTTCTTTTATAAAAAAACTAAATGTCAAAATCTAAAAAAAAAAAAAAAACTAAAATGTCAAAATCTAAAAGTGAATCAATAGAAAAATGTAAAAAAAAAATAATCGAAAAATAATTATGGGATTGCTTTGTGAGAGATTTCACACTCAATTCCTTAGATGCGAGATAGCTTTGTGGACGTATTTGCCATGTTCTACCTCGTTTAGGAGTTTTGATATAAAAAATATTAAATAAATAAAAAAACGAAAATACATAAAAACTTTTTAAATAAAAATAAAAAAATCAAATCTTTATCAAAATTAAAATCAACCAACCAATCAAATCTTTTCTAAAAGAACTACGTGGCTTTGAGTTTCCCATCGCACCCGGGAATACGTAGGAGCAAGATAAATCATCTTGTAGGGCCAAAACTAAATTTTCCCTTTTTGTATCTCCTTTTTATATTAAAATAATTAATCAAAAATTAAACTTTTCTATTTTTAGGGATGCTCTATGGACACGGTGCCATGTTCAGTCCCTTAGATTTGAGGTTGCCCTGTGGACTCATGTGTTGCGTTCAACCTCATTTAATTAATTTTCCTTTTTTTTTTTTTGCATCCCCTTTTTACGTTAAAATAATTAATCAAAAAGTTAAACTTTTCCTTTTTTAGGGATGTTCTATGGACACGGTGCCATGCTCAGTCCCTTAGATTTGAGGTTGCCCTGTGGACTCATGTGCCATGTTCAACCTCATTTAATTTTTATAAACAATAAATTTAAAAAATATTAAAAACTAATAAAAATCTAAAATATTTAAAATTAAAAATAACACTTTCTTGTAAATAATTTTTGGGTAAAATAAATATTTTAATTGTTATTAAAAATGTTTTTTGCACAATTAACTTGAGGTACCGTTCTTTAAACGGACGATGTGGGGTGCTAATACCTTCCCTACTCGTAACCGACTCCCGGACTCATATCTCTCTTTTTTTAAAAAGACCAGTTTACCTTTAAATAATTGGATTTTCTAAGATTTTCCCAATAAAAATTTTAGTGGCGACTCCTCTGTTTTTATCCACCCTTTTCACGCCTCCCGGACGGGAAGATCGCGACACACTATCAATGATAACACATTCATTACTACGTGATTATTTGATTATTTGTTATAGTAGAGAATTTAATAAGATGAACATGTGTGTGTAGGGGTTCAACTGGGCATCAAGTGAAAAAGCAGGAGGATGGTACAACTTTTTGAAGACATTGGTCCCTGACATAACAGATGTTGGAGTAGAGAATGTTTGGCTTCCTCCTCCCTCTAACTCTCACGATGACGGTCCTCAAGGTAATTATATATAATGTTAGAACGGCTCGAGGATAAAGCAAATAAAGTCTTAGATTTAGGTTCCCTAGCAAAATAAAGTATTTACGGTTAATTTTTATAAAGAAAAAAGGTTACACATATTAACTAAAAAAACCTTAAAGTAAAAGGTGACTTTTAGTATGGAGTTATTTTTATGGTATATTACTATACCATTAAATATGTTATTTTTTGTTATTTTTTTTAATAGGAAATTCCAACTCTACCCCTTATCTTCATCTTCCTTCAATTCAATCTAACCCCAACTCTCCTATTGAATCGCCATCACTGACATGCCGCCGCCGCCGCCGTCACCACCCTCAACCTTCCCAACCACTGAATCTCCAGACCCTTTCCCACCTCGTCCATGAGTGGTACCTTGCCCAGAACATGCTCAAGAGTGGATTAAAATGAAATTGATTTTTATTAGAATTTTTTTTATATTGTTTTGGGAAAATCAATTAAAATGAATCGGCTTCGGAATTCATTTTTTGAAATCGAGTGGTCTACATAAAATTTAATACTTGTTTATTCTACTTTTATATTAATGCCTTTTTATTTGTTGTTTTTAATTTTCCTAATAATAATTGAATTTGATGCGTTTAAAATTTTTAACTTTTAAATTCTTTAACGGTTTAAAGAGAAACTGATATTTGTTAGTTCGTAATGTTTTAAATTTTAGTATATAGTATGTTGTATGTTGATATAATTATTTGGACATATCTTTTAATTATTTTGTTGGTAAAAATCGAGTCACCAAATTCAAATAATTTTTAATTGGATTGGATTGATTCAGATTTAATATAGAAATCAATTCAATTCAAATCGGATCATAACTTTTTTTTTGGATCGGACGACTTCTTAACTCAAAACCTGATAAAAAAAACTCAAAATTATTTCAAATTTATTCATGAAGACCCTACTCGTGGTATAGCCTCCTTTCTACACAAAGAAAAGAAGAATAAAATTGACACTTTCAACACAAAATCTCATTAATTAATTGATGTATTTTTTTATTTTTTATTTTTACTAAACAAAGAAGTATATTGAAAATAGTAAAAATGATACTCAAATCCATATAAGTTGATTAATTGATGTATCATTTCTTTATTAATATTTGCATATTGTATTGAAGGTTACTTGCCTAAAAGGCTATATGATCTAGACACGTCCAAGTACGGTAACAAGGAGGAACTGAAGTCACTGATTGCTGCATTCCGCGATAGAGGAGTGAAGTTCATATCAGACATAGTCATCAACCACAGAACAGCAGAGAGGCTAGACAACAATGGACTTAGCATCTTCGAAGGTGGTACTCCAGACACACATCTTGATTGGGATGTGTCCTACATTTGCAGCACAGATGTACAATTCAAGGCTACAGGAAACCCTGACACAGGAGATGACTGGTTTGGTGCCCCTGACATCGACCATACAAACCCCAAGGTGCAAAAAGAGCTATCAGATTGGCTTAATGGTTGAAGACAGAGGTTGGATTTTATGGATGGAGATTTGATATGGTTGTTGGGTATGCTCCAAGGTTCACAAAAATCTACATGGAATAAACATCACCAGATTTTTCCGGTAACGTTTTCCTGACATTAGAATGCAACATCATACGATGCCCCCTTTTGTTTTTTTAGACAAAATAGATAAATTATTTATATGTTTATTTTATTTTTCACAACAGTCCTGTATGTTTTTTTTTTTTAAATTGTTCATACACCTTACATTCCGTTTCTATTTACTTAGTCGTTTACATCAATTTAGGAGCAATTGAAAAAAAAAACTTACAGGACCAATATGAAAAAATAAGAAAAACGTATAGGATCGATATACCTATTTTGTATTTTTTATGTATTTTCGAGTTTCGTATATACAAAGATGATAAAAAAGTAAATGAGATATGAAAATAAATATATACGGTATTATATACAGTGTCTAAAATTTGATGTTCAAATAACACAACTCGATTTTGCAGTTGGAGAGCTTTATCAGAATGTGACTAGGGGTCAAGATGGAAGGCCCTTGGCTAACCAGGATGCGCACTTGATGCTGCTGGTGGTGCTGTCACTGCTTTTGACTTCACAACTAAGATGGTTCTTGGTACTGCTGTACAAGGTGAACTTTGGAGGTTGAAGGATGCTAATGGGAGGCCACCGGGTATGATTGGAACTAAGCCAGCAAATGCTGTCACATTTGTGGACAACCATGATACTTGGTCTCAGAGGACGTGGCCTTTCCCAGATGATAAAGTCATGTTGGGTTATGTTTACATTCTTACTCATCCTGGCCACCCTACAATTGTAAGTAACATAAACTCTATTTTACTATTTACATGCAAACCATGTATACTTGAATTTGTGTTAGTCACATGCTTATATTAGATACTTTACAATTATTTTATTTTTTATAATTTTTATATCATTATAAATATAAATAATACAATAATAAAATAACCTTTGTTTAGAAGATTATGGTTAAATCTGGGTTCGCAACCACAATTGAGCACATGACGTTATGATTTTGGTAGTCTCCAAAATTGCATTGCGGTCACGTTTTCCTATAATAATTATCCACAATAACGAAAAATGCAACACTTACGGTTGCAATCACAATAATCACAATGGTGACCGCAATTTAAAACTTTATGGTTAATAGTTAATTTCGAACTTCTAGGTGTATAGTATGGTAAAATTCTATAAACTCCAACATAACATGATAGAGTAGATACCAGTTTATAACATGTTCTATAATCATACATATAGATAATTGAGTTAGATGTGTGTACTTGACAAGGATGAGAGAAGACTCTCCTATTGATTTTTAGTGTTAAACGTCTAATGGGACAACGATTAATAGTCTAACAGATGAGGGTAGGGACCTCTCATCGGGCATCAATTGAATGACCCAACTCATCACGATCTATTCTGAACAAAAACTCAACATACACATTGATAAAGTGCTATAAATATCAACAATTAACTATAATTAACATGTGTTAACTATAATTCCGAACAATGAATTAATGCTAATCCATAATATTGATTAATCCAACAGTATAGCTCTTTCATCAATCAATTCCGTACTCTTGTTTCGAAAATTATGGTTAATAGGTAATTATAGTTAACTTTTGTCTCTGTGTGCATGCATGCAGTTCTATGATCACTACATCGAATGGTGGCTTAAGGATCCGATAAAACTCATAAAAGCTGTGACAGAAATCAGGAAGAGGAATGGAATCAACCCACAAGCACTGTCAATATTCTAGCAGCTGAGGCTGATCTCTACATGGCTGAGATTGACAACAAGATCATCGTCAAGATTGGACCTAAACAGGATCTTGGGAACCTTCTGCCACCAAACGTTCAGGTCGCTACTAGTGGACAAGACTACGCTGTGTGGGAGAGAAAGTGAAGCATATATGGCATCAATATCAAATACTATAGATATACGTAGTTTTACTATTTAATAGAGTAAAATAAACTAGAATATAATGCCCATTGTTGATGAGTACAAAATAAATCTTGGTGGGCTTCTGGGCTATGTCCAAATAAATACAAATGATGCTACCAAAGGCTCCTAGCCTATTAGATTTTGTGTCTAGCTCAATCCCAAAAGCTAGCTCATAAGATGAGGATTGTCTACTATTTATAAGCTCTTATTAGATACTATCTTTAATCAATGTGGAACTTGCATTAGTGCAGAAAAGATATTCCACATCGATTATTTTTGACTTTTCACATCGGTTTTCAAACTGATGTTGAAACGACCGATGTTGTTTATTGATACTTTTCACATCGGTTTTAAAACCGATGTCTAAAGTACACTTTTAACATTGGTTTTCTAAATAATCGATGTGGAAAGTTCATTTTTCACATGGGTTATTACAAAACCGATGTGGAAAGTTCATGTGAAAAGTTCACTTTCCACATCGGTTTTTACTAACCCATGTGAAAAGTGAACTTTCCACATCGGTTTTTGTATAACCGATGTGAAAAGTCTCATTTTTTTTTAAAACTCTTTTTACATTTCTATTATTCCTTTTCCCTGTTTGAGTAATCCAGATCAATACCAGTATAACATATTCTAAATATTCTCAACACAATCACTTTTGTACAACAAAAACACACTAAATTAATATATACTGAATTTATTACGAACAATACATATGTTCAATTACATTCAGACAACAAAGATAATTAGAAACCAAAAAGCTACATGATATATTAGAGATTTCATATCAAAATATATATCAGTCAAAAGTACACTATAGCTAGTACATGATAAGTTTTTAAACTAACTACATACAAACTATGGTTGGTACACTTCAAGAAAGAAAGTTGCCCAACGCCTCCTTATGTTATTGATGTCGGCATCAGATAATGGAGTCGGATTGTTGAATATCTGCAAGTTTAATTGGACAAAAGATTATATCTTTTAAGTAATAAACTAACATAAAACATATAACGAATCTATAAGTGTTACTTTTAATTGTTACCAATTAACATTTACCTCGTGCCATCTTTCAGTGATCCTGGAGGAGATAATTTCGACCATCCACTTCATCACATAGTATCCACATTCCCATGATCCACATTGTATACGAGACTACGTAAAAATGAAACCCAATTAGAATATGAGGAATTAAATAGAAATCAATAATTATACCTACTACATTTGAAGCGTTTGAACTAATAAATATCTTACGTTAGGAATAATCCATCTAATAGCCCGACGCCTTCCAGCATGCAACATGTGGTTTGCATTAATAGAACTATCATGACAAAATAAACATTAATTAAAGTATATCTAATAGATTTCAGATAATTAAAACAACTGCATTACTGATTATAAATTATTTTAATGCTTACGCTTCCATGATCATCTTCAGTTCATTCGCCGGCTTATTTCCCATTGAGCAGAAGAAGACCACGACATTCATCCGAGGGTACAAGATCAACAGTTGCCAATGCTTGCTGTATTTGCGGAACAATTAGTGACTAAGTCATACATAGTTATAATTAAATAACTGGTACTTACTTATTGAGATAAGGCACAAGGTAGAATTGATGATCGTCTCGGGCAAGTATATCACGTATGGTGGTGACCGGGTCTTTTGATGCTAGAAGAACATCACCCTGAATGAACATAGGGTCAACGAACCCATAAAGGGTGAGGTTACCCTGATCAACTAACATACGATGCAGATGCCTAATATATTGAAAAGACATGTTAATTATCATAGTATTTAAAATTTAATTACTTAACTTATAAATAAAATGTACTTACGTGCACCACAACGATAGGTGTGCAGAAATGACCATTTCTTTATCGATTACAATCTCCATAAGTTCCTTCTTTGGGATATACAGTTCGTCACCTGGCCTGGCATCATGTTCCAACCTTACCAAAGCTGTGGGCGTCATTCTCCATGGTCACAACCTGTATAGCCAGAAGTTTAAAAACATCACCAGGTGCCCTTTTGTCGATCCCCTAAATAACAAAGATATATGTTAGTAATCACAGATAAGTTATTTCATTCGTAATTAATTAAATGGTCAAATGAATACTGATGTGTGAGATCCGGCAAGTGTACCGGATTCGTTGCCAAGTAATAAAAAAATCGATCCCACAAGGACCGTGATCTCAAACCACAACTAATTATTAAATCGATAAAACTGGACTGTATAAAAAAAGATTTTGAAAAGGTTTTGATTTTTGAAATAAGAATCAAGTAACAATCAAATTCAATATCGCAATTAAACAAAACAGGAAAGCAATTTCAAATTCGGGGTTTTTCAAATTCAAAGGGATTCCCAGGAATTGGGATACCACAAAACTGTTTATGTTACTGAATCAACTCCTCTCCTTATTAATTACCAAAATTTGTTTTGAAGGCGAATTTGTCCTAAATTAGCTAATGCTCCCTCTCGGGTTACAAAAATCGTGCCCGATTAAATCAATCCCTACTCTCGTGGTAATTGAGTTTAAATCGGACCCCTTGAGTTTTGTGACAATTCATGAATCCTTGAATGACCGCTTCTAAATCTCGTGATTTAAGTCCTAAGTTCGATATCCGATACCTAAGTTCACCGCTAAGTTCGTCCTTAGTGTATCTATGACACGCAAATAAGTGGCAACCGAATTCGCGAGTAATTAAAATAATAGGGATCAAATCGAAAACAAATCGGAATTAACAAGAAATCAAAATCAATACATCACCATAAACAAGTTTTGGGCATAGCCCCAATTCCTAGAAACTATACTACTACTCCAGTCATGCCATGATAGTAGCAAGCTTGGTTAAAAATAACATGAACAGAAAAATCCCTAAGAGAAGAGGAGGAGAAGAAGAAGAGAATTCCTGAATTTTTCTAAGGTAAACAGCCCACAAAAAGTGCCCAGATTCGAGCTCCTAGGTCCTATTTATAAGATTGGGCAATTTGAATCCTAAACCAATACAAAAACCAGATAAATTCAGTTGTTGAAGATCCATGGAATGCGCGTCACGGTCGTGATGGCCATCACGGCCTGGCCGTGACAGCTTCTGCCTTGAACGTTGCTTCACTAAATGGTCTGCCACGGCCGTGATGGGCATCATGGCCTGGCCGTGACAGATTCTGCCTTGAAGGGGTCTGGCTTTGGTGACATGTCACGGTCGTGATGGGCATCACGGCCTGGCCGTGATCAGCTCTATTTGACTCATTTTCTTGCCTTCTAAGCTCCATCTTCATGCCAGTTTCAACACAACTGATCCTGAGCAATTTAGTCTTCGATTTCTGCACACAAGCATCACAAAACCACCTTACTCGTTCCAAGGTAAAATTAACAAATAATCAAATAAAATAAGCCTAAGCTATATGAAAATGCATGCAAAATGTCATGGAAATATGAGGTGAAATCACACTCATCAAATACCTTGGCAAGAGCATACATCTCTAGTCTTCCTGGATCCGATCTTTTAGGCAGAATATCATTTCCAACATCCTAAAAATAATAATAATAAATCATTATCTTTAAACAATAATAAATAATTTCAACTATAAATATAGAAGAACACAACTAACTGAATACCTCAGATGCAACAAGAAACCTGACCAGTCTTCTTGGCCAGGGGATGAAGTTACCGGGGGCCTGACCCACTGTTTGAACCTCCTCAGTGGGCACAGGGACTCGAGCATCAGCATCTCGAATAATCTCAACAACGACCCTCACCTGATCATCCGATAATAAACGATGGTGTATGGTATTACCGAAGTTATTATGTGCCCTCCCCAATGCCACTAAGCGGCGATCATAATGATCATCAACATACAACTCACACCTATCAGGGTCGTCATCATCATCATCATCACCATCATCATCATCATCATCATCATCATTTTCAGGCTGATGAGGAGGATCACATGAGCCCTTAGTGCTCACATGGACATATCCATGTTGTATAACTCTTGCAAATCCCCTCACAAATAAGATGATCACGTATATCCTCAGCTTCTAGTTGTCTCTCATTCAAACAGTTAACACAAGGACAATAAAACCTTCCGTTACCACTATCAGGAGCATTTGTTTTTACAAACTGTAGAAAATCTTCCACTCCATTCTCATACTCATCACTTGTCCGTCTAGCATTCATCCAACCGCGATCCATGACTAAAACCAATAACTTCGTACTTAGTCCAACATATTCATCAACCACTTCTTATGACGGGGTATGGCCCTATCCCATTCGAGAAGAAACTTTTTCAACATCCGGTTAACAGTTAGTCCTTAACTCTCATGCTCATACTCGACGAAATTTTGGCAGCATTTCCCTTCGGTCTCCGACGTACACGACTTGAACGCGATGACATCCACCACGATAAAGTATGCACCCGGAGAACGAAAGGAAATGTATCAATCCGAACTTTCATCAATTATATAACATTAGAATCAATGAATAACTATTTTAACTGAATGAAGAAAAAGTTTTTTTCCCAAACTGTCCAACTTTGGACAATTCAAGATCCAATACAATGAGCGGTACATTAAGCACGTACACGTGTGCTCATTAGTATTGCATCTCAAACGGGAAACTAAGGCTTTATTAATTATTTTGGGCATATTCTCGAATCAAATAAATTTTCAAGCAAATACATTAAAACTTCAATGAAAGTTTTTCAGCCAAAACGATGGAAATCAAACCTTACTTTGTAATTTTCCAATGCAAAGCGGCTATCTACTGGTATAACTCCTTTCTTGTATTTTCCTGTCAGCACACCACATGCAAGTGGACTCCAAGTGGTCAAACCCAAGCCATAGATACAGGTTTGATTTGGATCTGAAAAAATAACATTGCCTCATCATAAACCATATGACTTGACAAAACCCATGAAAGTATAATCTTAAATGCTTCTCTCCATGAATCTCAACTCTCAATTTCCCAGCATCCATACACAAGATGATATAAAATACAAAATTGGTAAAACTACTATGGGCAAGAAGCTCTTACCTTTTGTATCCAAGGATCGTGTCCCTCACGTAGAGTCTAAAATCAAAGCATGAAAAATACAGTATTAGCTTATTTAAGACCAAAAGATCATATAAGAAAATGAGTAGCGAAGAGCTATGGCTATTCAGGCAAGAAGCAAAGAACACGAAGAAAAAAAATAAATCCATCAGGTCATCATATATATTCAATAAAAAACTATATATATCCTTTATTCTCCTTAAGAAAACATAAAGTTTCCCTTCCTGCCATGTATTTTTTGTGCATATTGCAGTGATACCTGTCACTTCCTTTCATTAGACCATGTGGCATAAAAATAAAAATAATTCTCATTGAGCCATTTTATCAAGCACTTGGTGTGCATCATAGACCTTTTCAACAACCAACCATGTGATGTTAATCCTTCCCCAAAAAACATAATGAATCAAGGAAGCCTATACACATAATGTCAAGTATAAACAAACGTGTCACCAAGGCCTGATTGATAATGATATATGGCTAGCTAACTCGTGAAAAACTCGATGCTTTACATGAGTTCTAGAAATGGAACAAAAGTAAAGCAAGGTAAAAAACCCACGAGATAAAGAACAGGTCGTGACCGTGTTAGTTTATGGGTGTAATATGAAATTATTGAAGAGTTTAATAATTTATGGTTGAATCACCAACTTAGTCATCAAGTTATTCTCAACATACAAATTATTGAAGAGTTATTAGTTTTTACAAATTTGCATCAGTTGCAGAATTACAGATTCTAAGGGTATAACTGCATACAAAATGATATTCATCCAAGAGGTATACATGAAAATGAGTTGCAGAACAGTTCCATTGTAAGAGTCTCGTGTTCTTGCATCTGTAATGTGTGCATTGTGAGTACTGTAATGAGTGCAATCTGCTAGTTATAAGCACATTATTCTAGGCCACAAACAAACAACACAATATGCTAAAGAACATAAACTCAATCAAAATAATAATAATAATAATAAATTAATTATTAAACATAAACAATGTTATCTTCTCCATTTGAACCTGTGCATTAGCAAACCTCAAGCATTGCATCAAAGACATGAGGTGCAACTTCCACACTTGCACATTTTCCAATTTGCATAGATATATATCAACTAAAGAGGTGGTCACAAAGACATTCCTGTACAAACCACTCTCACTCATATACCTATCTATCCATTGTCCATTCACTATATCCCCTAACGTTTGTACATGCATATAAAACATGAATAAGAAGAGTAAAACTATCTCCAACAACCCTCTAAACAAATCAATACCTTCTTTATAATGCCCA
This sequence comes from Sophora flavescens, assembly GCA_030762895.1. Classification (NCBI taxonomy): domain Eukaryota; kingdom Viridiplantae; phylum Streptophyta; class Magnoliopsida; order Fabales; family Fabaceae; genus Sophora; species Sophora flavescens. Next base: position 50,589,260 of record CM061066.1, on the reverse strand, counting down.
GACTCAATATACCCACAAATGATGGCAGTCCAAGAAACAACTTTTTTTTCAGGAATATCATCAAACAACTTTTGTGCATCCTGCAAGTACCTGTATTTCGAATATAAACAAACAAGACTAGTCTTAACAAACATGTCACAATCGAAACCAGTCATAACCAAGAGGGAACGAAGGTTTATACCTAGTTGGAATTGCAAGGCCTAACACATGCCTTGAGAACAAAAGGGAAAGTGAAGTTATCTAGTCCCAAAGTCGTGGTCTGACTCACTCACACGAATAAGAATCAAAGAAGGAAATGAGTGAGTTGGTTCTTTCTTCTCATCCCACAGAGAGAGACAAAGGAGTAACGAAGGATGACGCAGTCGAAGGAGGCGAACATGGTTCACTCACCGTAGTCGAAGGAGGCGAACATGCAGTGTGGAGGAATTTAAGGATGGAGGTGGTGGCCGGTAATGGAAGAGAAGAGCAAAAACAAAGGAAAAGGGCACGTGACAGATGGAGGGAATGAAAATAGAAATAAATAGTAGGATTTTGTCAAATATTACACATCGGTTGTCCAAGAACCGATGTGGTTAGTCATATTTCACATCGGTTCTTTAGTAACCGCTATAGAAACATACGATTCAATTTAAAATTTCATTTTTTTTAATTTTCGACATCGGTTATGTTTAAATCGATGTGGTTAATATATATTAGACATCGGTTCAATAGGAACCGTGTGGAAAGATAAAAATTTTAAATTTTAATTTTTTTTGTTTTAATTTTATACATCGGTTATAATACAACCGATGTGGTTAATCTATATATTAGATATCGGTTCTAAAAGAACCGATGTGGAAAGATAAAAATTTTAAATTTTAAATTTTTTTGTTTTAATTTTAGACATCGGTTAAAATACAACCGATATGGAAAATATTCACACATCGGTTATTTATGAAACCGATGTGGAATCCTTTGATTTTAATTTCAATAATACCACCGCCTTGTTTTACACATCGGTTTTGTAAAAATCGATGTGGAATCTCCGATGTTAAAAGCATATTTTGCACTAGTGTTGGGTTTTTCCCAATACATCCCATCACGCCCAGCATTATTAGGCTTGGTGCGTGGATAACATGGTGGGTGGCCCAACAATGGATCTATGATAGCTTTGATATCATATTAGATTCTGGACCTAACTCAATCCCAAAAGCTAGCTCACAGGATGAGGATTGCCCACTACTTATAAGCTATTATTAGATACTATCTCTAGTCAATGTGGGAATTGAGTTTTTCCCAATACACCCCATTGTTAGAGTAAGCTAAGCTTACTGTAGATATGCTACAGCTGATCTCAGCTCACTGCTGAGTCAGATTCTGTTAGAGGTAGTTACACATCTACCTTCTATAAATAACACATTTATTGTATCTAGTCATTTAAGAATTAAGAAACCGATTCGGTGAAATTCTCTCTACATTCTTCTCTCTCTTCTCTCTTCTCTCTCTTTTCGATCTGTCCTTGTTTGGTTTATAACATGGTATCTCGAGCTTGAAACTCGGCCATGGCTTCCGCGTTCAATGTTGATGATGATCCACCGTCGCCACCTCCTCCTCCTCCGCCGCCTGCACTGGCGGTGCCACCACCAAACTTAAACACTGTGCTTATGACGAAGCTAACAGACAAGAACTTTCTCCACTCGCGCTTAATTGTTGAGCCTGTAATTCGAGCCAATCGACTCGAAAAATACGTGGCGTGTCCTAGGGTTCCAGTGCGATACCTCAATAAGGATGATCGAGCGAACGATCGAGTGAATCCAGAGTACCAGGCTTGGGAAGCTCAAGACCAGTACCTGTTCATATGGCTCATGAACTCAATTTCTGATATGATTCATGTGCGTGTTGTCGGTTGTACATATGCGTGGGAATTATGGGATGAATTACACAACTACTTCAACTTGCAGACGAAGGCGCGTAGCACACAGCTTCGTGCTGAGCTTCGTCACATTGTCAAAGGTGATCGCACCATTAGTGAGTACTTGTTGCGAATCAAGGCACTGGTGGATGCCTTGATCTTGATTGGGAACCAGATTACTCGTCAGGAGCATATGGATGCAATCTTGGAAGGTTTACCCGATGATTATCGTATACTCTTCCCTATAATTGTGAGCAGAATTGAACCTTACTCAATTGCTGAAATCGAATCCCTATTGTTTTCACATGAGTCTCGATTGGAAAGGTTGAAGTCCAAAAATGTTGTTACAGAGGTGTTCTCAGCCAATCTGGCTCAGAGCAATCCCAATCCTAACCCTAATTCCACGCCACATCCAATTCCTTCCCTGAATAGTACTAATCAGCTGAATTCTGCCTCAGTCTCTAATTTTCAGCAAGGTTCATCCTCTTTTCCGAATAATGGAGGCTATCAACATTATAATTCCTCGTCCAATTTTGGAAATGGTTTTCGAGGTGGACGCGGTGGACGTTGTGTCCATGGTAGAGGTGGCAGATATAGCTATGGAAGGTTTGGCAATGGAGCAGAGTGTCAGATTTGTCGTCGTAACAATCACAATGCTCTTGATTGTTACTATAGATTCAATGAAGATTATACAACACCACCTCCTAGTTCTAATTCCTTTGGTTCTTATGGTAGAGGCCAGTATCGTGGCCAATCCTCTTCGAATCAGTATCATCAACATGCTCCTCATGCCAATTATCACTATGCTTCAAGACAATCATCACAAAATTTCATGCCTCCTCATATGCCTCAACTTCCTATTCAGCAACAGCCTCTGTTGCCTCTCCCGTGGCAATCCAATAATGTGCATATGCCTCATCCTAATGGCCAAGCCAGTAGCTATCAGCAGCAACAAAATCCTATGGCTATGATGGCCTCTAATTCAGATTCAAGTGTCTGGTTTGTTGATAGTGGGGCAACACACCATGTCACTGCAGATCTCAACAACTTGAATCAACCTGTTGCACCAAGTGGTATTGACCAGATTTACATAGGTAATGGTCTTGGCTTATCTATACTCTCAATAGGAACTGCATGTGTTAGGTCGCCTTTTGATCACACCCGCACATTAAACCTTTCTAACATTCTCTATGTTCCAACTATAACCAAAAATCTGTTGAGTGTTAGTCGTTTTTCAACAGATAACAATGTCTACTTTGAGTTCCTTCGTCGTCTTTGTTTTGTGAAATCACAGGATGATCATAAAGTTAGAAGGTTCCGTGAACTCTGCGGGTCTATATGTGTTTCATTAGTTCACCATAGTCTCAAGGTCTCAACCAAGTGCTGGTGGTCTGTCAAGTTTCCCTACTTGTCTGAGTGTTTCTTACCTCACTCCCTTGACAAAGTGTATTTCTTCTAAATCTACTTTAGGTGACGTAAATAAAGTGCCTCTATCCCATTATATTTGGCACTGTAGACTAGGACATGTCAATGACGTGGCAATGAAAATCTATACTCCAAAAATGTAATCTCTCTCATATTAATAAAAGTACTTTGGATTTTGGTACTGCTTGTTGTTTTGCCAAGTCTCATAGGCTTCCCTCTCACTCATCCCTGACTACTTATGCTTATCATTTTGGTTTACTGTTTCTTGACTTGTGGGGTCTAGCACCTGTTAAGTACTCTATGGGATATCAATACTACTTTTCAATCATGGATGCTTGCTCAAAATATACTTGGATATTTCTATTAAAACAAAAATCACACACTCTAAACACTTTCGAACAGTTTTTTGAACTTGTTAAAGTCCAATTTGGTGCATGCATTAGGGCTGTTCAATCTGACTGGGGGGGGGGGATTCAGGTCCTTTACTAAGTTCTTGGCTGATTTGGGTGTACAACTGATGAGTGTGATTACACCTCATATTTCTTTATTATATTGCATGTATTTTCATGTAGTTTAGGCATTTTTAATTTGATTTTTGTTATTTTTTACCTTGGAACGGGTAAGGCGGTTTTGTGGTGTTTGTGTGCAGGAATTGATGATTAAAATGCTCAGGATCATTTATGTTGGAGCTTGCATGAAGACGGAGTTTGAAAAGTAAAAAAAATGAGCCAAACAGAGTCCATCACGGCCTAGCCGTGACAGCTATCACGGCCATGATCGAGCAAGGCTAAAAAGAAAAGAACGAAAAAGTCAGAACCTGTCACAGCAGGCCGTGATGGCCATCACGATCGTGACAGTCCATCAGTGCCAAGTTTTACAAGACAGAATCTGTCACGGCCGTGATGTGCAATATTTGGAATTTTAAAACCCGATTTGATCTAATTTGGTAATTGCTTGGGAATCAAGTACTCTATAAATAGAGCAATTAGGCTCGAAAATAGGATCCCTTGGGCTGCTACCTTAGGCAAAAAAAATTAGGATTTCTCTTATTCTCCAATTTCTTCTTCTCTCTTAGGTTTTCTTTTATGCATTTGTTAATCAAGCTTGCTATGAACATGACAATGCTTGAGTAGTTGTTTTTATTTCTAGGAATTGGGGCTATGCCCAAGATTTGTTTTATGTTATGAATTGATGTTTTACTTCTTGTTCATTTCAATTTGGCTTTCGATTTGATTCTTATTGCATGAATTACTTGTGAATCTGGTGCGCACTTATTTGCATGTCATAGATACTCTAAGGAGGAACCTAGCGGTGAACTTAGGTATCGGATCTATAGGAGTCAAACTTAGGACTTAAATCACGAGAGTTAGAAGCGGTCCTTCGAGGGTTCACTGAATTGTCACAAAGCTTAAAGGGTTCGATTTAAATTCAATTACCACGAGAGTAGGGGTTGGTTTAATTGGGCACGGTTCTTGTATCCCGAGAGGGAACATTAACTTATTTAGGATAAATTCACCTTCAAAGCAAATTTCGATAATTAACAAGAGGGGTAGTCAATTTAGTAGCATGAGTGATCTTGTTGGTAACCCAAATACTGGGAATCCCTTTTGATATTTTGAAATCTCAGATTTGATCTACTTTCCTATTTTGTTCTTGATTTCATTTTAATTGCAACTTTAAATTTGATTTGCTACTTGATTCAAAAATCAAATCTTTTCCAAATCTTTTTTTTTATATATAGTCCAGTTTAATTGATTTAATAATTAATTGTTATTTGAGATCACGGTCTCTGTGGGATCGATCTTTTTATTACTTGACGACGAAGCCGTACACTTGCGGATTCACGCTCCACATTAAGTTTTTGGCGCCGTTGTCGGGGACTGTGCTTTCTTGAATTTCAATTTAATTTTTAAATTGATTTTTCTGGACATTTTTTTATTTAATTTTTTTTCTATTTCTAGTATATCTACCTCTCTCTTTGCAGGAATTTTTCTCTCTTATGCGAAGATCCTAAAGTCTCGGATATCTTATTGAAGTTGACCCCGAGATCGAAAGGACCTTTCATAGACGTGGGAGACTACAAAGACAAAGAGTGAGAGAAAGGATTGATTCCCATTCCACTCATGGCGAATCTACCAGATACCAAACCACTGAAGGACTATGCAGCCCCAAATGCTAGGGGTTTGCGAACTGGGATTGCTAGGCCAGAAATTGAGGCGGAGAACTACACTATATCGCCTCTGTTAATTGGCATGATTAGGCAAAATCAATTTGGAGGATTACCCTTGGAGGACCCAACTGATCATGTGGAGACATTCTTGGAGTTCACCGATGCAATAAGAATTCAAGGTGCCCCGATTGATGCTATACGCTTGAGGTTATTCCCATCCTCTCTGACTGGAAAGGCAAAAGTATAGTTGAAGCAAGTGCCCGCTAATACCTTGTCAACTTGGGACCAACTAGAGCAGGCATTCTTGGAAAAATTCTTCCCTCCATCCAAGACTGCTTACCTACGAACTCAGATCACCGGCTTCTTCCAAAAAGGCGGAGAATGCATATCCGAAGCTTGGGATCGTTACAAAGGATTGCTAGAGTCTTGCCCACATCATGGGCTCGAGAGGTGGTTGTTGGTGCATACCTTCTACAACGGATTGGATTACTCTTCGAAGGTGTCACTTGACTCCGCAGCTGGTAGAGCCTTTATGAATAGACCTTTGACTGAAGCGTTCAATATCATTGAAAACACAGCCACCAACTATCACCAATGGGGTTCGGAAAGAGGTAATAACCCAAAAAAGCTTTCGGGGGGTAAGTTTGAAATGAATAGCACTGATATAATTATGTCTAAATTTGACTCAATGAATAAACGCTTTGATAAGCTTGAAAAGGCTAATGTGAGTTCAATAGGTGCTATTAATGTTGTTTGTGAGATTTGTGGAATGCAGGGACATGACATAATGGAGTGCCCACATTGTATTGCTCCTGGATCCGGTGCTTCGGGGGAACAAGTGAACTCTTGTCACAACTTCTATGACATGAACCCGAAGTTGCCAAACTATGCTCCTCCAAATCCTTACAACCAAGTGAGGAAGAATAATCCTTATCTCTCCTACGGGAACTACAACAACACGTTGAACCACGAATTCCAGGAAGGCCAAGGTAATAGGAAACCCGCATCGGGATATCCTCAAGTACAAAAGTCTAAACTTGAGTCTCTTTTGGAAAATTTTGTTAAAACTCACACAAAGCAAAATGAAGAGTTTAGGCAACAAGGTAGGGCAGTCAATGAGGCAATAAAAGAGTTAACATCTAAGGTAGATAACTTAGCCATCCATAATAAGATGTTAGAAACTCATATTGCCCAACAAGCTAGTACATATTCTAGGACTAAGGGTACGTTTCCAGGACAACCCGAAGTTAATCTCAATGAGCATTGTAATGCTATATACTTAAGGGATGATAATCTTGGGGTAGTTGAAAAGGATGTGGAATGTGAGGAGGACAGGAGTGAACATGAAGATATAGAGCCAAAGTATGTCCCTCCACCACCTTACCAACCCCCAATACCTTTCCCACAAAGGTTGGTCAAGAAAAAGCAAGTAGAAAAAGAAACTAAGAGCTTAATTGAGGAGCATGATGCCATGATAAAAACTAATATGCCTCCTAAACTAAAAGATCTAGGAAGTTTCTCTATTGCTTGCTCAATTGGAGTAGTAAAAATAGACCAAGCCTTATGTGACTTAGGGGCTAGTGCGAGTTTGATGCCGCTTACTATCTTTGAGAGGTTAGGAACCAAGGAATTGAGTCCATCCAAGTTCTCTTTACAGTTTGCGGATGGCTCAAATAAAACCCCTTTAGGCATACTAGAGAATGTCCCCATAAATGTAGGGAAATTTTTCATTCCTACCGATTTCATGGTGTTGGATATGAACGAGAATTCTAAATTCCCTATCATTCTTGGAAGGCCATTCTTGGCCACAGCTAGAGCAATAATAGATGTGAAAAATGGTAAGCTCTCTTTGAATGTAGAGGAAGGTAGGGTGGATTTTGATTTGACTAACTCATATAACAACCCTCCTTTTGAGAGTCATGTGTGCAGGATTGAGATAATGCCTCCAAAGGTGAAGGAAGAGCTTAACATGGAAGCAACTCCGAAACTTTGCATGACAAATGATGCACCAAATAATGATGAAGTTGGAGTTGCTCAACATATAGAGTTAAAACTTCCGCCGGAAGGAAGTAAGGCCATGAAACTCAGAGTGAAAAAGAGTAAAGCGAAAGCACATGTGGCCATATGAACAAAATAGACTCTTTGATGGACTTCATTGGAAGGGAGGTGTTCTTGCACTTCCAAGCTCAGCTGATCCCAGTTGATCCAAGGAAGTATGGTCAAGCTTAAAACCGTAAATAAGCGCTTCTTGGGAAGCAACCCAAGTTTTCTTTCCCTTTTCAATTTGTTTTTGAATTTTGTTTTTGAATAATTTGAGAAGATTAAGAGAAGAAAGATCACTAATTGATGGTTTTGCCAAGTATTTTCAGGTAATGAAGGTAGGAAGAGCAAAAAGGCATGGAAAATTAACGTCAGAGGAGATCACGGCCTAGCCGTGACGAGGGTCACGGCCGTGATTAGCCAACAGCTGAAGACCAGAAAGGAACACGGCCCAGCCGTGATATCCCTCACGGGTATGATGAGAAGGACCCAGAAGATCAGAATGTATCACGGCCTAGCCGTGATGGAAGTCACGGTCGTGAGAGGCCAGCTCCTATAGATCCGAATTGATCACGGCCCAGCCGTGATGTATATCTCAACCGTGATGGGGACTCGCTTGACACCAGAACTGGTCCCGGCCTGCCCGTGATGAATGTCACGGCCTTGACACGTCTTTCAGCAGCTCTATGACTGGCATCTAAGCCAACACCCTCCACCACCTTGGCGAGTCATTCCATTTTTCTCATCTCTCCGACTTGATTATTTACATTGGGGACAATGCAAGTTTTTAAGCTTGGGGTAGGGGTATTTTTGCAATATTTTTTTTTTGCATTTTTGCATTTTGCATGTTGCATTCATATAGGCGTAGTTTTGCATAATCACATGATTAGATTGCCCCTTACTTAGAGTATGCATCCGATTGTGAGAACTTTGCTCCAAATGAATTGAGACAGTGACTTTTTGAACCCAATTTTCATATTCTTGTGATAGGCTAAAAATAAAAATACTTGAGATGATCTTCTGATAGTTGATAATTAGCATGTGGTTCCTTAGATTTGTGTTTCTCATTGATTTTAAACTACTAAATATGAGATTTTTTTGAGCCTAAAAGGGGTACTCACTAAATCTACCCCATTCTTGTGATTGAGTGTTTTATTTCTCTTGGATTGTATTCTCTAGAACTTGACTTGAAACCGTTTTGAAACTTAAAAATTTTTGAAAACATATTTAGAAATGATTGAGGCACTAGGTATTTTTCTGGCTTTCTGAGCTTTGACTAATTAAATGCTACCTCTTAGTTGCCCAATTTTGAGCCTAAAAGAATAAAATACTTTTCTTGGTACCTTGATTTATTTTGATGAATGATGCTTGGTATGACACCTTTTAAAGTATTGCAAAAAAGGCAAAAAGGTAGTTTGAAAAATAAAATTGTGGGATGACAATGTTAGAAAAATATTTCTCTTAAGTTGGAAATCTCCCCTTCTTCAAATTGAAAAAATAAAATAAAATAAACAAAAAAAATGGAGAAGGGGATGTGAAAAAGAAAGCGAGAAATAAAATATAAAAAAAAAAGAAAAAGAAAGAAAGGTGGAAAAGTGAATCAAAGCCCAAAAAGGTATTTTAGAAGGTTGTCGTGCTTTGCATTGTTTGATATTTTGTTTAACCTTCTTGAATTTTCCCTTTCATGATTTCCCCACCTAACAATTAATCTCATGGCCCCATTACAACCAAAATAAAAGACCTCTTGATTCTAATGTGTTTTCATTAATAAAGTAGAGATTTGGTTAATAGTCAAGCTTATGGTAGAATACCTTCCTTGAGGAAATTGAGCGAATTGTCATATACCCTTAAATACTTGAGTGAGGTGAGAAGAGTGCCCGAATTAGTGAGAGATATGAATTTAGGGAACCTAAGCTTCTAATTGGACTTGAAATTGATTGTCTCTTGACTTCTTATTGGATATTCCCGTTACTTGGATTTATTACTCGGGTTCTTGGTTCACTGTCCATGCTCTGATTGTTTATCTTGTCTGGCCTTGGTTATTGCTTGAGGACAAGCAAAATCTTAAGCTTGGGGTAGTTTGATGAGTGTGATTACACCTCATATTTCTTTATCATATTTCATGCATTTTCATGTAGTTTAGGCATTTTTAATTTGGTTTTTGTTAGTTTTTACCTTGGAACGGGTAAGGCGGTTTTGTGGTGTTTGTGTGCAGGAATTGATGATTAAAATGCTCGGGATCATTTTTGTTGGAGCTTGCATGAAGATGGAGCTTGAAAAGTAAGAAAAATGAGCCAAACAGAGCCCATCACGGCCTAGCCGTGACAGCCATCACGACCATGATCGAGCAAGGCTGAAAAGAAAAGAACGAAAAAGTCAGAACCTGTCACGGCCAATAATCATTTGTATGCATACCGTTTATTCATTCCTTGTGCAAATTTATATATGAAGGACGCAATGTACCTATTTGTTTCAACTTTTTTCTTCTCTTTTTTTTTTATGAAAAAAAGTACACCCATGTCTCTTAAACTTTAATATGCCTGTTTAATTATTGATTCTTTTTAATTGATCATCAAACTCTAACTATAAGTTAAAATCTATTAATCTAAAATTAGATCACTTTCCAAGACTACTATATATGCATACTTTTTTTTTTGGTCTTTGACCGATATCTCTACTGACAAAGCTATGAGATTAACCCTCATACTGTAGTAGTGGTTAGATAAAACCCTCCCCAAAATGATAACTCTACAATTCAATTATTGTAATGTTTAGATAAAACTCTCCCCTATAGTGGTTAGTTTCCTTATAATGGTGACATTATTGTAAAACTTGATTTTACTTTTAATGAGAATGGAAATGAGTGACTTTTATTTGATTTGGTTATAAATAAACTATTTTTAGGTTAATTCTCGTGTTTATTTTAGTTGCCACAAAATTAGTGACACTTTTGAAAAGGATGATATTTAAAAATGTAAAATGAATTTGTGACATTTTTTTTCTGACAATTACCTGCATCTTTGAAAATTTATCAATATATAATACCTTCTGAGAACTTTTTAAAATTAAGCAACATTTTCGGATTTTCCATGTAAAAAATTTTAATAAACCAAATGTCAAAATTCAATTTCACATGCCAAAATCAACATGACAACATTCTGCTGTTAGATTCAAACATAGGACGCATTTTATATATAGTATTGGATTAGATTAGACTAGATTATATCCATGCATAAGAAGATCCACAATGATCTTCCAAAATGGCCACACCATGCCAATCAAATTTCTGTGTGCTTAATATCTCGCTCACAAAAAACAAGAACAAATAAAGAAAAGGTACATGAAATCTCAAGCTCCAAAACTTTCTTTGATTTGATCAAACCTCACACAAATCTTTACAGTAGCCGAGGTTCAATATATCATAACCTCTATACACAATACAGAATCATCTTATTTTCTCTTCTCACCAAGAATGAACAACTTAATATTATGCCCTCATAAAGCACCGACCAGGAGGCCATTCATTATCCTCGGATTGAGATGGAGTATAATTCAATCAACCATACATACAGCAATCACTAACATTTACAAGTATGGTATAATTTGGAATAGTCCAGCACTTTCAGATCATTGTGAAATCTCCAAAAGGATGAGATGTTAAGATAACTGTAGCATAACAATGCATTTAGTTTCAATAGAGATTACTGTCAATGATGGGTTGGATGTGCTTTTCTTCTAGCAAAGAACATCAAAATCCGCGGGAAAAATGATCTCTTCTTCTTCTTTCCAGTTTTTGTATCTGGGGATGATCCAGTTTCGTTGTTCTTTGCATGGACATAAGCCTTTGGACTCGACAAGTATTGTACAGGTATAGCTGCATTATGAGCTGGGTCCAAGTTCTTTGCTTCCTTAGTCCTATCTTCAAAACTAATCCTGGGGCTTTTATTCTGGTTTACCATTCCTTGGCCTAATTCACCCGCCTTTCTTCGTTGCCCGTGTTCAGATCTCCACTTTCTTAATTCTTGTTCTACACCTAATTTTCCTTCTCTTGCCTTCTCAGCTTTATCCATTGCAATCTTCAGAGATTCCCTTCTAGCAGCCATCTCTCTATTCACTTCATTCAACTTCTCCAAGGTTTGCAATTCAGACACCTTAGCTATCTCAATCTCAGAATTAGCAGCCGCAACCCTCATATTGGCCTCTTCTTCTGCCTCATGTGCTTGTTTGCTAAGCTGATAGTACTCCTCCACAGAAAGTGTCACCCCACTGGATGAGTCCACTTCATTGTTGCTTCTAGCTGATTCACTCTCTTGCAATGCTTTAATTGCTGCAATCGCCAACCTTTCCGAAGCCCTTGCAGCTTCTATCTCCTTTTGAGCTGCAAGTAATCTACTTTGCATTGTACTTGCACCCGCCTTGGCTTGCTCAGCCTCCTCCTTTACTTTCCGCAGCTCTTCACTAGCTGCTTGAGCAAGCAAGTTGGCCTGATTAGCCTCTTCAGCTGCTTGCTGTAGTTTCTTGGGAAGTTCAACCATTCTCTCCCGGCCTTCTTTTATGTTCATTTGAGCCGAAGTTATTTCTGATCTCGTCTTGTCCAGGTCAGCTTCAAGAGATGCAACTGTAATGGATGCCATTCCTTCTCTTTGCCTGATGGAAGCAAGAGCTGATTTCTCTTGTTCAAGTTCTGCTTTTAATGATTTTGCAGCCACCTTTAAGTGATTAACCTCAGAAGTTGCCTTCTCTATGTTAAGCCTTACTTCCTCAAGTTCCTTTTTGGCTGATGCAACTGCTACTTGTATTTCATTGTGTGTCTTCTTCTCTGGTTTCCCTTGGTCTCCTTCTTCATCACCTTCAGACTTTGATTCCATATAAGCATTTAATTCAGCTTTCAAATCAAGTAGTAAAGTAGAGGCTTTGTCCAATTTAGATTTGAGATCCTTAGCAGACAAAATTTTCTGATTGAGTCTCTGGAGTTCTTGTTCTGCCTGTTTAAGTTCCTTCTCCCAATTGAGAGAATCTTGATCTCTTGCCATGACTGTTCCTATTCTCTGTTCCTCAGCTTCCATGTGTGCAGCATGTGCCGTTTCCAATGACTCCTTTGTGGCAATTAGATCAATAGTCAAATCTTCCACTGTTTTCTCTACTTGCTTTGATGCAGCGACAGCTTCTTCAGCTTTGGCGATAGATTCTTCTTTTTCAATAACTAAGGAAGCATATTCCTTGCGCAATGCATCCAGCTCCGCTTTCACGGATGTTAACTCTGTAATAGCTGCTGTATACCTGGCCTTAGCAACCTCAAGTTGTGCCTTGGCTGCAACACTAGATTCATCAGCAATACCTTGTTCCATCTCTTCCACTCTGAGCTTTGCAAGTTCTGAGTCCTGTCTTGCCTGATGCTCTTCTGTTTTTGCCCTCTCTAGGTTAAGTTTTAGTTCTTCTATTAGTCTCTTAGTGCTGTCTAGCTCCTGCAGTACTTGAACTTTTGCTAGCTCAGCAGCCTCTGATTTTTTTCTGTACTCCGGGATCTCCTCCTGCACTTTTTCAAGTTCTTGTTCTACAATCTTGCGTCTCTGCATCCAGAGATAAAAACCAAACTTAATTGCGGTTCCGGCAGACAGAGCTAGTATGCATAATCATGAGTACAGAAAATTTATCTTCCATCCTTGAAGATAAATTATTTGTTTTTTAACAAAGCATAATGGCATCAGATCCATGTAGCCGACCCCAACTAGTGGGAAAACGGCTTTTTGTTTTTCTTGTTAATTTTGATGGCAAGCAACAAGCATGAAAGACATATGTCATCGCAATTCGCAAAGGTAACAATTATTTTTACATAAGGACATAAATTGGCAAAAAGACTTGTTAGTTAATTCCTCCCTTGTTTCTGTCCAAAATCAATTCATAAACAAGGAGATCATAAAATACAGATCATATACGAAATGTATATGAGTGCTGGAACTGCATTATAGTTGAAGCAGAAGTATTTAACTTCCAATATCACAAATTCATAGTTTCCTTGTAATTAATATTGAATAACATTAGTATCAGAATTCCGAAGAGTATCACCATCGAGAACTTTATCCTCTTTAACATTCAAAGCTGCTGAGTATAAGTAACTCTGCCTTAATATTTAGGTGACAAACACAGACACTAATGTCCAAAATAATTCCGTTTATGTCATAATGTTTTCACAAAAATGAGATAAAGGAATACAACATGCTTCTTGCAAAAGACTTGATAGGCAACTATTTATTAAAAACAATATAACAAGTTACACATTATGTCAAGCAACAAAATGCCAGCATAGCAAATTTAACATATACAACATATTTAGAGGTAACTTTGTTGATATGCCATGAAATCAGAGTTGGGGGAATATACAGCAAACAACAGTTCCTTGTTGTCTGATTTATATGTCCATGCATCTTCAAGGGATCACATAAGGTATGGTTTTCCATATAAAGTTGTGACTTGACTTGGCAGATAATGAGTTTCACATTGTTATCATTAATATTGACATGCAAACAGCCATCAAAACAATCTTTCAGAGTTGGTTGTTGTTTATTAACAATCATAACTGCAGCTAATGATGGAAAGAATGCTTAAGACTAATGTTCTAGTCTTTTCCTCCCCTAGCATCATAGCATTTTCCTCATGCCTATTTTCTAATGGATATTTGATTCAGCTTTAGGAAGCAACCAAAAAGACCAAACTAAGTTTTTCCTCATGAAGCAGTAAAGTAATAGAATAAGGATATTTTGAAGAAAAAACTGTGAAGAAGGTAAATTGAAATAATGGTCATATCAAAAGATGGAAATAAATGCCAGATGGATATACCTCCACGGTTTGGATTCTATGAGCCTTCCAATCCACAATCCCTCCAAACTTGGAAACAGCTTCCTTGACAGATTCAAATGGAGCTGCTGTATCAATAAGGCCTCTTCTTGCAGCAATTTGCTTGGCAATTGTAGGCGAGTCAACTGCTCCCACTGCTACATCAGTAAGCTTGCTTTGAGGTGAATCCATCTCATTCTTCAACTCTTTTGTTTCAGAAGAGGAATCCAACAGCTTCATATGATTATCTATATCACTGCCAGCACTGAGATTAGAACCACTGTCCTGCTGCCTGTTATGGATATCTTCTAAAGATCCAGGTTCCGAATCTGCAGCCACAGCTCCCTGATGGCTTTGTTCTGTTACGTGAACCGTAGCATTTGAGGTCGAAGCAGAATTATCTATGGGAACATCAGTAACCTTGGCTTCAGGAGGATCTATCCTTAGTTCTTTGAGCTCATTCTGCGACTTTTCTGTTTCAAAAGAGGAAGTTGAGAGTTTCGGCAGATTATCGATATCACTGCTAGCAGTGACAGCAGAACCATCAACCTGCTGCTCCTTAAAGATATCTTCTAAAATTCCAGGTTCAGAATCTGCAGCCACAGCACCCTGGTGGCTTTGTTCTATTACACGAACAGTAGCATTTGCGGTTGAAGCCGAATTATCTATGGGAAGATTTTCACCTCGGTCGACTGTTTGACCTTCATTAGCATTTGGTGACATAGCTAATTCAGATGACTCAGTCACTGGCAAATGAGTATCAGGCTCCACTCTACTATTGCTAAGTGGGTTGATGGGAGCTTCATTGGAAGACTGGTTATTATGTGGGTTTATCACTTCAGTATTTTCTATTGGGGTTTCTGCCAATACCTTCAGTTCAGCACTTCTTGAAGAGGATTTTGAGGGTGCCTTGTCATCAACATCCTCCATTTGTAAGAAGCAGTTGGGAGTGATAAAGATATCTGAAAGACAAGTAATAAAGAAAATCAATCAGTGAAGAAATGAAAGCAAAAAACAAGAGAATTGCTGCCTGTATAACCTTTTCAGTAAATCCAACTAGAATTAGAAATAAAAAATGACCATGTATAAGTTTCAAATTTAAGAGGGATGGCTGCTCCCTAGAATCTCAAAATGATAGCTGATTTCTCTATATATAATTTAATTCATTTTTCTTCTGGCACTCATTTCATCTATTGGGAAGTTAAATGAAATCATGTGAAGGTTTATGCAAATTGCCTGAAACACTAAAATGATGCTCTTTCTTACATTCAGAGGACAGATTGAATTTGAGACTTCTTTAAGGAGAATTCTACTTTCCCAAAAAAATTAAGCCGAAGAACAATGACTTGTATGAAACAGAACATTCCAAATTTATCTGTAATTTGATAGATACTTACATATAGATCCCCTTACAAGAGTGCTTTTATTTCAAGTTCAAACCATAGTTAACTGTAATTAGAAAGTTACATAACTACTCATAGTGCTTGAAAATCAATTACAAGCAACAACCAAACATTTTCCAACTAGGTGTGGTCGACTGCCCATTTCAAACGAAGTCATAATATTCTATCTATAAATCATATTTATAGACAAACCATTAACATCTAAATCTCTCTGCATACACATTTATATGGAAATCAAAATTACAATCAAAAGACAAAATAGGAAGACAGAATACCATGGTACATGAAAAGTAATATTTTAGATAATAATTGCAACAAAAAATAAATACCAAGTATCTATCCTGACATAAAATGTAAGTTGATGTATCAATATTGAAAGCCAGGTTAGATTAATCGTTTTTCCCCCTAAAACAACTTAGACCTACACATAGCACCATCTGTACTTGCTAACCTTTTGAAAGCAAAGATGTCAGCTATCAATTGTTACAATACTAGGTAACTGTTGACATAATTTGCCATTGCAGGGCAAATTCATCGGTGATCGGAGCTTCGCCAATTTCGGCGATTTTTAACTGGGTTTTTGAAAAATCTTGTGATATATGTGTATATCAAGGGAGAAAAAAAAACTAAAACCTATGGTGAAGTCCAAATATGGGAGTTAACAAAGGCTATAGATATCATATTCCCAACTTTGTTTCCTCTCTTATAAAGTCCATGCAATTTGACAACCATATACAGTCACAATTCATAAATAATGATCCAAGGTCCAAGCTTTTCAAACAAGAAAACTTATGGCTATATCCATGGACTAAGCTAGAATGAATTTTTGCTAGAGTATTCATGGACATGCCAAGAAGGGATAGGGATGAATTGAAGCTACAAGGAGGAAATGAAAGTCAAAGAACAAAACAGATTAAGCAATAAGTTGGGAAGAAAGAAAAAGAAAACATAACAAAAGGAGGCATAGAGAAGAGCATACATACCAGGATTAAGCAGAAACCAAACTGATGATTGAGAGTTAGCAGATATTAATGATCACTGAAAAGTCTGAGGAGGAAATTAAAATTAGCTTCAGCAAAAATAAATTTAAGGAGGAAAAAGTTGCAGCTAAAATTAGAATAGAGAAAAAAAGGGGACAGGGTCAAGGGTGCACAGTTAGTGGAGCCTACCTTGTCACACAAACAAAACAATATCATTTCTGTGTTCTCTCTCTCTTTCTTTATCTATCAAAATTTTCAAGAAAGCAGTTTTACTAAAATGAAAAGATTCTATATCTTATTTAATTGAATGTGTTATACTCCTATTAGTATTTAGTGCCGATGTTTGCGGCATGGTTTGGCTTCTTCATCATTTGTTGTATGATAATAACACTGGCTCCTACCGGAAATGTCCAATACCATGAGATAATCATAATATAATAGCCTTTGTAATAAAAATAAGTTGTACCCAAAAAAATAATAATAAGCGAATAGTATTGTTGTTCTTATTATTCGAGTCAATAACAACGATTTTGAATATATTAATATTTTTTTGGTTATAAACCCAGTGTTTCCTAACGTTATCAACGAAGGACTAATCAATGTTCGTAGGGTGAAGCTTCCGCTTGTCAAGCATTGTTAATATGATATCACATTATTATCTAATTTTGATGTATAAATAAAATTTTTATTTTTTTATCAAAAAACCTGTTGGACACATAAGATGGATTCTTCCCTCCCAACCAAGTTTTCTCTGTACATAAGAGTCAGGATTCGAATTCCTAATCATCTTTTTAAAATATCCAAATTTTTTACCACTTGAACCAATCACATATTAATAACATTTTTATTGTTTTTATTATTATTGCAGTTGTAAGACAAAAGTTGTTTTGACCTTCCTCTCGTTGCCATCTAACCTTGTCAGGCAGCCAACCCAAGTTACTTGAGGTGGTCCACCTTCTACTTCTTTTTGTTTTTTGTTTTTAACTTTTTCTAATCATGTTTTTTCCTCTTTTTTCAAAAGAGTTATGATATTTAAATATAAACTTTGGACATCCTATACGATATCTTATATATTTATCTTTATCTTTTATTTATTTTATGTTTCTCAAAAATACACCTAAAAAATAAAAAAAAATCAAATGGTATCTCGATTTGATGTAAAAAAATCATTCATCTTTTCCCATATGGATCAACTTTTCTTTTCTCTGACGTCATATTGCTGTCAATATTCATACTATAAGAGAAGTATGTTTAGCACGGATACGCTATTTTATTAAATGTATCACAATCATACGTTATAAATTCAGATTTATCAAAAAGTATTATCTCTCGTCATATTTTACTATCAATTATTTAATATTTAAATTAATTGATTCATCACAATTCATACTACAAGATTATAACACATTTCATGAGACGAAAGATGTTGTAAGTTGTAACTACTTCATGAAGAGCATTGTTGTATAAAAAAAAAATATAATTTGATTTATTTGTTATTTAAATCTTATATTTAGAGTCTTAAAAGATCTTTGTACCAAAATTAAAGAAAAAAGAGTCTTAAAAGATCAGAAATGATTTGGTAATTTTATGAGGATATTATTTGATTTTCAAAGTTCTGTAAATATCAATCATTTATATTTAAAAATATTATCAAATATGATGAGATTTTCTAAAATATGATTTGATTATAAATAAGCACATTAATTTTTTTTATTACTTTTTTTTTTAAGACTTTATTACTTTTTTTTAAACTTTTAAGGTCATTGGGTTTTGATTATCTGGGAGATGTCATAAAGCTCATTTTTTTAAATTGTCGTGTATGAACACAACTGTTTCTTATATATATTTTTTGATAACAACTGTTTCTTATATTTTTAAATTGTCAATGAATCCCTTAAAAAAAAATTGTCAATGAATAGACCCTTCTGTGTCTCATCTATTTACCTATTTAATAAAACTATTATTTTTTCACCGGTGCGATGCACGAGTCATCAATTACTATTATTATTGATAATATTATTATCATTAATAACTTGAATTGTGCATCTATATCTACCGAACCTTTTTTTTTGCTTTATCCCAAATTAAGTCCACCATATCAAACATTTTCTTTACTTATTTCAGACTTTGCTTTCAATATTTCCTTCTCACCCATAATGGTACTCATTCATCTCCAAGGCTTTTTATTTATAGACAGAAGTGATCAGCATTAACCTTGAAACAATTTTATCTATAAGTTGAGCGCAAATAATTGAATATTTTTTTTATTTTAAAATGATATTACAATACGTAATGTAACACTATGTGTTAAGTGTTCCTCTTTGATTATTACTAATGATCAACCAATCATCTTAAATCATGTGGTGCTGACACGTGTCCCTTTATTAGAAAATCAGCAATTCCCCTTATTAATTAGTATAAATATATATTTATTAATTAAAATATAAAAAAAACAAAGGCAATGATGTAGAAAAAATAGATTAAAAAATATGAATAGCTCTGCCTCTATTTATGTCAATTCAGAGATTGTCGTGTTTGATTCCCAAAACATTGTACCTTTACCGGTTTGTAAATATTTTAAAACAAAAAATATATCAATTTTAGAAAATAAAAAAAAATCATCACTTGACATGTGGCTTGCATCATTGTGCTACACTAAAATCAGCATTTCCCCTTATTAATTAGTATAAATATAGATTTATTATTTAAAATAGAAAAAACAAAGGCAAGAATGTAGCCAAAATAAATACAAAATATGAATATATGTGCCTCTATTTATGTCAATACAGAGATTGCCGTGTTTGACTCCCAAAACAATGCATCTTTACCAGTTTGTAAATATTTTAAAACACAACATATAAATTTAAGAAAATAAATAAAATAATAATAAAGATATTCCATAACTTGACACGTGGCTTGCATCATTGTGCTACACTAATGTCAGAATTTTCACTTATCAATTAGTATAAATATAGATTTATTATTGGTTTGGTTTGATTCGATTCGAAGCGGAAAATATTAATATATATATATATATATATATATATATATAATATCTAAAATAAATAATGTACATTTACCGTTTTGTAAATATTTTAAAACAAAAATATATAAATTTTATAAAATAAATCAAATAATAATAAAAATATTTCATAACTTGACACGTGGCTTGCACCATTGTGCTACACTAAAGTCAGAATTTCCCCTTATCAATTAGTATAGATATAGATTTATTATTGGTTTGGTTTGATTCGGTTCGAACCAAAAATATTAATATATATATATATATATACATAATATAAAAAATAAATAATGTACATTTACCGGTTTGTAAATATTTTAAAACAAAAAATATACAAATTTTAGAAAATAAATAAAGTAATAATAAAAATATTCCATAATTTGACACGTGGCCTGCACCATTGTGCTACATTGAAATAAGAATTTCCCCTTATCAATTAGTATATATATATATTTATTATTGGTTTGGTTTGATTCGGTTCGAACCGAAAAATATTAATATATATATATATATATATATATAATTTAAATTTTAAACTATTAAATTATATAGACATTAAAATAAAAGTATATGAAAATTAGAATATCAAGAACATGACAACTCTACTTTTATTGTTTGCCAACTTATAATTGGTTGGTAGTGTAAAAAAACTTTACACTGTTAGTGTATACAAATAAATTAAAAAAAAGTATTAGGAAAAAAATTTAAAAAATTAAGGAAAACTTAAAAAATATAAATAAAAAAAATTATTAAAAAAAAAGTAAGCACAATTTTAAAACATTAAAAAAATAAAAAAATAAACGTAAAAAAAATTAAATGTAAAAAAAATTAAAAAAATTAAAAAAATTAAAAATTTTTAAAAAAAATGTCGAGAAATCCTGCCGCTGACATGTGGATGTACAGTAAAAATGTCTCTCCAACTTTTATATTAGTATAGAATAGATTATAAAATATGAATTGCTCTGTCTCTATTTATGTATTCAGAGATTGTCATGTTTGACTCCCAAAACATTGTACCTTTATCGGTTTGTAAATATTTTAAAACAAAAAAATATATAAATTTTAGAAAATAAAAAATAATAATAAAAAAATTCATTACTTGACATATGGCTTGACCATTGTGCTAGCATCTCCGCTTATTAATTAGTATAGATATAGATTTATTATTTAAAATCGAAAAAACAAAGGCAAGGATGTAGCAAAAAAAATACAAAATTTGAATAGCTCTGCCTCTATTTATGTTAATACAGAGATTGCCGTGTTTGACTCCCAAAACAATGTACATTTACCGGTTTGTAAATATTTTAAAACAAAAAATATATCAATTTTGGAAAATAAATAAAATAATAATAAAAATATTCCATAACTTGACACGTGGCTTGCACTATTGTGCTACACTAAAATCAGAATTTCCACTTATAAATTAATATAGATAAAGATTTATTATTGGCTTGGTTTGATTCGTTTTGAACCGGAAAATATATATATATATATGTATATATATAAATAAAAATATATAAAATAAATAATGTACCTTTACCGATTTGTAAATATTTTAAAACAAAAAATATATAAATTTTAGAAAATAAATAAAATAATAATAAAAATATTCAACAACTGGACACGTGACTTGCACCATTGTGTTACACTAAAATCTGAATTTCCCCTTATCATTTAGTATAGATATAGATTTATTATTGGTTTGGTTTGATTCGATTCGAACCATTAAATATTTATATATATATATACATACACACACACACACATATATATATATATAAAATAATGTACCTTTACAAGTTTGTAAATATTTTAAAACAAAAAAATATAAATTTTAATAATAAATAAAATGATAATAAAAATATTTCATAACTTGACACGTGGCTTGTATCATTGTGCTACACTAAATCCCCTTATCAACTAGTATAGATATATATTTATTATTTGTTTTGTTTGATTCAGTTTGAACCGGAAAATATTAATATATATATATATATATATAAATAAAAAATATATAAAATTTTAAAATTTAAACTATTAAATTATATATACATTAAAATATAAGATATAAAAATTAAAATACCAAGAACATGACAACTCTATTTTTATTGTTTGTCAATTTATGATTGGTTGACAGTGTAAAATAACTTTACACTGTTAGCATATACAAATAAATTCAAAAAAAGAGTATTAAGAAAAAAATTTAAAAAATTAAGGAAAACTTAAAAAAAATAAAAAAAAAATCTTAATTTTTTTAAAAAAGAGGTAAACAAAATTTAAAAAAAATTAATAAACGTAAAAAATTAATAAAAGTAACAAAAAAACTTTTTTTAAAAAAAAGTAAACAAAAAATTTTAAAGAAAAAATCACAAAATCCTGCCACTGAACCGTGGATGTATAGTAAAAATGCCCCTCCACCTTTTTTATTAGTATAGATTTGCTCTCTTTTAAATCAAGGAACCATGCTACCAAAGAAGATATTAATAGAAGCTTGCTTTTCTTATGATTTCAACTCCCTTTTATACATCTCAATCGGCTTCATATTATTGTCACGACATTTGAAAACACTGATAGAAAAGCTTCCTTGAAGGTAGACAAAAGGGATGTTAACACAACACTGATTTAATCCAACACTGTAACATCCCTGACCTCACTCTCTTCTATTTGTTCTTTTATTGGTTTATGTTTTGGTTATTTTATTGGTTCATACATGTTATGATACATCGCCTTTATATTTGGATATTTTTAAGCTTAAAATAGTATGTCCTGTCACTATAAAAAATATTACGGTGACATCTTATAACATTTTGACATGTCTGCATTTATTTCTTACTTAATCCTAAGCAAGTATCAGGTATGGCCACTATAGATTCAACGCAAGACACGTCCTGTCTTCATCTTCTAATTTTAAATGAAGTTCAACGGGGCCATATGATGCAATCATTAACATGATTGTCTCTTTCACTTATTGTTTTGGATTCAATGTCTAGAATTAAATATTAGTATTTGAAATGAATAAAAGTATGGTATTGCTATTCTACTTTACCATTGCGAAGGCGTCATTTTAACCGAGTTGTTTTGAGGATATTATACTATAAGGAGATTATTCTTTGTTTCATATGGTAATATTTTATGTACTTTCAAGTTATTACGGAAAATATGTTTTGACTTGGATATATACATTTGAGAAGTATTGTCATGAAGATATAGACACCTGAGAAGCTTGGATTGAGTTTATTGATATAACTTCGTTGTATTTGAACACATATCAACTTTATGTTTTATTGAACGTACAAAGAACATGTAATCTCTTGTAAACTGAAAAGTTGCTATATTGTTGATGCAGTCTTTATTTTCTTCATAAAAGTTGTTAGAATACATGGGTTGAGTATAAACAAACTTATTAGTATATAATATATTATTTACAAACGGGCCATTTCGAACATGCGTAAAAAACGAAAGTGACCCGTGCAAATGCACGGGTATCTTACTAGTTCTTTTAAAAATGGTAACATGAGGCAAGGCATGATCGTGTGTTATGGTCCAAACAAACAGGGCAATAGACCCAGTTTCACAAACACTAAGCCCAAATATTACGAGCTTCTTTAAAGAGTGGCAAAATATCCTTGGCTTAGAAGAGTATATAAGCTTTTGTTAGAATTATGTTATGTTGAGTCATTAGTTTGTTATGATTTCTTTTGCATTCTGGTTTTCATTTCATGATCATAAGATTATGCTAGATAAAAAAAAAAAGTATAATTAAACCGATAAAGGTGGAAACGGTGTCACAATGATTTTCGAAACCGGAAGGATGAATCATGAACGATTTGGAATCGAATTTGGCGGACGTAGATCCTTGAAGACCTTGATGATCCATGAAGTATAATCGGCTTAATAACACTTTGTTTATCAGCTTAATTATAAATAATTTTATATTGTTAATCAATCATAAATTAACTAGGAAATATTTGACACTTAATTATTCTAACAAAATTGAAAGTCACCACACTGATTTTTAATTGATAGACAGTATTAAAAATTTTACATTAACATTACATATTATTAAATTTTATTCACTTTGCCCAAGCCAACTTGTGACGTCTATTTTATTTTATTTTTTTGGTTTGGAACGAAGTGGCTATAATAGATGATTTTTGGGGCTCTACATTTGTAGTAGGTGTACCTATATATTGGTTTGTTCAACCAATCCTTTCACTAGCCAATTCCATCATTTTCGCCTCAGATTCTTTGCCTTCTATTATACCCCAATTGTTTTTTGAGTTGTTGCTCTGAAAAAACTTGGAACGATAGTGACCATGATCAGACAACAATATTAATTATCTAAGCAAAAGCTTGTTCATAAAGTAATAATCCCAAAAAGAATAAGTGGTTGTGTTACCTGCAGAGTAATTGGGTAATGCATGTGATTGACCTTCCTAAAAGCAATTTCTGCTGGGTTTATAATTTCTAAAAGTCACTAGTCATTATTATTTTTCTAAATTTTGTTGGAAATGATGTGTTTAAATTTGATCCAATGCAAAGTTTTTTTTTTTACATTCTTATATAATGATGTATTACCTCCACATAAAAAGAATTAAACTTCTTAATATGCTTGATTCTTATCCATATATCATGGATAGTCAAACTTCTTCAACAATGTAACAACATGCATGATTGAATAAGATCTCATATGCAAATATATATCACGTCTCTTTAAAAACAAAAATACAAACTATTAATGTGAGGGAAAAAGTGAGAGGAAAAAAAAAGGGGAAAATTGATTGTAATAAAATGTTTGTGAAATATATATCAGTAACCATAAATAAATTGGATGCAAGGCTCTCAATGACTCCATGTGGCCATATGTACATATAATAACAAGGATTAAAGGCAAAAAAGAAAACGAATAAGGCGAAGAGAAAACAAAATGAAAAATAAAAAAAAAAATGTTATAGATTAATCTAATCCATCAAAAGAGACCCAGATCTTCTAGGATCAGTAATGTTAATATTCCAATGTTGATCGAGTAATCCCAATTTCCCAGCTTTCCTCCTTTCCCAATTCAACTCAGTCCTACGTTTTCTCGTTAACCTACACAAACTTTGCAACCTCTTATCCATTCTATCATGCAAATTCCACCACCTCTTGTGTGCTACATCGCTTGCATAAACCCTTTGATCCCCCACGTCCCAGTTACAATCATAGTCCCTATAGCAATGCCACGGCTTCAAACCAAGGTAATGAATCGCATACAACTTGGGTGGGTCCGCACCAAATAAACCATTCTTCACGCTTGCTTCCAATGTCGTGTTTGCCCAGAAATTCTTCAAGAAATTCACCCTCCTAGGCAATCTGTGCTTAGAAACATGACAAGAGTTAGAAAAAATTGAGATAGGTTGACACAATTTTAAAAAAATAAAATATGAGAATTTGAGATTTGAGAAACTGTTACGTTTTTTTGGAGTAAGAAGCAATTTAATTATGCTCTATATAGTATGTATGTAATTAATGAGTCTAATCATTAATCCACCAACCTGTGCCACCAGACAAATATCTCGTTAAGAAATCCTTGGTCGCCACCGTTATATGAAACGATGTCATCTCGACGATCCATGAGGACTTGGAAGGTGCAATTGGATGGCTCAATGACCATAACACCGGAGTTAAAGATGGATTGGTCGTTCCCCACCGCGGACAACTGGGGGAAGTGAAAGAGGATATCGAGGTTGCGAAGGACAATGATGTCAGAATCAATAAAGATGATTCTGTCGTAGTCGGTGAGTTGCCACAAACGAAATTTGGTATAGTTATACTCATTGTAGGTGCCATTCTCCGCTTTAGGGTTTCGAATTCGGGTAATGAGTCGAATCTTCCACCCGGCAGCGGCGAGGACATGACGTTTGGCAGCGGAGATGGAGTTGTCGAGGAGGAGAATGAGGTCGCGTTTGGTTCCGGTTTGAAGGAGGCTCTGTGCCAAGGTTATTGAGCCGCAAACGTAGCCGTCAGAAGAGTGAAGCACAGTCGCATACGCCTCACGTTTAGCTCTAACTATGCTTGTCACACTTCGTTTGATCTTCGATAAGTCATACACCTCGTCAATTCCTGTAAAATCATCATTTTTTTTTGGGAGTGATAAATTTCATACACTAATTTTATCACATTATTCTTATTTATTTGTTTTTGTTAAGCATCACATTATTCTTATTAGATCACAAAATAAGAGAAACACATGGTAGTACTCGTCCTATTTTTTTTTCCTAGGCAAGAATAGTGTTAAAGGAAAGTGTGAAAAAACGGTGCATGACGTTCATATATATATATATATATATGATATATGATTTTGTGCATGAAAATTTGAAAGCTAATTACTAACCAACTTTGACTGAAACATCAGAAAATTATTATATGCCTTTTAAAAAGTTGTTCGTTATGCAGGATGAGTCCAAAAACTTCACCTACAAGTACAACGGTCCATTAATATAAAAAATAATAATAAGTATGGTTGAGGGAAGGTTGGCTAGTAAATTAAAATATCACAATATAATGATCAAAATAAACTTCAGGCACAAGAAAGCGCCTGTAGCTCAGTGGATAGAGCGTCTGTTTCCTAAGCAGAAAGTCGTAGGTTCGACCCCTACCTGGCGCGACACGTTAAACTTTTTGGTCCCTTTTGATTGCATAGTTTTTGTTTTGATTTAAAGCAAATACTTATTTTGCTGGATAAAGGAAAACCAGACACGATAAACGTTTGAGCTTAATTATTAATTAATAATTATTACTTACTTGACCACTATGTAGTTAAGCGAAAACATAAGCATGAAAATCTAGGATGAAACTGGGGTTGTATAAGTATGACGGGTGGGTTAAGCCACTAGAGCTAGGGCTTTAGGTAGCCCTAGCTTTAGGTCCATCGGTAAAAAAAAATTGTTTACTCTTAATTTTTATAAAGCAAAAAAACCACACATCCTAACAAAAAGATCCAATCTAAGATATAACCTGATCCAGATACAATCTCTCATTTAAAATAAAAAGGTCTTATTCAAAATTTGTTTTAGGTATCACTCGCTCTTCGTTGCCCCTATCAATATAAGAGTGTATTTATCTTTAATTTGTTAAACAACAAAACTTAGATACAGTTTTATAAATGATTGGTGTGTTCTTTTACGATGAAAAGAAAACATATATATATCTCATCAATTAAAATATAAATGTGTATAATTGTTATATGTCTTATTTTCATTTGAAAAAAAAGTAATACTTGTATGATAATCCTAAATCTTGTCCTTTTTGATAAAATGCATAAAAAAAATCTCAAATCATTAAAAAAGATAGATAGTTAAAAAGGAGAATGTTAAGCATTGTCTAAAAGTATTGATTAAGGAATGGAAAGAAGAAAAAATTTATTAAGAGGTAGTATAATAAAAATTTGTTTTTTATGACTTCCTTAATTAATGCACTCAAGACCCAGTTAAAAATAAACTCACTTTTTCCAAAAACTTGAATCGAAGCATACCTTGTTCCCAAAGAGGCAAAGCCAAGGTGCAGGACCCAACAGGCAATGAAACCTTTTGCTCCAACCTCTTTACATCTGCCTCATAATACCACCAATCACCTTCCTTCTTAAGCAAGTCATTGCATCTAAAAAGCTCCAACATTGGTCTACACTTGCTCCAGAAAACCACTTTGGTCTTCCATTTCCAATCCTTCTTCCCCTTTTTAACAGCCAAGTTTGCTGCAATAAGATGAACTTGTAGCCTAAGCACATCCCTTCCCCACCCTTCTTCAGGATACTTGCATGGTAGCTTGGCCACTATTATATCCATGCTTTTATATTCTGCAAACTCTGGCATAGGTATCTCAGGACATGATGGAACATCACTCTCTTCCTCCTCATCTATCCATTCAGGAAATAAATCAGTCCAATTGAAAAACTGTGATACCCTTTCAAAATGTATAGGTATTGTTTCTCCTTGCATGCTCCATTCACTCGCATCATCATCTTCATCCATGTTAACCATCCCAATCTTTAGTCCTTTCCCTATTTCATGAAAGAAGCTAGGCACCTCTATCTTAGTCCCATTCTTCTTTGGCCTCTCTACTTCCACTTGAGGTTCCTCCAAAACCACTTTCATTTCCATGCTCTTTTCTGCCTGTAAGTTTGATGATCATACAAATGTATCATATATATGTGACTGATAGAAGACAGAAAACATGGTTTATTGGTACATTAACTAAAGAAGAAGAACACACACTCATCACATGACATTATGATTTTTTATTTTTTATTTTCCAAAAGGAGGTTTATAGTACGCCTTACATCGGGGAGCGGGAGAGGGGAAAAGGGAAAGAGAAAGGGACGAAGTGCATTGAAGAGTTAAACCTACACACCCACAATTCATGTCTCATGGCTTAACCAATTGAGCTGACTAAAAAAGACGATAATTTTAAATTACAGTTTACAACTTTAATTGTCCATATTATTCAAATTTTGATAGTCTTTGTGATTGTTATTACAAATGCAATTGTTGTTGCCATTTTTCCTCAATTGCAATAAATGTAACATAATCAAAGTCAATACTGCAATTACAATTTAAAACCACGTAATAACAAAAAGACATGATTTATTGGTACATTAACTAAGAAGAAGAAGAAGAAGAAAGGAGCACCATTAGAGTAGGCTCACCTTACCTTGTGATGGCATTCACGCAAAGAGCACTTAACATGGGAAGCTGCATTGTCAAAATAGACCAAAGAAGATGGACGGAGAAGAAGGGTTGCATAAACACCTAGAAAGATGGCAAGACAAACCAAATTGCTTCTGACTATTAAAGCTTTAGATGGTGCTGTTTTCACCATCTTTTGAACTCTTGAAACTCCCATCCTTTTTGCAATATATTAGCAGCAGCAATGCCTCAAATAGGGGAATAGACTATATATGTAAATGAATTCCCCACTTGTAAATTTAGATGAAGTAGTAGTTAAATAGGATGATTAGTTTAAGGTACAAGGATTTGGAAGTAGTTGTTAGATAATTATGAGTAAATCTCAAACCAAGACCACCATTTATGTAGCTCCATGTGTCCTTTCCTTGTTGTGGATTAACTTTGCCGCGAGATAAATGAGGTCGGAGCAAAATTGCTTTACTTATATTTCAGGTTGGTAGGCACCTGAAAATTTCTAGACAAAATATTACAAAATGACCAAAATATCATTGTATGTTTCTCGTGTCTTAATAATTTCAGAACCAGTTTGGTGGGGTAGAGTAGAAAAAACACCAATTCCATTAGCAGATTGGGACACATAAATATAAAAATGGTATTGTATTAAGTACAGGTGAACAGGCTCCCCAACAACTAATTGGTTACCCTGTCAATTTCCTACAGGCAAAGAAAGATTAATGTTATTTGCTCATGAACTGTGAAGCTCATTCACCAACTCCTCATCCACCACCTCCTTTTGGTTATCTTGTTCGTTATTGATATAAAATATGTTTGTAGGTTGCACGTCACTACATAACACACCAAAATTATTTCAGGCCACATATTTTACAGAGTAAAACAAATGTTTTAAATAAAGATTCGCAATCACAATTGAGACTACAATATTTTGATTTTGAAGGTTTTGCGATCACATTTTTTTTCTACAATTGTCTGTAATTGCAATACACATAACACAACTGCAATCTCAACTGTGATTTAAAACCTTAGAGTACCACCCATATGAATGGTAGACTATCACATTTTAGTCCCCACGTCATTCTTTGGAATGATTAGATTAACTCAGTGGGACACTACTCATTCAAATAGTATAGAACAAAAATATTTTCTTGCATTAGGAGCCACTAAGAATTCCTCTATTGCAATAATGATATGGCGCAGCTAGTAGGTCAACTATGACTTTTGTAGGACCATTGTCTATAAGACGGTAAATCAATCCATATATGAAGTATGACTTAAAAACCCAAAAGGGTGGTGAATCAATTATGACAATCCTCCTTCAACCCTTGCCGTGCTCTAACCTGATCATCCCTCAAAAAGAAAGAAAAAAGTGTACATATACAAGTAGGATCCCTATCATACATTTGGCATTTGACACAACAAAGTCATTCCATGCTGAATTCTTCTCACTCATCTGCATCGAGGGAGAGAGAGAAGAAGTATCAGAATTAAAATTGTTTCCCAACTTGTAAGGTATTAATTAACCTTTAAGTAGACTGCTGCCTCCATTTTGTTCAGTATATACTCCGAATTATCAACCTGTGTTAAAGAAAAGAAAGAAAACCAAACTTCAAATAGATGATAAATCACAAATGAATTTTTTTTATTACAAAAAAATTGCTGAAGACAAATCTGGACCGTATTTGCTTACAAGACAAAGCCCAATGCTACCTGAGACACCCAAACAGCCCAATGGGAAGTGTCATATTGGACATCATAAGCCACCATAATGCCCATCGATGAGATTTCCATGGCTTTCTATTGGGTAAGCATGCACTCTAAACAACAGTAAAATGTGGGAGAAATGTTTAAGTTGTAACACTTAGTAATCATGCAAAATTTCTATTATAAAAGTAGATGACAGCACATACTTATACATTGATAACTTGTTGAGCTATACACCTATAGAAGCCAATTGACATGGCTTACTAACTTTATCCAATCCAAGAATCTGATTCTAACTAGTCCTCCAAGATATAGCACTAACTAATGAGTAAAGACAGCATCAATAAAAAAATCCATGTAAAAAAAAAGTAGTATTTATCTTTCTCAATTAAACCAACGATTTGTGTTCCATCTTCTACATGAGCAGGTGTGACCTTGAGATAGCCTGATCATGTTGGAGAGCTTCACGCCCATAGAGATCCATCGGTCGAAGACTAACTACCTATAGATACACTCTGATGCTCAAGTCAATCTCAGAGGTAGAGGAAGTGAATCAGCCTGAGTTACCCCTAAGTGTGTGCTTAATCAAAGGGTAAGGCCACATGTGACTTAGGCAACAGGTCAGGTGTAAGTTGTTGGACTTGAGCCCAATAAGACATACCAATCTAATGTGTAGTCATTCTTGATCACGTAAGACGTAGTAATTTATATATTAAAAACAAATTTTAAATAACTATAAAGTTGAATATTGATCGATATGCTAATCTATTTAAAACATGTTTTAGAATGATACTAGACTAGCATGTTCTACTGAGCTTCAGCCTAACAACTTACACATGACCTATCATCTAAGGCTCTAGGACCTCACCCTCTATATAAGCACACACTTAGCTATTCGTCAAGTTGGTGTACTTTCTCTAATGTTACTCTTCCTCCTTTTCTGATCTGAGATTGACTCAAGTGTCAGAGTGTCTTTGTAGATACCTCACTCTACCTCCAACAAATGGATTGGGGGCGTGAAGCTATCCAACGTGATCAGACTAGGGATGGCAATTATTACTTGTGATCGGGGATCTCCACGAGGATTACCTCATTCAGGGTCCCATGGTCAGGTATTTTTCCCGCGGGGAAAATTCTCCCCATAGGTTATTCAAGGATGAGGCGGGGATCATACTTCTCCTCGGAGGGGTTCCGTTATAAAATTACCTTTATAAATAGTTGTATTTTGTGAAGTATTTCAAAAGTCTAAGTCCCACATTGCTTGGTATTGGAACATGTTAGCGCAACTAAAACGACAACACAAGAGCAGTTCTAGAATCTTCAAGATAAACATGTTCTTCTCCTATAAAAGTGTAAGAGGTATAGGCATCTCTGTCTGCAAAATACGCATGTAAGCCCCAGAGTCTACCACACACTTGTTAACATTGATCACAATGTTGACTTGAAAAATAACTTCAACAGTTATCTCATCTCCATCAGCCAAGTTAGCCCTTGGCTTAGGAGAATTGTCATTGCTCTCTTCTATGTTTGCAATGAGGTGCATGATGAATTGACTTTCCACAAGTAAAACAAGTACCTTTTCTTCCGAAGTCGGGGTTAAAAATTAGAGGCAATTAATCAGGTTTATTATTGTACCTCATTTTGTGAAACTTGATTTGGAAGGTAAAGTCTTCGTCTTTGCAGCCTTCAACTCTTTTTTGTTGGTGTCTATGATGATGATATATGTGATCAATTCTTGAAGTGATAGTTGCTTGTGCTTATGTTTGAGTTGTTGCTTGTAGTCTTTCCAAGATTCAGACAATTTCTCAATGAGAAGACCGACTACAAAGTTTGACTACAAATTTTCGATGTGTGTGATTCTAAACCTTGAATCTTCTCATATAAAAACTTCCTGAATCTTGGAAGGACTACAAGTAACAACTAAAACATAAGAAAAAGTAATTGCCACTTCAAGAATAGATCACGCACATCATCATTGAAGATACCAACATAAAATAGTTGAAGGCTAAGAAGGCAAAGCCTTTAGCTTCCCGAGCAAATTTGGTCCTAATTAACCAAGTTTCACAAAAAGAGGTATAATAATAACCCTGAACAGTTGCCTAAAGTTTTTAACCCCGATTTCAAAAGAAAAGATACTTGTTTAGCCTGTGGAAAACAAGTTCATCGCGCACCTCAATGTAGACATAGCAGTAAGAAATCACATGACAATCATCCTAAGCCAAGGAATACTTAGCCGAAGGAGAAGATATAATTGTTGTGATCATTTCTCAAGTCAACATTGTGACTAGTGTGAAAGAATGGATGATAGACAATGGGGTTAGCAGATATATTTTGCAACATGTTTATCTTGGAGATTCTCAAATTGTTGTTGTGTTACCGTCTAAGTTGCACTAACAATATATATAACATGTATTTTCAAGTTCGCTGCAGGGAATGAGGATGGGGAAAAACTCCCCATGGCGAGGATAGGGGGCGGGGTGTCGCCTCGTGTTGCCATCCCTAGATTAGACTATTCCAGGGTCACCGGCTATGGTAGAGGATGCAAAAGTTTGATGACATAGACACACACTAGCAATGTACCACGAAATGTTTTTAGATCAATAATAACTACTTTACAGAACCACCATTACCATGAGTCAATGAGATAGTTATGACAAGGAAAGAAAGAAAAAACCTAGTTAAGAGTTACGGTACAACCCTAGCCTGGAGCAAACGTAAGACATGGACCAGTAAATTAGCAATGCTGAACTCAGGATCATCCGTTCAACAGAAAAGCAAGTCCAATATGATGCAAAGAATCCTAGTGAATCCAAGTAGCAGATAATTGCATTTCATAAGATTTAAAACAAATTCTACATAAAATGGTTGGGAATAAGAGAAGAAGAAAGCAATTTGATAAAGAGTCGGGTGCATCAGTCATTATCACGGTCAGAAATTAGAACAAACCCAATGTTGGAATTGCTCACCGTGTAAAGGAAACTGAGAGTAGCTGCTGCTAGGGCATGCTTGGGGTGTGCCAACCGAATGATGCAAGTGGAAAACTAAACGCGGGTTGGAGAGTCACACTCCACAGGCCACAAGGCCTTTAAAACCGAACAGAGAAGAAGGGATTCTATTGCCGAGTCAGTGTTGGGGTTGCTATTTGCAACTTGCATTTTGCTAGCATTGGTTTTTTGTTATTTCATTTTCTAAAATGCTCTTTTCACCTTCATATCTCACTCAAAAACAAAACCATGTTTTAACTCATTTGCAACACTGTTCACCCACATTCATTCACATCTCAATCCCTGTTTCTCACACTCTTCACCATTATCACCTCTTCCATCATTCTCACATGCCAATGTCATCCTTTGCTCCCAAAATGTCAGTGAATAGGTTAGCATCAATGGAGTTTTCGTTTTCGTTTTCGTACTATCCGGAATTTGGTTTTCGGAAGCTTTCCGGAAATTAAAATCCTGACACTCAGAATGCACCTACGGAAAATAGAATCTGCAAGCTTTCCGGAAAATCAAATTCGGAAAGTAAAACTCGGAGGTGCTGGCGGAGAAAAGCGGAACGTGCAAGATGAAGAAGACAAACAAATACGAAGAAGATGAAAAAGACGAACGCACAAGAGGAAGACGAATTTGCAACAAAAAAAAGTACATACCTTGCTAGTTTGCAGGAACTCGGGGAGAAGGAGTTTTTAGATGGAAAGCGGTATTTTTGGAAAACAAATTATAAAAATAATAAAAAAAAAGGAATCCAGGTGCATGGAGTAAAAAAAAATCGGTGCATAAAGTAAGGCCCGTCAGTGTTTTGGATAAAGCCCAACTGGTGTTTTAAAAAGTAATAATGATATTCAATAAAATTAATTTTGGATAAGCACCAAAAAAATATTTTATTTTGAATAAGTAAAATTGATTTTAAGATAAATGATAATTTTTAACTTTTTATCAAATAAAATTGATTCTAGATATGAGAACTACAAAATTATATATATTTATATCTGAAAATTAATTTATTTTATCATTCAAATAAAATTTAATTCTTCTAAACTCCCTTTTGATGGAGAATGCAATTGGGCAATAGATGGTAGCACTTAACAGGCATTTCTTTTGTCCTAGCGGAAGCATATAGAGAATGCCATGCGATGGAGATTCTTTTTCTGTATTCTCTCAATTTCAGTCGAGTCCTTTACAAGATATTAAGAACAAAGGATAAGACACTGCAAAGGAGGACTAATCCCATTAGAGAATCACTTACCACATGTGTTCCAAGGATTCGATTTGAACGAATAATGCAACTTTAGAATAACCAAAAATACTAGATATTAGAGTCTTTTTTTTATTAAGAATAAAGGCTTAACAAAAAACCAAAATTACTCAACCCTTGACAAAAAAAAATACAAAAAAAAACCTTCCATTTTCACCTCCCCCTTCTACAAAAATACAGTGACATTCTCAGCTATTTTATAAATGTAAAATATCCATAAAAATTGTCCTAAAAATGATTGTTTTGACTTGCATTTTACATTCTTGAGGATTAAATTGATATTTTTCATTATTAAAGGACCAAGATGTCACCGTATTTTTTGACGAGGACTAGTTTGGGCCATTAATCATTTCATAATTTTTCTTTTGTGAATACACGTTGAGTGATCTATCCAACGCCCAAACATAAAGGAAAAATAAATTAAGAAAGAAATAAAGAACATTGTCCAATTACATTAGGCCATACCATGACTCTTGCTATTATATATAAAGTCTCCTAGTTCTTGCATTTCTAAAACCATAGCCACGTACCACTCATCCCTATACATAAGCACTAGCGTAAAACCTGAGAGAGAGGAAGAATAACCAGGATAGGATGTCTGATTTCGAGTGGAAGGGCCTGTCGCCAAATACACCAATCATAGAAAAGAAAATAAGGGAAATATTGGAGAAAGCAGATACTAATAAGGACAATTGTTTCACCAAGGATGAACTGAAGAAAGCTTTCAAGGATTTTGGTTCCTACTGGCCTCAATGGAGAGCCTATTTTGCTATCAAGAAAGCTGACACCAACAATGACTCACTAATCAGTGGGGAGGAGGAAATTGATATGCTTGTTGATTATATCCTTGACTGCAGGTCTGGACACTACAAGATATGAACATGCAGTGTATATATAGTATGTGCCACATGGAGTACTGCCTATCTGAATGTTTATTATGTATCAACCTAGTAATCTTTGTTTGCTTCTCATATATGATAACCATCAAATTTTGTCATCTGGGGAATTTCAGTATAACTGGAACTAATTTAACTCCCCACTATGCACAAGTGTGGTTGGGTTCTATATGAGCAGTGTTTCCTGTAACCCCCAACTTTCAATATCACTATCAGTTCTGAGACATATCATTTCACCAAATGATTCACTAAGACAGCAAATTGGTAACAGGATAGACATTTACTTTTCTATAATATCAGTATTTTGGTTATATTACATTACTAAGTCATACATTTCATGCTTTATGTATTTTAATGTTATTGCTGCAACCCTGCAACAAATGAGTAAACAATTCGTTCTCTTGGTAATCGTCATTATCAAAACCTTAAAATTTAAGTTCTGCATTGCAAAGGTATACATCTGATGAATATGTTTGAGGCTATAAACCATCTCATGCAAATCATTCCTTGAAAACTTATGAATTAGTATCCATACTAGTGAGCATTATTGTTAAGTACTATCAATCTAGAGAAATGATTAATGAGAAGTTTTCAAGGAAAACAAATAGGAATTGACATTATATGTGCATATGTGCTAAGATTTTAAAACTAAAATTGTTGCAACTAGAAAAAGGCCATCATATGAGAAGTAACAGCTTGACAAGAAAACATGAAGACTACCACTAAGGGACAAAAAATTTGAAAAAAGATAATAAGATATTGTGTAATCCATAATTTACTAATCATTTTGTTAAATCGTTGTTAGCAATAGTTTATTCAAGTATTCAACTAGTAAGAATGAACCATTAATTCTAAGGTCTTGGGTCAATTGCTGCAGTTGTGTACTTTCTCAACTATAGATAGGTTAGCATGTCTTGACCTTAGAATGA
Organism: Sophora flavescens; assembly: GCA_030762895.1. Classification (NCBI taxonomy): domain Eukaryota; kingdom Viridiplantae; phylum Streptophyta; class Magnoliopsida; order Fabales; family Fabaceae; genus Sophora; species Sophora flavescens. Next base: position 50,553,034 of record CM061066.1, on the reverse strand, counting down.
GATAAATTCTCATCCCAAAACTCCTTGTTAAAAGAAGTGAGTAATTTTGTACTGTCAGGGGGACAAAGAGGTGCTGTTAGCCTGTTATTCACATAAAGAGGGCAAGCCATTAAAACATCCATTAGCCTGAAGGAGTCATTCAAGATTATATACATACATACATACTACAGGGTAATGCAACCAATTAATAATCATGAGAAATGATGATAAATTGGTAGGATTCTACAATTATTGTGGCCATGCCCATGAAAATTGAATTTTGTGGTCCTGTGCCTTCATAAATCTCCCATCCATCAAATTCTAAGTGCCAACAAATCATCAATCCACCAGTAATGTTAGCAACAGAATGATGCTGTTGTCATCAGGCTTAGCTAAGCATCACCTGTATTATGAAAATTTATCAAAATGAAGTACCATGCACATAGACAACAGAACTAATATACACCAAGTTCTTCTATATGCATATAGTTTTTTAATACCATTTTTACACCTAATTAACAGCATGTATCATGTGGTCTACATAACATACACACACAAAAATGAATGTACAAATGGCATACATCATAATGGTCCATGTTCTCACTATTGCATCACATCTTCAAGATCAGTAGTCACACTATACACCTAACAGAAATATTAAACTGATTATACTAGATAAGTTTAAAGACATTCCCCTAAAATACTTCTGAATTCTGATTAAATCAAAGGAAGAAATAAAGCTTAAGATCCTATACTGGACAGATTATATGCAGCATAAAATCAAATTTACCTATATAATTCTAGGAGCAGCACAGCAAGCACCCACCCAGACCAGACCAAATTGAGAAATAAATGCCAGAAGGCCCTATCAAATATTTATAACAGAAGGGGTAACTTCCAGTAATTCCATGAATTGAAATCCTCCTGCAACCAATATCCAGCAAGAACAAGGCCAAATAGTAAGTTACATGACAAACAAATCCTTATAACATCAGACTCACATTTTCCATCACGACAAATATAAAATTATCCACCCGAGTTCTCTCTCTCTCAATCAGCATGCTGAACTAAGTTTGCAGGGGAGGGGAGGGGAGTAGTTGATATTATGAAGAGGAGGAAAAAATAGAAAGAAAGAGAGCTCCATAATTAAACCTGCTCAGATGAGTTTGTAGGTGGGAACATTCCATTCACGAGAGCATGAAGAGAAGTATATGATTTCGTGTCAAGACGACGGTTTACAGCAATCTCTCCCTGAATATTTTGACATAAGAATAAGAATGGAAGTTTGGCAAATTTAAATGTTTCAAGAACTTTTAGCATTTATATAGTTTAAAATAATATGAAAGATTTATTACCCTGGGATTGATAATGAAGATTTTTCCTTTTGGGATTCCAACTTTGAAGTAGCTGATTTCATCCGTATCCCTATTTCCAAAACCAGCATAGAATGGATTGCAATCAGGAGGAAAAAGTGCCCTTATGTCCTGGATGCATTAAAATTTAACTTGTCAGAAATATTAAAATTACATCACAATAAGTGACAGCAGTAACCTTACCTCTAAACATGCAATTTTGAATTCATGAGGAGCCCTTCGGATAACTGGAAATAAAAAAGAAAAGCGTCATAGTCCAAATATTATTAAGGTATGATAAGGGCATTCCAGACTCAAAGCCTTGATTAATCTTATACTTCTATCTAAACATTAAATAGCCAATGAATTACATAAGAAAAGTCTGAAAAATGAAGTATGCCGTTCAAATTAAGGCCGAAATGTAATATCATGCACATCATATACCAAGAACCTACAAGGAAATTAGAAGAAGGGGAACAGTAAGAAGAAACAAAAAAATAAAGATAAGTAGACTAATTACCTTCGCGATACAGAGAAGGAAAAAGTCCGTCAGGGGAAATAACAACAGGACCATCCGGTAAAACTTTCCCATCCTGCATTATGACAAAACAAATAGGACAATGTAAACTGCTTTCTTTTGCTGTCTTTTTTGGTCCATTCCTGAGATTTAAAATTTGGTTTTAAAGTTATGCATTACCTGCTTAAGGTTGAATAAGAATTGTCTTGTGTGATAGGCCTGAGAAATTGCACGAGCACTGAGAAAAAGTAGCTGATAGCCATTTTCCTGTGAGGTGTGAAATAGACAATGGTAAATCCCATAAACAACACCTCGTTGCAAAAAAGAAAGAAAAACGAAAAAGATCAGTAGTTGTTAAAGGCAGGGTAAAGGACAATTCCCATCCTAAACTCCCCAGAAAATTAATTAATCATAAGAATGACATCAATTTTGTAGCCTTAACAGACAAAGCAACCAATTATTTGTTTTGAGCCAACCTGTTCGACAACTATGCCCACATGCAGTGATCATAGTTTTCAAGATTTAACCACAGTAACAGAATATTTTCACATTGTAGTGATCTCAAAATATCTAAACTACACATGGCAAGATAAACAAACCTGGATAGCTGAGAATAAATGTGCAACACCTGTCTGTGACCAGTCAATTCCAACCAAAGGCATGAACTGACCTAGAACATCTGACCTGCAAGACGTGAAATAAGAGAAAGAAATGAACATTGTCAGTTGTCACACCGAAAAGTAAAATAAAACTCTAGAGCCAAAAAGAAAAGAGAAGCAAAAGGCATGGACGCTAATAGGCAAAGGCATATATCTGGATGTTAAAATGCTTGCAGGCAGAAGGAAAGGACATTAAAACAACTTCTACAAGTTTTACTATCCGTGGTCTATTTGCTTCCTTTCTTATTATCATCGTGCAGTTCAAGTTCCAACAAAACTAGTTTGACTCAAATATGCAAAACTTTACCTTCTAAGCTAAAAATTGATTGACAATTTGATCTTTAAGGTCTATTGTTAGGTTCCTAAGGATTGATACGAGCAGGAACTACAGAAGAGAGAGAGAATAGGAGGTATGTTGTGGATGAATTCTGAATACAAGGAGAGAATATCCTTCCAAGGGTTTCTCCTTAAAACTGAGCAATAGCTCTGTTCAACTAACCAATCGATGAATGAATACTTCCTGTACGCTTTCCTCAATTTAACTACCCAACCCAACTTACTAACCACCAGCCTAACTAACTCAGCCACAACTGATCTAATGATAGGGATTGGGACATTAAGGGGTACCTAAATCCCACATTAAGTAGTATAGGATGCTCGGTGGAGTACTTGGTTCTCCCCCCCTTAATGGCTAGCTTTTAAGGGAGGGTTCCCCAAGTGCTTGAGTGCTTATCATTTGGTATCAGAGCTGGTTGCTGGTGTCTTAGAAAGGGCTACCTACGGAGGACCTGACCGGAAAGGCCGAGTGAAGCAACGTAGAGTGCCGCCACCGGGATGTCGACTCTCAGGGGTGGTGCTATGATAAGGATTAGGGTATCATGGGTTGCCTAAGTCCCACATCGAGTAGTATGGAGTGCTCGGTGGAGTACATAAGTGGCCTGGTTCTCCCCCCTTAACGGCTAGCTTTTAAGTTTTAAGGGAGGGGCACCCAAGCACTTGGGGAACCGTCCTTTAAAAGCTAGTCATTAAGGAGGGAGAACCAAGCCACTTAAGTACTCCACCAGCACCGAGCATCCCATACTACTCGATGTAGGACTTAGGCACCCCATAATACCCCAATCATTATCATCTAACTACTAGAGTCCCTTATTCCTACAGGAACAAACCTTCCCGATTCTGACCTCATTCTACTGGGGCCTAACATATATAATGATAATAGTGAAAGTATTAGATAAATTATATTAGCTAACTTTACCTTAATTACCACTGGAATGGATGAATGCAAGCATGACCCTTAATCTACCTATAAAAATTTGTATTGTATCCAAAATAAATAAATAACTCACATATAAAAAGTGAAACTGGACTTTACCTGGTCAACTAGGTTGTCTAGCTCAATTAAACACACAAATCAATCTGAATAACCCTATCACAAATGATGGTCAACTAGGTTGTCTAGCTCAATTAAACACACAAATCAATCTGAATAACCCTATCACAAATGACAGTAAAAAGTATATATAAAGGTTAAACACTTAAATTCCTTCTATAAAACTCTAATAGACATCAGAGTGTGGCCTCATAAATTTTATCTTCACTAGAAACTAACAGTGACTTTTGTCTGTCTAACTTGCCTTCAAACATAAGTTTATTAAACAGAACCCGGCATATAAGTGAATAAGGCTATGCACTAGGTAAACAAATATATGTACAAACTTGACTACTAAGAAGCAAACATGAAGGACAACTCCAGCCAAAGTTAGATGACATAGTGACAATTATTCAGAAGAACCATTCAACTATGACACTAATGTCCAAGTGCATTCTTCCACAAGCGCTACATGGGGGCGTTAATTGGAGGTATACTCCAAACTTAATGTATTCATGCTAGTTCCATGTTTACTTTACATATTTCCACAAGATAAGTAGTGATAAAGCAGATCAATCACAGGAATATTTTCAAATTTGTATGTTATGTTTATATTCTGTACAGTTTATCTTTATGTTACAATAGTTTAGCCATGAATTGCACATATGCTATAATGCTATTATATCCAAATATTCTTCTTGTACTATATATAACCCATCTCAGAAATAAAATTATCCAAATTATTGTTCATCTTATTTAATAAGAACATCCCAATTCTAAAAAATCATTGGAAGGAAACAGAAAAGCAATCAAATGAGAAAAAAAAAAAAGAGAGAGAATGCAATTATATTCATATGCACTTAGAGCAGCAAACAACTGAACAAGCAGATGACTCTGATCTTGCTGTCCATTATTAGCCCTATAAACTAAGCACCCATGTCTAGTTATTTTCGAGTGATAAAGGAGATGAGGATATGAAGAAAAGTACCATGCTACCATGCTAGGCTCAACAGAAGTAGGATCTATGGATCAAATCTATCTACTGTTTGTTCAACACCATAAAAAGTATATACAGTAGAAGTTAACATAGCAAGCACAATAGATTCAACCTTGCCATATATCTGAAAAAGTATCAGGTGTGATATGCATTCTCCTTGATAAAAAAAAGCATGAATTGGGAAGCTCTTGGGAAATACATCAGAGTGCAGACTTATTGTTGTAGACACAGGACATATTTGATTGAGCCAAAATAAATTGATTCACTCGGTGTCAAGATTTTAACAAGATTGCTGAGGAGCATTTTTATTGCAGGCACCAAGTATCTTTACTTGCAAATCAAGATCATATTAAAAATGAAAAAGAAAGGAACTGTCAAAACTCAAGAGAATAAATATTAACCAGTACACTATAAGTGTATAATATCAACTTGGAAAACAGTTTCCTTTTCGATAGGATACATGATAGATCCTCTCACCTTGTAATTGTCCCATCCACATCTGATATCACTATACGAGTGTTCCATTTCCACAAATATATTCGAGCATCAACCTAAAAAAAAAAAGTGATAATAATAAAAGAGAAATTTCATTTAAAGGAGAAGTAAGATTCAAGTACTTAAACTGAAGTTAAAGAAATTCATAATCACTAACCTGCCGCGTCCCCAGCATAGTTGTAGAGACACTGAAAGTTACTATGTTCCTTCCTTCCTTCAGATTCAATGATGCTATCTGTTCAGAGGTTGGAGTTTTTGCCCTAAGCTTCTTAACCAGACATCGTCTTTGACCCACATTGACAGTCTGCGATTTTTGAAATTTTGGTAGGTTTCCAACATCCGCAATATCATACATAATGACATCAGAATGAGAACAATCTCTAACCTAAAGAAGAACTTTAATTTATCAGTACCAACCAAAACAAACACACTATTCACACTTTTGTTTTGTCTTGCTTATTCCTGTTGATATGTAAAAGCTCTAATAAGTTTACCAAGAAGAACTCGATATCATTTACCTCCGGTGGCACTACAGTTGCAGCGTGCAGGACATCAGCATGGACATGGACTTGCTCACATCCTTCACTAGGAAGGCAAAGCACCTCTTCTCCATTCAAATGCAAATCAGGCCTGGTGGTATCATGCACAACCTCCATCGCATTCGTGCCATGCTCACCATCCTCTGCAACGTTAATCCTTGTCCTTGAAACTTGGATTTCATTTACTACAAGATTTTCCACAACATTATCTGGGGTGCTCAAACATGACACTTCTGTTCCACCCTCTTTCTTGTCAAGTTTGTTCGGGGCATCAAAGTTAGACTTGGAACTGAAGCCATCTTGACCATTGCAAGAACAAGCTTCCTCCTTAATTTTACTAGGGTATAAATCATTCTCCAAGTTATCACCACAATTTTTGTTACTGTCTCTATGAGGTAGTTGATCATAGGTGAGATTGGTGGACCACTTTAGTTCCAACAAGTTGGCTGCAATCTCAGCACGCTCCATTAATTCTACCCCATCTTCACTTCCCCCTTTCAATGACACTCGCCCAAATACACGTCCAAGTATTCGCGATCGGCGAGAACTAGTCCTGGCCACAATCTTGCAATTGTTTGCATCAACCGGAGCTGCAGAATTTGAATTGTCTGATTCAAAGTTAAAACTTTTGGACCTGAAATTCATCCTGCTACCCTTTTGTTGGACATCATCTATGTCATCACCAGAAGATGATGAATACAACAGAGATTCTTCTTGTTCTTCTCCTTCTGGTAAATGGTCATCACTGACAAAGAAAGCTTCCCCTTTATGATTCATATACATGTGGAAATTAGGTTCCACCCCATTGACACTGATTTTGACCTCAACCTTTTCATTTGGCTTCATAACCCTGTGGAGTTTCCCAAATCTAACATACCAAGGAGAGGACTTGAAGCTCCCATCTTTCTGCTGAACAACAACAATGTCCACAGCACCACCAAAAGGGAGAAAGGGACCTGAAACCCTGTAAGCACCATAGCTAAGGTACCTTCCGAGCCTCCCCACAGCTTGCATCCTCAAAAGGGTAGGTCTAATCCTAATTCTGATACAATTATTTCAATGAAATTCAAAAGGGTAAGTCTAATTTCCTCAAAAATATTGAAAAAAAAAACAACAAAATGGAACCTTTCTAATTCTAATGATATGAATGAAAATTTCCCAACAAAACATTGATCAATAGAGAATAGAGATCAAAAGCTTCTTCATACCCAACACATAATCCCCAGTCAACCAACAAAACTGAAATAAGGAACCGCCAACGGAAAGAATATTCGGTTTGAATGATTCTGATGTGCCAAACCAACAGTCACATCACAATCTATTTAAGGCTTGAATTTAATTTAATAAAAAAATAGATATTTAAGGTTATTGTTATTGAATTTTCTCTAATCTAATCCAACATTCCAACCCCATAAATAAAAAATAACAAAAGTTGCAGTTTTTGTTGTCGATATAAGAGAATTGAAGGCATTAAACCGGCATGGATGGAAACTCACAGTGCATGGAAGTGGATGGGGCCCACATGTTAGATGCAAGCTACCCTGATATATCAACACTTTGGTGTTTCCAGAATTGTCTGGTACGGGTACCACCGTTGCAATCTACCATTGCGAATTTCAAATAGATATAGATAGTTTCAGGATTCAGAATTCACGAGAATTCCATGAAGTGAACAGATTTTTTGTTTGCTAAAAACGTTATTCTTTTTCAGTTATGTTATTTCTGGGACCACTTTCAACAACTGTTAACTGTTAACACGTACAAAACTGTTTTAATGCATGTTAGGGGATGATTAATGACTCATGTAGGTGTGCCTATTAACAAAATTCAACCTATCATTAATCGTAATATTAAGCGTACGGATAACTTATTAAATATCCATTGAATTGTATTAACTATAATTTTGAAAATCATTAGTCATTATTTCTGAGATGGATAATTCATTAATCATCCATTGAACTATATTAATCATCCACTGAACTGTATTAACCAAAATTATGTATATCATTAACATAGTTTTTACTTAACAAGTTACCTATCTACTATACTTATTAATTGAATTCAACATACTATTAACTACGATTTTAAACATCATTAATTATTATTCAAGAGTTATCTCAAAGTTGCCACATTTTAAGTGTAAAAATATCATTTCGGTTCTTTTTAGGTTAATTATTAAAATTACAAGTTGAGTACTAACCATATACTCCGTCCGTTCTTTTTCTTTGGCAATTTTAGCTTTTAGTTTTTGTTCCAAAACAATGATTCTTTTATAAACCCAAGATACATTTGAAAACTTTTTTTCATATATACTCTTATAATAGAATTAATGAGAAATGCCTTGAAAATATACACTAAGCATTCCCTATTTAAATTCATTCATAAATGTTACATGTTCCAAAACAAAAGTGACACATATCAATGCACCTTCTTATGACCAAATAAAATATGCACCTTCCTAGTGGAGTGTGGAGTAAATGCAATTAAAAATTGTAACTAATTGATAGAACTATAAATAAGGGTATTTTGGTACAAATATAAATAAATTAATGCTTTCTTAATCTGTGTGTAGAAATCTTAAATTACCAAAGAAAAAGAACGGAGGGAGTATATTGCAACACTTGTATAGTTAGAAACTCTTATAGTAGTATTGCATATGTTATACTATCTCGAGACTTAATTATAAGCACAAAAAAAAATATATATTTTGTGGACTTAAATATAAGTAAAAGTCAATCAATTCAACTTTATTTAATGACAGTGTTCCAAAAGTCAAGACAATCAATCGATCCAACCAATTCATCTTTTAATTTTCCAAGAACATTACACACTCACTTTCGAAACAATTAAATGGTAGTTTAGTAATCGTAGCTCTTTTTTTTTACATAAATCAAGACGGTTAAACTAAATTAACTAACTTATTTAATAAGTATGAAATTAATTAATTATGTTTATAATTGAGTCTGGATGGAATAAATAAAATAAAATAAATTAATAAATGTACTCGTTAGGCAAACCCCCAAAAAAATTGTACTCGTTGGGAGCACTAAAATTTTTATACCATTTTCGTATTACCTAATGATGCCTCAATTTTATGTTAACAAAGTATATAAATTAATAAATCGTCAAACAAAATTAGCGGATTAATACAATAAAAGCTGGATATATTAAAAATTAGTAATTTGTTTATTATTGTACTTTTTTTGACAAAATTTATTATTGTACTTAACCATTGTAAATATTGCTTAACTAATTGAGTCATCAAGTAAAAATAATGTAAAATTAGGTGTAGATATGACATAACTCTACTATTTAGTAAAAATAAATAAATAAATAACTCTTATATTTAGAGTGAATATCCAAATTCATCTCTTAAAGAAAATGCAACAATCAAAGTAGTTCTTGGAAAACAAAGAATTTCAATTTCGTCCTCAAAGCTCTTAAATGCCGGTAAAATAGTCTCTAGTAAAGATTAAAATATTCATAAAATTTATCAGATAAAACTAATTTAACCAGTAATTGGAACTCATGAGGATCAAGTTGAGATTTTTTATTATTTTTTAGGGATTAAATTGGATAGTACATTTTTTCAAGTACGAATTTGGGTATTCACTTGATATAAGAAACAAATACCACATCCAAGAATGGCGGCAAGACCGCAAAAATAATTTGTAATCATGGTCATTGACAAATTTAATTTAGACTTAATTATACTTTTGGTTCCCCTATTTTCATCCATGTGCGATTTTGATCCCTCTTTTTTTTAGCACATTTGGGCCCCTTATTTTTTTTTTGTTGCAAATCTAATCCTTCAGTCCAATGTCTGTCAACTTTTTCAATGGTTAAAATGATTGAAGGAGAGAAGGAACCATTACTCTAAGTACATAGAACCTACGATTGAGCTTCTCTCTCATCGGCTTCTCTGTTTTAACTTGATTCAGTGGTTCATCTATGACATTTGTTGGTTTCGTCCCTCCTTTCCGGGACCTTCTTTTGGTTTCATCATATGGTCATTTACCAGAGAGCTCAGTCAGAGGTTCTATGTTCTTAAAGTGGTGGTTCCTTTTTGTTGATCATTGAAAAATTGATGAACATTAGACGGAAGGATCGGATTTACAACATTAAAAAAACATGGGTACCAAGTGCTCAAAATAATCTTGAGGAACCAAAGTCGCACATGACCAATAGTAGATGACCAAAAGTGTAATTAAGCCTTTTATTTATTATCAAACATAATGCCAGTCCCATAATAAATTATTAAATTTATTCAATTTAGCACACGGCCCAATTCAGATAAGCTTATTGGGCCATGCTAGCTTAAGTTGAGGAATAAATGACAGGATTTGATTTTAGCACCTCATAAATTACTATTCACACCGCCTTATCTCTCTAATTTTCATTTATTCCGTAAATACCCTTCTTAACCCTAACTATTTATTTCCCTTGCCCATCTAACACACCTCATTCTCAGTTTTTTTTTTCTTCTTCATTCTATTCTCCATCATTCTCCTCTCATCTCTCATTATGCAACACTCCACGCCTCAAGATTCAACCATACCCTTTGCATACCAGGTCTTGTGAAAAGCAGTCGACACGGGTATGTATACTTCTTCGTTAATTTTTGGTTCGTTCTATAGTTAATTTTACTTCCAGAAACTAACTTCCGTAAGTATAAAATTTGTAAATACTTACGAAAACTAATTTCCGTAAGTACACAATTTCCGTAAGTATCTAATTTTCGTAAGTATTTACATATTTTGTCCCGATTTACTTTTTACTTACGGAAACTGTTGTTTCCGCAAGTCTTAAATTATTTTTACTTGAGGAAACAACAGTTTCCGTACGTGGTTTTTTTTTTTTTAAATTATTAATAACTAATACATAATAATTAATATTAATTACTACTAATTTGTTAATATTCATGCTATTTTTTTAAATTTATTTTGTTATTTTTATTGTAATTAGTGTAGGTGGACAATTATGTTAATTTCGATGAAGTAGACATGTCAACTGATATGCCAAATGATGGAGAAACAAGGTTGGATGTCAATGGTTCCCTAAATCAGTTTGGGGATTGTTCTGAAGTATTTACCACTACACAGGTAAATGATTGATAGTTGATTTTTTTTTTTAGTATTGAATACGTAAATATTCAGCATGTTGATTTTTTCATTTACAGGTATTTCCTACTCGGGATGATCTATTGAAATGGGTTCGAGGTGTTGCGATGTAAAATGGATCTGTTGTTGTCATATTGAGATCGGACACGAGCGAAGGGCGTCCAAGAAGGAAGACATTTGTACTGTTGGGTTGTGAAAGGAGTGGAAAGTATAAACCATATAAGAAATAGTTAACTCGCAAGGTTACTGGAACTAGGAAATGTGACTGTCCCTTCACACTAAGAGGAAGACCTTCGAAAAATGATGAAGGAGGGGTGCTGAATTTGGTGTATGGATTTCACAATCATTCTTTAGCAGAAACATTAGTCGGTCATCCATATGCTAGTCGGCTAAACGAGGAAGAGAAGTGTTTGCTTAATGTCATGACAAAGAACATGGTAAAGCCAAAGCCTATTTTAATGACACTAAAGGATCATAATGTGGCTAATGTCACCACAATGAGGCAGGTTTATAATTATAGGAAAAAATATCGGAGGAGAGTTTGAGAGGTCCCAGAACATAAATGCAGAATCTCATGTATTTACTAGATCGTTATCAGTATGTATATTTTCATAGAAGGGACGAGACGACGGATGTTGTAAGAGATATATTTTGGACACATCCAGATGCCGTAAAATTGTTGCATGCTTTCCACATTTTGCTACTTATTTATAGAACTTATAAAACAAACAGGTATCGACTGTCATTGCTTGAGATTGTTGGTGTCACATCCACGGAGTTGAACTACTCCATTGCATTTGCTTATTCGGAGTCCGAGCGAGTTGGTAACTTTATCTGGGCATTGGAGAAGTTAAGAGGACTTATACTAAGAGAAGACGCAGTACCCAAAGTCATTGTGACTGACGAAGACATTGCATTGATGACTGCAAAACTATTTTCCGGCGTCAACAAATTTGTTATGTCAGTTTCATATTGGTAAGAATGTCCAGGCTAAATGCAAGATGTATGTGAGTCCGAGAGAGTCACTGGAGCCGGTGATGGATGCATGAACACTGTTATGGACTCTTCTGACGAGACTGAGTACCCGGATCGTTCATTGAGATTTCAAGATTTTTGTTCACCTTAGCCTGTTTTTTTTTTGTTAAATATGTGAACAAAACGTGATTGATCCCTCACAAGGAAAAATTTGTCAAGGCATGGATTGATCAGGTAATGCACTTGGGAAACACAACACCCAATAGGTATGGTCCACAGTTAGATATGAATTATTTATGGTAAATTATTTTCTGTAATGTTATGTTAATCTTTGTTTACTTATATTTGTTGACAGGGTAGAGTCTGCTCATGTGACATTGAAGTGGATGCTTCAGAATAGCATGGGGGATCTGTTTAAATGTTAGGATGCCATCAACAATATGATCATTTTACAACACACGGAGATAAGGGCCTCAATGGAGCAAAGTCGTACTGTAGTGGGGCACAGATTAAATATCAGGCTTTATAACAAATTGCGGGGATTTGTCTCAAGGAGTGCACTGACTCATATAGCTGACGAGTATGAACGAGTTAAATATATTGGTATTGCCTGGTACTTGACTTACCCACACTGTTAGATTCCTTGTGCATGCAGTCTTGCCTGGTACTTGACTTACCCACACTGTTAGATTCAAGTTATTTCTTGTTACAATATGAAGTTTCATGTTGCATGCTTACTTGTCAGGTACTTGTTGGGTACAATTCCATTGGAGACAGTCCATATTCATTAGAGGTCACTGTGCTTTAGTGATCAAGGTTATGACGAGTCGTGATCAGATGAATCGGTGAAACCTAAGTTTGACACCATACAAAGGCAATATGATCAACTCGATAAATATGGAAAATCTGTTGTGAAGGCAAAACTTCGTGAAATAGCTTACCTGGATACGACTACAATGTGTCCACCTCCGGAAAGGGTCATGCAAGTCAGTCGGCCAAATCTACTAAACACGATCCTTCCTACTTTGAGTATGTTGATGCAATGCAGTTTGTGAAAGATAGCACGTCAGTCATCTCAGTCATCAGTCCAAGAGAAAACACACAAGAAGAAAATGGCGATGTTAGACCAAATACTTGTTAGGCATTTCAGTTTATTATGTTATTTGTTTAAACGTAATAAAGTCCTTAGAATATAAAGCTCTATTTAATAGAATATTAAGTATAAGACTTGATAGTGAGACACTATTAATCAAAAGAGAATTTTATTCTTAAATATCCATAGTCAAGTATTATTATTAATAAGGACAATAATAATACATCGAGACTATTATGTGTGTGGACTGATGACCACTTCTCATGGGTCATGGATATGAGATATCAAGTCACATACATAGGTACACATTAGAGTAATGATATGCTGGATTGACCCGCCGTGAGAACACTACATGGAACGTTATGTGAGTTCCATAAGTAGTTCTCACAGTAACAATGGTGTATGCAATCCTTCGGCCTGAAACCACTACGATCCCTATATGAGAAGTTGTATGCTTTAATACCGTCAAATGTTATCTGTAACAGGATGACTATAAAGTCGGTCATTGGGTACACAACAAGTCATGCACAGGGATGTGAGTGATCTAGATGGGATTTGTCCCTCCTACATAACAAGAGTAATATCTGTGGGGCCCTAGATAGAATGAGACTATAAAATGCATGGCCGTGCTGAAATGAGTCGATATGAGATATTGACCTTATTTAATGTTAAGTCTACTCGGGTATCAAGTGACGTATTATTGAACTATATATACAAGGGTGACACATTCTATGCCTTGTGTTCAATATAGATATAAAGACAAAGGGATAATAATACACATTAACATTGGTCACGGAAATGTTACATCAAATCACTGACTTTCTCATTACTTGGGTAGCAATGATGTGTTGCTAGACACCGCTCATTGTTTATAATATTAAATATGATTTAATATTATTGCCAACGTTATAAGAACCTATAGGGTCACACACTTAGAGCATATTAATCAGAGCTAAAAGAAATTGGGTTAGACCCAAATTTCTATTGGGCCACGCTCATGACAGATGAGCCCAGAAGGGTCAGGTTAAACCCTTTTCCATGCAAGGGGCGCTACCTATAAGTGGTAGTAAAACAGTACTGAGCCGTCACACCATTTTGCTCTGACCGCACTCGGTATACTGTTTGCGTGTAAAAATAAATATACCGCCGTGTCTCCTCTCGCACCTAGCAGTGCTTAGAGGCGCCGTTCTGATTGAACACGTGAGACGTGTTTATCTGTTCTTGTGGACTACATAGAGGCATTGCTGGTTCGTGCAGTGCTCGTGATTTGTAGCGACTCAAATCAAAGGTCTGCGCTCCAAGAGGTAAACTTTCGAAACATGAACCATGACCATTCGCAAGGATTCTTGGTGGGAATTATTCCGATGTGCTTGTTTGATGCACCAATTTCCAACATCCGCAAGTAAAAAGTAAATCGGGACAAAATATGTAAACACTTACTGAAATTAGATACTTACGAAAAATGTGTACTTATGGAAATTAGTTTCCGCAAGTATTTTCAAATTTTATACTTACGGAAGTTAGTTTCTGTAAGTAAAATTAAAAATTAAAAATAACTGCAGAACGAACCAAAAATTAACGAAGAAGTAAACATACCCATGTCGACTGCTTTTCAGAAGACCTGGGATGCAAAGGATATGGTTGAATCTTGACGTGTGGAGTGTTGCGTAATGAGAGATAGGAGGAAAATGAGGAATAATAGAATGAAGAAAAAAATTAACTGAGAATGAGGTGTGTTAGATAGGCAAGGGAAATAAATAGTTAGGATTGAGAAGGGTATTTACGAAATAAATGAAAAATAAAGGGATAAGGGGGTGGGAATAGTAATTTATGTGGTGCTAAAATTAAATCCCGAAACTAAGAAGGAGGAACTCACTCGAGAGTCGAGAGTAGCCCAACCCATTAGAGCACTTTTAAGCCACGACTTTTTTTTTATAAAAAAATTGTGGTGAATCACGACCCCATTCTTTACTTCTTGGTGAAAAGGAAGAAGGTTCAAATAAAACACCCACAGTAATTGTTTATTTTGTTGTTAATAAATAAATTGTGAACTTTTCCTTTTTAATATAATAAAATGGAGAAGGCTAACAACTCGTTAAGGAACTAATAAAAGAAATGTTTCATGAAGAATTGATATATTTAATATTTTAAAAGATGAAATATTTAATTTTTCAATAAAAAATTACTATTTTTGATTTCTTAAAGAGTATCCTAAGGACACTCGTTAGCATGACCCTAATAAAATTTAGGATGAGAGGATGGTGCCCCAAATACGTTGTGAACTTATTAATACATCATTTATTTATCAACTATAAATAATTTATTTATTAAATAAAAAAAACCTAAAAACCATTTATTAATGTGATTGAATGGGTTTGATAAAAAGGCGTGATTGAATGGAGAGTTTTGAATTTCATATTATATAAAATTTCATCTGAGTAGTCACTACTTTAGATATGAAAAGGTAAAGTGCTGAGCAACTCACAAACAGGTCTAATACTTATTTTGGTTTAATGCAAACCTATCTTTTGAACGAGTTAACCAATGCCAAATTGCCAATAATTTTGGTATTAAGGAAAAAAGAAATTATAGAATCGATCAGGATATTCATATCCAAACAAATACAAAAGAAAATTAAAAATCGAACAAAATAGATGTTTATTCGATTTTTTTGGATCTTATTATGTGAAAACAAATCGGATTTATTTTTGGATTCTTTTTTTTTAAAAAAAACAAAACCAAACAAAATCTTTGTCATTTTATGTTTTGTTTGGTTTAGTAAAGAAAATGAAAAAAGAGAACATGAAAAGAGAGAAGATGAAAAGAGTGAAAAAATAGTGTAAAAAATAATAGATTTTGAGGGTTGCTTGGTATGAGAACATGAAAGAAAATAGGAGAGAAGTTAAAAAAGTTGAGAAATAATATATAAAATGACATTAATGCCCTTCTTAAAAAAGCTAATATATTACTAGTAAAAAAATTAATATATTAATTTTTTTGTCAAATCTTAAATATCTAATAATTAAATAAATATTTTTATGAATATATAAAAAAAATTATATCGCTATATTTATAAGGTTAAAGTAATACTTTGGTCCCTATATGTGATACGAATTCTCGATTTGGTGTATATACATAAAAATTTATTAAAATGATCCCTATACGCATAAAAAGTCCCCATTTGGTTCCTGCCGTACAAAATTTTAGGGACTGATTTGATAATTTTTGCTCGTATAGGGACCAAACGAGTAATATATGGGGACCAAATGAGGACTTTTTGTATGTATAAGAACCATTTTAATAATTTTTTATGTATAAGGACCAAATCGAAAATTCACATCACGTATAAGGACCAAAATATTACTTTAACCTATTTATAATAAATATTATTAAAATATTATTTTTGCTACCCCTCAAGTTAACTCGTTAACCCACCCCCATAACCCCTTCCCCCTGACCCCTCACGCTCCCATTGCAGATCCGCGAAGGAGACACGATTGAGGCGAAGTGCGAGCATAGGCGTAGACGGAGCAACAACGTGGTTGCTGATGGCGGTGGACGTGGTCGGTCACGGTATTCTGGTGTTTGTCTAGTCTGGGTGATTGTTCTGCCATGTCTGTTGAGAGAAGGGAAGCTTTCTGTTTCTGACTATGGTGGAAAGGGTAGAACTTGAAAATGACTAGTTTCTTCTCTAACGCATGGTTTGGATAGGGTGATTTTGGGGAGAGGGAAACGGGGGAGAGGGAAGTAGACGAGAAAAAGGAAGGTACGTGTGTTTGGATGAGGAGAGAAAATAGGAGAGGGAGAAAAAAGATAGGTGGGATCCTACACAAAATAAAATCTCTCCAAAAGTGGAGACACAACTTATGGAAGTGGGAGAAAAAAATTAAATCCCAAATTTATCCTTTTATTTTTATGAGTGATATAAAATTATTATTATTGTTATAAGGGTAAAAATGTTATTGTATTAAAATATAATTTTTCTTTTTCTTGAACTTCTCTTCTTTTTGTGTAAATTCAAAGAATCTAAAAATATACTCATTTTTTATTCATTTTCTCTTCTCTCTCACTTCTCTCTTCCCTACTTCACACAAACAAAGCATAAATGTTCATTTTCTTAGGAGGAAAAAATTGGTGGATCCCACATCATTTTTTCTCTCTTTCTTCCTTTTCTCTTTGTAGCCAAACAAGATAAAATTGCTTTTTCTCTTCAAATCAAGGTTTTCAAAATCGGACCGGTCATTGAATCGGAAGACATCGGTTTAAGGTTCAATGGTCCAACCGCGGTTGAACCGTGGTTGAACTAATTATATATATATATATATATGTATATATAATATAATTATATATATATATATATATATTATATATATATATAATATAATATTATATAATATATACAATAAAAAAAATTTAACCAATTGTATAATTCATCTAAGAATATAAAATATTAAAATCCATTCAACACTATATGACTTATCCTCACGGTATACTTTTAAGTAAACTCTTGGTGGGATAATATGTAACCCACTCAACATAGTATGTGTATAGCCTTGGTTGGATAACTAGATTCTGACCTCACCCTCACAATATTGTGCTATCCTTGTGTAACAACCTGTTTTTAATTACGATGTCTTAACAGTAAAAATATATTTATTTATATTTTAATTGAGACTTAGGAAATGATTTTGGAGAAAACAAAATCATATATGGAACTTACTCTACGGTAGGAAGATCTGGTTAAAATTTGGGTTTGAAACTCAGACGGAAACCGGTCTGCGTTTTTTTAACTAACAGTATAATTTTATACTGACAGAAAACCCTAATTTGGCCCGAAAACTGAAATTGTAGATTCTTTTTATATTTTGTCCGTGAGGAAGTCTACTTTCCGAATTTCTGATCAGAAATAAAATATTATGTTTATTCGGATGAATTTTAGTAAAAGTTCGAACGGAAAACAGTCGGTGTTTTTACTGACAGTAAGATTTTAATGATCAGAAAACTTAATTTTTACTCGTGAACGAAATGGTTTATGTTTAAATCATAATTCCAATGGTTAGTTTGAAAATTTTCTGTCGAAAACGAAATATTACGCTTTTATACAGGCGGGCGTAAAACCCTAATCGGGAAACCGACGAAGTCGAGAATGGAGGTACAGAGACAAAACCGGACACCAGAGGAGCTGAGTCATGGGATGAGTCACCACCATGACTCACCAAGCATTTATGAAGTATTAAATGCAAACTTAGGTGAAATGACCAAAATGCCCTTTTAGCTTAACCTAACCAAAGTTAGATTTTAACCATGGTTAAGGAACCATGGTTAGTTTGTGTGGTCTAAAATCAACCACACCTCCATCAAATGTGAGCCACATATTATTAACCATGATTAGCCAAAATAACCTTAGTTAAGTTAATTATTAACTGGCTAAGCTTATATTAATTAAATAATCACAAAACCCATTAATCTAAAAGTTAAAAACCAAACAAGGCCTAAGATTTCCCCTATAAAAGCCCTCAAAACCGTGGCCTCCCCTCACTATTTCACTCATCTTCTTCATCTTCTTCATTTTTCTTCATTTCTTCACAAATCAGCAAAACTCCATTTTCTTCTTCAAGAGCTCCAAGTACTTCCATTGAAGCACTTGTCAAGATCATAATCTTTTCTCCATATTCTTCATACACTTGAGGTAACATGATCATCTCATCTCTTGTTTAAGCTTTTGTTCTTCATATTTCATAGTTTTCCATTTCTAGATCTAGAACTTGTAACAATTCTAGAAAATTGTAGAAAAATAATAAAAATGTGAAACCAATTTCTATGATCTAGTTATGATCCCTACTTTCTTTATCCAAGAGCATGTGATCAAAATCATTTTCCTTCCCTATTTTCTAAATGAGGCCGAAACTGAGTGTAAAAGTGGTTTTCATGTTTTGTTGTTTTGTTTGAAAGTTAGTACTTGATTTAAGTTCTATAATACTTATATAGCTTAAATCCAAGAGCTTAGGTTCAACAAAAATCCCTAGCCTAATTTTCTTATAGAGGCCGAAACCCTAACATAAAAGGGTTGAAAAGTTTTTGATTGAATTGTGAAAGCAAATGCTTGATTCATGCTCTCTAACACTCTAAGATCATTTATCTAAGAGATTAAGTTGATTTGGAAAATCCTAGCCTATTTTTCTATGTGAGGCCGAAATTCAATTAAATAGAGCTTGGAATATTTTGTTCATGTTTTCAAGTTATAGAAATTTATCTATGCTACCTAGGACCTAAGTAATTAGTATCCAAAAGCTTAGGTTGAGAAAAGAACTTTAACCCTCATTTGGATGAGTTGGCCGAACCTGGTACCATATGTCCATATTTAGATTGTTGATTCATTTGTTTTCTTGTTGATTTGGTTGAAGGTGGTTTTGTTAACTCGTGGCGGGATAACGAGGATCGTCGTTTTCGTGTTTTCGGTGATAACTCTGGTGGGAGAAAGAACCATTCCATCGTCGGAACCGATAAGTAGTATATAATTTATAATAATGGCGTAGGGCGACCTAAACCCTACTAGTAGTCGAGTAATCGACAAGACCAAAATCCCATTGGAAGACTTTTCTGTAAAACCAATGGTGATTCGGGGATTGTAGGTTTATCGACATTAAGTTGATTTTAAGTATTTGAGGATGTTTTATGTTATCAAATTTACTGTGATACGCTGGTTGAGGTATTCCATCTGCATGTGACGTATTATTGCGGTGTTTGAATATTTATGATATTGAGGATGTTTAGTGTATGTCACGGTCGTGATGGTTGTCATGGTCAGGCCGTGACAGGTTCTGTTTTGTAGAATTCTTGCATTTGTTGTCTGTCACGGCCGTGACAGAATCTGACTTTGTTATTTATTTGATTTGATTATTATGGGTTGGTTGTGATAAATTGCCTTATATGATATTGAGATATTTGAATATTCTGTTGATTAATGTGTTATGCATGATCTGCCTGGGTTTAATCCTATGCTTAGATGATTTTAAGCAAAGATATATGTTGTTCGGGAGATAAATTTGGGTGAGAGTTTTGAATATGAATTAGAGGTGCCTCGCCATTATTTTATAGAAGTGATGTGATATAGAATGTAAGTGGAGGTTATGAGGAAAAGCTTGAGGTACTAGGTTGTTATTGATAAAAGTCAGTGAGAATCATATGTTGCATTGTTGTTCATAACCGTGTATTTGAGATACACGAGGTCCGAAGTTCTCGTGGACCGTTCCAAATTAGAAGTTAAGTTGTGCAACTATAGTGTCATTGCTATGCATGAGCACCCTTGACAGAGTGAGAGAGAAAACCAGGGTGTGCACCGACGGTACTGTGCAGCTATAGTGTCATTGCTTTGCATGATCATTCTCACCATGGATGAGAATGTGCACCGGCGTTGGGAACGCATCACTTGGATGACTGACTGACATTCCTAACGAGGGATGTGTGAGAGGATTAGCAGTGGCCACGTCAGCATAAAGGTTTAGTTGCATGAGTTGGAGGGTAGAGGATGATGTTATAAAGTATGGATGATTGTAAATTGTGAGTGATGAATGTTTAGGACTATTATTGTATTATATGCTATGAATCTTTTCCGCTTATGATGATAGAACTGTTTCTTATCTCCCTATTTCTGTATTTTGTGTATGTCTACTTTGTTACGTCAGAATACCAGATGGACGATTATGTTACTGAGGAGATGGATGGAACCCTAAACGAGACGGAGGTGGTTGAGGAGTTGAATGACGTTCTGTATGAAGCTGACGCTGAAGAACAACCTACTGATCCTAATAATGTAGCATAGTAAGTTTAGGGCCAGTGGGTCATATAAGACGTTTTTATTTTCCGTTAGTTATAAGCAGTTGTATAAATAAGTACCTGTGTGGAATCCTACTGAGAGGATACCCTAAACAGTGTTATGCAAAATAAAGGATAATTATGTGTGTATTTATGTACTATAGTTTTGGTGTGTTTTATATTTGCAGAAGTTATATGATTATTAATTAAGTTTTAATTTTTACGTATTTTCAACAATAAGCGCGCGATTAAGTTAATAAATAATAAGGTTCTAATTTAATAATACAATGGGGCACAACGGGGTGTCTAATTTGGTGGTATCAGAGCAGTTCGATTCTAATCAGACTGTGAGGTCTAGGATATTGTTACTGGCCGTGTCTAGTTGAGTCCACATCGGATTTTAACTATGCTTAGAAGATGGGTAGTGTGTCCGAATCCGATGCGATAATTAACATTAGTGTGGCATATGGTATTTATATACTTGTCTATGTGGTATTATATGTCATACTGATAAGAGCGAATGATTTCTTTTACAGAATCATGGCTCGTGGAAGAGGACGTCCGATCGACAATGATGACAGAACTCCTGAAAGAATTGTCGGAGCTAACAATGTGGAAAATAATCATACCGGGAGTGGAGGAGAGTCATATGAGACTCAAGATACCATGGAAAACATAGTTACTGCTCTGTTATTACAAACACAGCAGAATGCCGAGATGCTGCAGATGAACAAAGAACAACAGGAACAACAGAAGCTGCAGCAGCTGAAGATGCCGGAATGACTACTTTCCTGAAAGGGAAGCCACCCCAATTCCGAGGAGATTATGATCCAGAGAAGGCAGAATGGTGGGTACAAGAGATCGAGAAGATATTCGATACCATACGCTGCAGAGAGGATAGGAAAGTGACGTATGATACCTTCATGCTAACTGGAGGAGCAGAGTTTTGGTGGAGAGGCAAGCGAAGACTGCTGGATGCCGAAGGCAGAGTTATCAACTGGAAGCTGTTTAGTGACTGCTTCTTTGAGAAGTATTTTCCGCGTCTAGTTCGACGCGAGAAAGAAAGGGAATTCATGAGTCTCAAACAAGGCAACATGACTGTTGGTGATTATGCATCACGATTTGAGGCTCTGATTAAGTATTCTGAATTTTATCAGAGATTCCCAGATGAAGATTGGCAATGTAGAAGGTTTGAGGAAGGACTCCGACATGAACTCCAGAGGGCTATAGTATCTCTCGATATCCAGAGTTTTTCAGAGCTGTTGGAAAGATGCAGTGCGATCGAAAGCATAGATCAGAGGCTGGCTAATGAGCAGAGACAATTGAGGATTGGAGGTCCTACTCGATCGGATTTTCAGAAGCGAGGAGGTAGTAACTCTCAATGGAGATAGAGACCATATGCCCGACCAGTGCTGACACCAGCACCAATGATTGGAGCTGGTCAACAACAGCAAGGCTTAGCTTGTTTCAGATGCGGAGGACCACATTATCTTAGAGACTGCATGGAGTGACCTAATTGTTTTCACTGTGGGAAAATAGATCATATGGCCCAAGATTGCAGACATCAGGCTAAGCAACAGCCGATAGCTGCAGGTAGAGGAAATGGAGGCAATAGGGGTGGAGGTGGAAGAGGAGTCATAACAGCAGGACAACAGGGAGCAAGACCTCAGGCCACTGGAAGAGTGTTTACCGTGAGGGGAGCTGAATCCTCTCAATCTGCTGATCTTATATAAGGTATGTGTTTGATAGTTGGTAGACTCTCGTATGTGTTATTTGACTCAGGCGCTACGCATTCATTTATTTTGTATGAGTGTGTGGATCAATTAAAATTAACTGTTTCTCAATTACCTTATACCCTTACAATATCTACTCCAACTAGTAATCCTTTGACTACTATGTTTATTTGTTTACAGTGTCCTATAGTTGTTGAGAATAGGACATTTATTGTAGACCTTGTCTGTTTGCCTATGCAACAGATAGATGTTATTCTTGGCATGGATTGGCTTTCGGCTAACCATGTAATGCTAGACTGTTCTAGTAAGACCTTATCATTTCTTGAGTCTTCTAGTATAGTCTCTGCCAATGAAGGAGTATCCATGAGGAGTGACGATTCTCGGTAGTACGTGATGCTGTTCGCGGTGGAAACTATTGAGACTCCTAGTATAGATTCTATGCCTATTGTGAGAGAGTTTCCTGAAGTTTTCCCTCCCGACGTTCCAGGTTTACCACCAGAACGAGAAGTGGAATTCACCAATATATCTTGTACCAGGGACAGGACCTTCTATGGCGCCTTATCGGATGTCGCCTATAGAATTGGCGGAGTTGAAGAAACAGTTGGATGACATGTTGGGAAAAGAGTTCATAAGGCCGTGCGTTTCACCATGGGGAGCTACGGTGTTGTTTGTTAAGAAGAAAGATGGAAGTTCTAGGTTGTGCACGGATTATAGACAGTTAAACAAGGTAACAATTAAGAATAAGTATCAGTTGCCTAGGATAGATGATCTGATGGATCAATTGAAAGGAGCACCAGTATTTTCCAAGATTGATCTGAGATCTGGATACCATCATATTAGAGTAAGGAATGAAGATATACTCAAAACAACTTTTAGGACAAGGTATGGACATTACGAGTATTTAGTTATGCTGTTCGGTGTGACTAACGCACCAGCAGTGTTCATGGATTATATGAACAGGATATTTAGACCGTTCCTGGATAAGTTTGTTGTTGTATTCATCGACGACATCCTTAACTATTCTCGTACATGGGAAGACCATGAGAAACATTTAAGGATGGTGCTGCAAGTTCTGAAGGATAGGCAACTTTATGCTAAACTTTCCAAGTGTGAGTTTTGGATAGAAGAAGTCCAATTTCTTGGACATGTGATCAACAAGGAAGGTATAGCAGTAGATCCAACAAAGGTTGAGGCAGTTCTTAAATGGGAACGACCTAAGTCAGTAAGTGAAGTACGAAGTTTTCTAGGGTTAGCTGGATATTATCGGAGGTTTATAGAGGGTTTCTCGAAGATTGCGTTGTCTATGACACAGTTGACGAGGAAAAATACAGCTTTTGTAAGGACGGACAACTGTGAGCAGAGTTTCCAACAGCTGAAGGAAAGGTTAACTACATCACCTGTGTTGACTTTACCGGATCCATTAGGACAGTTTGACGTATACTGTGATGCATCATACCAAGGTTTAGGTTGTGTTCTAATGCAAGACGGAAGAGTTGTGGCTTATGCTTCCCGACAATTGAGAATTCATGAGAGAAACTACCCGACTCATGATTTGGAATTAGCAGTCATAGTGTTCGCATTAAAAATATGGTGACACTTTCTGTATGGAGTAAAATTTAATGTTTACAGTGACCATAAAAGTCTGAAGTATCTGTTCGACCAAAAGGAATTGAATATGAGATAACGAAGATGGATGGAGTTTATCAAAGATTATGAGTTTGATTTACTATACCATCATGGGAAGGTGAATGTGGTAGCGGATGCCTTGAGTAGGAAATCATTGCATGTGTCCGCAATGATGGTTAAAGAGTTGGAATTACTGGAACAATTCATAGATTTGAACTTAAGAATGGAGTTGGTTCAGGATAAAATTTGCTCAGGTATGATCACTATCAGTAGTGATTTTATGAGAGATCTTAAGGATAAACAGGCTCAGGATCTATATATACAGGAGATAAGTAGAGGTATAGATGAGGGTAAAATTTCTGAGTTTAGTAGAGAAACAAATGGTGTACTGAGGTTTAGGGATAGAATATGTGTTCTAGAGGATTTAGCACTTAGGAAGGTGATATTAGAAGAAGCACATAAGAGTAAGTTGAGTATTCATCATGGATCCACTAAAATGTATCAGGATTTAAAGAAATTGTTTTGGTGGACGAGGATGAAGAAAGAGGTAGCAGAGTATGTTTTATCTTGCCTGGTGTGTCAGAAAGCTAAGATAGAGCATCAAAAGCCGGCGGGTTTATTGCAATCATTAGATATCCCAGAATGGAAATGGGATAGTATAGCTATGGATTTTGTGGTTGGATTACCACGAACTCCTAAGAGACATGATGCGATTTGGGTTATCATTGATAGGTTGACGAAGTGTGCTCACTTCTTACCTATGGGTGAGAGCTATAGTTTAGAGAAGTTGACCCAAATATACATCAAAGAAGTTGTTATGTTGCATGGTGTGCCATAGAGCATTGTTTCAGACCGAGATCCTAGATTTACATCTAGATTTTGGAAACGGTTGCACCATGCTTTAGGGACCAAGTTGAGGATGAGTTCTGCTTATCATCCCCAAATGGATGGACAGTCAGAAAGGGCGATTCAATCATTGGAGGACCTTTTAAGAGCTTGTGTTTTGGAACACACTGGAAGTTGGGATGAGTTCTTGCCATTGATTGAATTTACTTACAACAATAGTTTTCACGTAGTATAGGGATGGCACCATATGAGGCTTTGTATGGTAGGAAGTGTAGGACCCCGTTATGTTGGTATGAGATTGGTGAAAATCAAGTCTTGGGTCCAGATGTGGTGCAACAGACTACAGAACAAGTTAGGAAGATAAGGGAAAATATGAAGGAAGCACATGATAGGCAAAGGAGCTATAGTAACAAGAGAAGGAGACCTTTAGAATTCCAGGAGGGTGATCACGTGTTTTTGAGAGTCACTCCGAAGACCTGAATTGGCAGGGCTATCAAAACTAGAAAACTTACTCCTAGATTCATCGGACCTTTCCAGATTCTTCGAAGGATTGGTCCAGTAGCTTATCATATTGCTTTACCACCTAACCTTGCTAAACTTCATGACGTCTTTCACGTTTCTCAGTTGAGAAAATATTATCCTGATCCTTCACATGTTATTGAGTCTGAGTCTATACAACTGCGAGAGAATCTAGAGTATGAGGCTCTACCTGTAAGGATAGCAGATAAAGAGATTAAGGAGCTTCGTGGTAGACAAATTCCTTTGGTTAAGGTAATATGGGATGAAACTACTAGAGATGCTACTTGGGAGCGTGAAGCAGATATGCAACAACGATATCCATAGCTTTTCTGAGGTATGTAAATTCCGAGGACGAAATATTTTTCTAAGAGGGGTAGTAATGTATCAGCCTGTTTTTAATTACGATGTTTTAACAGTAAAAATATATTTATTTATATTTTAATTGAGACTTAGGAAATGATTTTGGAGCTAACAATGATGAAAATAATTGTCGGAGCTAACAATGTGGAAAATAATCATACCGGAAGTGGAGGAGAGTCATCTGAGACTCAAGATACCATGAAAAACATAGTTACTGCTCTGTTATTACAAACACAGCAGAATGCTGAGATGCTGCAGATGAACAAAGAACAGCAGGAACAACAGAAGCTGTAGCAGCTGAAGATGCCGGAATGACTACTTTCCTGAAAGGGAAGCCACCCCAATTCCGAGGTGATTATGATCCAAAGAAGGCAGAATGGTGGGTACAAGAGATCGAGAAGATATTCGATACCATGCACTGCAGAGAGGATAGGAAAGTGACGTATGCTGCCTTCATGCTAACTGGAGGAGCAGAGTCTTGGTGGAGAGGCAAGCGAAGACTGCTGGATGCCGAAGGCAGATTTATCAACTGGAAGCTGTTTAGTGACTGCTTCTTTGAGAAGTATTTTCCGCGTCCAGTTCAACGCGAGAAAGAAAGGGAATTCATGAGTCTCAAACAAGGCAACATGGCTGTTGGTGATTATGCATCACGATTTGAGGCTCTGATTAAGTATTCTGAATTTTATCAAAGATTCCCAGATGAAGATTGGCAATGTAGAAGGTTTGAGGAAGGACTCCGACATGAACTCCAGAGGGCTATAGTATCTCTCGATATCCAGAGTTTTCCAGAGCTGGTGGAAAATGCAGTGCGATCGAAAGCATAGATCAGAGGCTGGCTAATGAGCAGAGACAATTGAGGATTGGAGGTCCTACTCGACAGGGTTTTCAGAAGCGAGGAGGTAGTAACTCTCAAAGGAGACAGAGACCATATGCCCGACCAGTACAGACACCAGCACCAGTGATTGGAGCTGGTCAACAGCAGCAAGGCTTAGCTTGTTTCAGATATGGAGGATCGCATTATCTTAGAGACTGCATGGAGCGACCTAATTGTTTTCACTGTGGGAAAATAGATCATATGGCCCGAGATTGCAGACAGCAAGCTAAGCAACAGCCAATAGCTGCAGGTAGAGGAAATGGAGGCAATAGGGGTGGAGCTGGAATAGGATTCATAATAGCAGGACAACAGGGAGCAAGACCTCAGGCCACTGGAAGAGTGTTTACCGTGAGGGGAGCTGAATCCTCTCAATCTGCTGATCTTATACAAGGTATGTGTTTGATAGCTGGTAGACTCTTGTATGTGTTATTTGACTCAGGCTCTACGCATTCATTTATTTCGTATGAGTGTGTGGATCAATTAAAATTAACTGTTTCTCAATTACCTTATACCCTTACAATATCTACTCCAACTAGTTATCCTTTGACTACAGTCTTCTAGTTCTCGCTGTCACCCATTAAATCAAAGATGAAGTAGGCGAGAGGTGGAGAAGAGAGTAGGAATCAGAGGAGAGCAAAATGGATAAAATGTAGAGGCAAGATTAGTGGCACACTAACTGAAGCAGAAACAAGATGAGCAGTGGACCATGTCTTCTTCTTTTGCTGCTTGCTGGTAGGTATCCATAGAAATTGAGCACTTGCAGTTATAAGGTATAAGAGCCCACACCAACAAGAGTAGATCAGGAGGGTGAAAGGAGTGGCTATAAAATCAAAGTGTGTGAAATGATGAATCATTACCATGGTTAATTTTGTGAACCGGTCCAAACCGTTAAGCCACCGGTTTTGTCCGGTTTTGTTGGTTTAGTACCGGTTCAGCCGGTTTGAGTCCGGTTACGGTTTTAGGGTAGTTCTGGACCGGACACTTATCCTGTTCCCGGTTAAACAGGTTGAACCGGCCGGTCCGGTCCGATTTTGAAAACCTTGCTTCAAACTCTATCCTGTCATTTTCTTTTTTATCTTCTTCCGCTCTACCAAAAAGAGGCTTAAGGTCAACTTGAGATTTCATTCTATTCTGAACTCTTTGCACGTGGTACTTAAGCTGCCTTATAGCTTCATCCATATCCTTCAACTCTCTCTCTCTCTCTAAACAGTCTCCCCTTGTTTCCCTTAGTAAAACCCAAGTCACCACATGTTGTGGTCCGCCATAAACAGCCTCAAAATGAGTGGTTCTCGTGGATGCATGAAATACAGTATAGTATCTATAATTAATATAAATCAAGACTACTCCCAAGGAAAGTTTTTACAGGTGTCATCTTCTCATGCAATGTCTTCTTATGTACTCCTCTCTTTGACTTTCTAATTTGGGTAAGTTTTCCTAAAGTTATGGATGACAGCTAATTACATCACTCTTTTTATTTTATAAATAATTCTTATTTTTTATATGGGGTTTCACGTTTTTATTGCACCCACACCCGTCAGCTACTTTTTCATCTTTTTCTTTCCTTCTCCTGTTTTGGATGTCTTGGGAGGAAGAGAGAAATTAATTTTGAATTCCAATGTTAGCTACTTTAAAGTTTAAACCTTTCAGATTTCTCCATCTAATTAATCTTCATTTCTCTTTCATTTTTCCCGAGATAAGGAATCATTAATGACAGTTGATTTTATTTCAAATTTTAAAATTTAAATAATCCCATTGTTCCAATGCATTATAAATGCTATTATAGTGTTCCAATGCAATAAAAATCGTATAAAAAAAGTTTCCCTCCATTCAAGCACTCTTCACACCTTTCCATCTATTTTTCCCCATTTCCCATAGATAGCTTCATTCTGATCCTTATCTCCACCCTTTTCTCTATCTCTTTATTTCAAACCTTTCCTTTAATCCTTTTTTTTTTCGTTTCTTCTCATCGGTCATCGGTTTTATTCTCCTTTTCTCCTTCAAGACTACCACCGCTACCAGGACGTCGTCGCCGCTCAGCCACTGTATTCTCCATCGAGCTTCTCTCCCGCCTTCATGCGCTCTCTCTAAGGGAACCCAAAAGATATTGTGTGGGTTTTCGGAAAAGCAAAGTAACATCTTTCTCTATCTTCAAATCTTCTGCATCTTCAAGCTCCGGCCATGGCATCTAGATCATCCGGTGACAACTATTTCAGAACATGTGTCTCAGACTCTGGAAAAAGAAAGTTTAGGTTTTAGGATGTTATCATTTTTAGCCAAAATTAAAAAAAAAAACATATTGATGATGGAGGAATTAATATTTGTTATTAGTTTCTATTGCTAATAATATTTGTTTCTATTTTTTTTTGGACAATTTCTATTTGTTCTTAGCAAGTGGAATGTGAAACGGATTCGCTTGACACTGTGCAGCTGATGAACCAGAGAATGAATCAAGAGTTCCATACATTAGGAACTGATACAACGGCCATGTCGTCAGTGTGCTACTTGGACATTTTGGTTAGAGGCCTCCCATGACATGGGGTCTATGTTGCTGAGGTATGAGTTTGGTCCTTTGTTCTTTCGTTAGGCTTCCTTTTCTGCTTTTGCTTTTTGTGTTTTTTTTTGTCTCTTTATCAAAATAAAAAGTTTCTATTGCAATTCCCTTCATCCTTTTACGATTTTTGATTTATATCTATTAATATTAGTTTCTTTTTTGGTTTACTATTAATATTAGTTTCTATTATAAAGAAAAAGTTTTTTTTTTGTCTCCGTACAATGTTATCTCTTATCAATAGAGTGAACTGATCTGTAAAGTGTTTTAATGCAAGTCAAACCAATATTCTGAGTATTCTCCAGAGGCAGTGATGAAGGTTGCAAGGGCTGGCTCTGAATCATATGAAGAAGCAAAGCTATCAGATTAATTTTGTGATTTTGATGGCATTATCCTAAAGCATGTGAAGTGTTTTGCCCTGACATATTATTTAACCTAGCTATGATCTTAATTTTGCACCATTTCTTTGTTTTTTATTCAATTTTCTTTTTACCAGCATAAGTACGGTTTTATATATTTTTTTTAATTTTCTCATTTTCTTTTACCCACCCTTTTATTTTTATGTCTGTTTTTTGCATCTCTCATTGAGTTTGCAGTACTCGAAATCTTGGGAAGCTGACATTTTTAAGTTTTTGATTTTTTTTCACACATTGAAATTCAAAAATACTTTCATTTATTGGAGCAATTCAATGCAATTGGACGGTACCTTTTGTTTTTCGAGGTCGGTGTACTATTAACAATGGGCATTCAATGTCTTTCTTTTTCCCAAAATCCAAAACCCTGAACTGCATTTATCTATTATTCCCAAATACCTGGTTTATTGAAATTTGAATTTGAAAGTCCTTTTATAATTTCTCCTACCTACTCAATTGAATTAGGCGTGAATCACCTGTGAGGCTCCAACCATATTCAAATTGGATGTAGATTATTTCTCTTCCAATTTGATAAGTGATTCTCACCCATCTGCCCTGTAATTTGTTATTTATTTGGACATTGTTAGCTTCAAATGATCTTACTCTCTTTTTGTTAATTTAGACTGATTTCTTATTGATATCTATTATATTTTTGAATCTTTTGATGAATATTTGGATATAGTAGGATAAGACTTCAACTCTAAATTATTATAGGTGACTGATCCACTTTCATTATCAAATTTTGTGCCATTTGAGGTGAATTGTTGATTGAAGAGTTCATGCTGGAATCCAATTGTTAGCTTGATAGCTATGTGATAATTTTCTTCCTTGGATTAATGAAAGAATTTTAATGGTTGTAGTATTTATATTTTCATGGGTAAAGTCATGTTAATTTCCTATGTGATGATTGAATGTTGGTTCCTTTAGTTTCATATGTTAGTTGCTTCACATTTTTTCAATTTGGCATGTCATTGAACTTGAAAAAACATTAGCTTAAGAGGATGAAAAATACAAATATTTAGAATAGCTTGACTACTATTGTCTATATTGACTATATATTTTAATTTATAATCATCTTGCTCTGTATTTGTTAATTTGGTCTGATAAATGATTCTCATCCATTTTCGTTGTAATTTGTTAATTAGCTAGACATTGTAATAGCCTGATTTTAATTATGATGTTCAATCGGTTAAAATATAACTAATTATATTTTAATATGAGAATTAGAAAGTGCTTTTGAATAAAATAAAATATTACGCGTAGTCTACTTAATGGTAGAAGGTTATGGTAAAATTTTGGGTTGAAAATTCGGACGAGCCTCGGTGTGCGTTTTCACTGACAGTACAAGTTTATTGAGCAGAAAATCTAATTTTGAATCGTGAATGAAACGGTTAGTGTTTTTGTGATGTTTTGTATGATATTGGAAATTTTCAAAAATTTGAGTTCGGAAATAAAATATAATATTTATTCCGAACGAAATACGATCGGAAACTTGAATCAGATACGCAATGAAGCATAAAAGGGAGCCCAAAAGAAGTGAAGTGACTTGGTGGGATGTGATGGACATGGGTTATGACACACTCCAAAAGTGTAATCATCATACTTTTCAAATTATATCATATTATATTCTAAAAACCTATTTTTCTCTCTCTTCTTCAACCAAACAAGGCATAAGCCAAAACTTGGCCATCAAGACTTGCTCCTTCCTTCTCTTTCACGCCCACCTCACCTCTCCCTCTATAAATACCCATTTCATTTTTTCTTCATCACTTTCTTACTTCACTTTCTCATTTTTAAGTTTCTAACACTTAAAGTTTTCATTTTTACTTAGATTCAAGTTTCAAGTTCTTCATACGTTTTCTTTCTAGTTTCAAGGGTAACCCTCTCATACTCTTCTATTTCAAGTTTTACACTTATTTCACGAGTTTACTTTATGTCTTCTTAAAATGTTCTTAAAGCTCTTTTAACTTCTAAAATCTCTAGAAAATTGTATAAAACTCCGTTTAAGTTGAAACCAATTTCTATGGACTTCTATTAATCTCTACTTTCATATTCTAAGAGCTTGTATCAAACAAACATTTCTAACCTATTTTTCCAAGTATGGCCAAAACTATGAATTAGTGGCCTAGGAAGTTTTGTTTCAACTTTTTGAAAGATGATCATGTATTTGAGATTCTAGATACCTCTTGATATTAAATCTAAAGTATTGGAAAGTTTAAAGATTTCTAGCCTATTTGTCCTATAATGGTCGAACCTATGATGGTTGTGAACCTAGGATGTTTTGTTTTCATTTTTCAATATGATCATGGACTTGAGCACCTTAATACATTTGGATGCTAAGTCTAAGAGATTGGAAAGTTTAAAGATTTCTAGCCTATTTATCCTATGATGGCCGAACCTATGATGGTTGTGAACCTAGGATATATTTTTTTCATTTTCCAATATGATCATGGACTTAAGCTCCTTAATACATTTGGATGCTAAGTTTAAGAGATTGAAAAGTTGGAAATTTCTAGCCTACTTATACTAAAGAGACCGAAACCCTAACATAAAAGGGGTGAAAGGTTTTGATTGATTTGTGAAATCTAACAATTGATTCATACTCTTTAATACTCTAAGATCATTGATATAGGAAATTGTGTTGTTTTGAAAACCCTAGCCTATTTTGTAATACAAGGCCGAAACCTACCTGATGAGTGTGATTTCACCTCATATTTCCTTGACATTTTGCATGCATTTTAATATATTTTAGGCACATTTAATTTGATTCTTTGTTAGTTTTTACCTTGGAACGGGTAAGGCAGTTTTGTGGTGCTTGTGTGTAGGAATTGAAGATTAAAACGCTCAAGATCAGTTATATTGGAGCTTGCTTGAGGATGGAGCTTGAAAAGCAAGAAAATGAGACAAATAGAACTGATCACGGCCTAGCCGTGATGGCCATCACGACCATGATCGAGTGGAGCTGAAAAGAAATAATGGAAAAGTCAGAGCTGGTCACGGCCTGGCCGTGATGTCCATCACGGCTGTGACATGCCAACTGAACCAGACCCTCACAGGCAGAACTGATCACAGCTAGGCCGTGATGGTGGTCACGGCCGTGACATACCAACCAGTGAAGCAACCTCCAAGACAAAATCCATCACGGCCTAGCCATGACAGGCATCACGGCCGTGACACGCAATATCTGGATTTTTAGAAACTGATTTGATCTGATTTTGTAATTGCTTGGGATTCAAGTTACCCTAATCTATAAATAGAGCAATTAGGCTCGAAAATAGGAGGACTTTTTAGGTTGCTACCTTAGGCAAAATTAGGATTTCTCTTCTTCTTCTTCTTCTCTTCTCTTAGGTTTTCTTTTATGATTTTGTTAATCAAGCTTGCTATGATCATGGCAATGCTTGAGTAGTAGTCTTATTTCTAGGAATTGGGGCTATGCCCAAGATTTGTTTATGGTGACGAATTGATGTTTTGTCTCTTGTTAATTTTGATTTTACTTTCGATTTGATTCCTATTGCTTTAATTACTCGTAAATTCGGTGGCCACTTATTTGCTTGTCGTAGATACTCTAAGGAGGAACCTAGCGGTGAACTTAGGTATCGGATCTATAGGAATCAAACTTAGGACTTAAATCACGAGAGTTAGAAGCGGTCCTTCGAGGGTTCACGAATTGTCACAAAACTTAAAAGGTTCAATTTAAATTCAATTACCACGAGAGTAGGGGTTGGTTTAATTGGGCACGGTTCTTGTAACCCGAGTGGGAGCATTAACTTATTTAGGATAAATTCGCCTTCAAAGCAATTTTGATAATTAACAAGGGTAGTCAATTTGGTAACATGAACAATCTTGTTGGTAACCCAATTCCTGTGAATCTCTTTTGATTTGAAAACCCCCTAATTGATTTACTTTCCTATTTTAATTGATTACGTTCTTAAAGATCTGATTTTCTAGTTAATTCTTATTACAAAAATCAAATCTTTTCCGAATCCTTTTCTTTATATATATATATATAGTCCAGTTTAATTGATTTAATAATTAATTGTTATTTGAGATCATGGTCTCTGTGGGATCGATCTTTTTATTACTTGACGACGAAGTCGTGCACTTGCGGATTCGAATTCACACATCATTATCCTAAGTGGTTGGATGATTTTTATTCCATATTTTCAAGTTATAGCAATTTATCTAAGTTACCTAGAACCTAAGTGATAAGTATCCAAAGGCTTATGTTGAGAAAAGAATCCTAACTCTAATTTGAATTAAATGGCCAAACCTAGCCTAAAGAGAACATAGATGAGTTTGTTTGATTTATTGGTTATTATGTTGATTGGTTGAAGGTGGAGTTAGTACTTTGTGGTGTGACAATGAGGAGCTTCGAGTTCGGGAGTTCGGTGATAACCCAGGTGTGGGAAAGAACCAACCTATCGTCGGAATGTATAAATAGTAGATTATATAATAATTGTGTAGGGCGACCTAAACAATTCAAGTAGTCGAGTAATCGACAAGACCAAAAATCACATTGGGAAACCTTTTCTGAAAAACCAATGGCGATTCGGGATTTTAGATTTATTGATATTAGGTTGATTTTATATTGTTGATGGTTGATTTGATTTTATTATCTTTATTGAATTATTTTGTGCTATTTTGGTGATATTGGAATATTTTGATTGATATTGTGTTATGCATGATCTGCCTGGTTTTTATTATTATGCTTAGTGGATTTTAAGCAAAGATATATATGTTGTCTAAGAGATGATTGTTTTGGGTGTGAGGATAATGATGATTTAGAAGTGTTTAACCTAGATGAGGTATGTTAAAGTGATGTTATGGCATAGAATATGTGTCAAGTTCTAATGGAAGGTTAAGGCACTAAGATGTTGTTAAAACGGGTGAGTGAGATTCAAGTATAGGTGTTGTTGTCCACAACCGTGTATTGGTAATATAATACACAAGGACAAAAGTGTATTGGTAATATAATACACAAAGACAAAAGTGTATTGGTAATATAATACACAAGGACATCTGTGTATTGGTAATATAATACACCGTGTATTGGTAATATAATACATGTAAAACACATATGTGTATTGTTAATATAATACACATAAAACACATCTGTATATTGGTAATATAATACACCGTGTATTGGTAATATAATACACGTAAAATCAAGAGTTCTCGCGAGATCACTTCCCCCTTAGGGAATAGGTGTGCAACTATGGTGTCTTTGAGTAGCATGAGATTGGGGGTAGAGGATGATATATATATATATTAACTTGAGGATGATTCGTTAGTTATGTGTGTTGATTGTCTGTGACAATTACTGTATAATTTACTATGACTCTTTTTCACTTTTTGATGATAGAACTGTTTCTTATCCCTGTATATTTCTGTATGTTGTATTTTATCTCATTGTGGAATCGTACGAGAAGACCCTATGGATGAGCATAACCAGGAGGAGTTGGATGGAACTCCCTACGAACCGGAGGCTGGAGGACGAGCTGTAACCCATGGTGATTAGGGTCTGGTTAGTTATGGCCAGTGCATCTCGTGAGGCGTATTTTTATTATGTTTTCCGATGTTTAACTCTTTGTCTAAGTATATGCTTGTGAGGGATCCTACTGATAGGATATCTTCAACAGTGTTTTGTAATATGCATAATATACTTATATTGTGATATGCTATTCTATTTGAAGTTGTATACTTTATAAGTTAATTTTTAAATTTTTTACGTATTTTCACGATAAGCGTGCGATTAAGAAATTAATTAATAAGGATTGAATCTAATAACACAACGGGACACAGCGGGGTGTCTCATTTTGGTATCAGAGCAGTTTGGTTCTAAAACGGACTGTGGGTTATGTCCGATCGAAATCAAGGACTGCAAGGTTTAGGATGTTGTTACTAGCCGTGTCTAGTTGAATCCACATCGGATTTTGACTATGCTTAGATTTTGGATAGTGTGTCTGAATCTGATGTGAGAGGTTAATATTAGTATGGCATATGGTATTTATATACTTGTCTATGCAGTATTATATGTCATACTAATGAGAGCGGGTGATTTCTTTTAACAGAATCATGGCTCGCGGAAGAGGACGTCCAACTAACAGTGGTGATGGAATTCCAGAAAGGATTATTGGAGCCGTCAATGGTAATACTGACAATACTGAGAATTGATAAGCCTCTGGCTTATCTAGTTTTATGACTAGATGAACTAGGGTTTACGTGCCAATTTATTCGAGTTTACTCTCGTTTTCGCCCAAATTTGCCTTGTTTTGTTCCTAAGTTGAACTTTGACTCATTTTGCGTCTTTTGTGTAATTTTTAGGTTATTTTGGATAGAATTACGCTTGTGGTTGCTTGTGTTGTTTTCAGGTCCATAAGTGAGCTCTAAGAATTAAGGAAAGTCAAGAAATTGTGGGGATTGCCATTCTGGAGATTCTCGCCCCGCGAGAGGAAGCTCGCCCCGCGAGAGTTTGAAGACCCGGGAAGACAGAAGCCATCACGGCCTGGCCGTGATGGCCATCACGGGCCGTGAAGGGAAGGTTCGTGTCGCGAGACGTCCTTCGCGTCGCGAGTGTGTGAACTCCAGAAAAGCACCAGAGTCAGAGACCATCACGGCCTAGTCGTGATGTATATCACAGCCGTGACCTAAATGCCACACAAGTCAGAGACCATCACGGCCTAGCCGTGATGTGTATCACGGCCGTGACCCAAATTCCACACAAGGCAGAGAACATCACGGCTTGGCCGTGATTCATATCACGGGCCGTGACAAGAGGACTCGCGTCGCGAAGGACGTCCTTCGCGTCGCGAAAGTTCAAATCCCCGAAGTGCGCGCGAGCAGAAGCCATCACGGCCTGGCCGTGATGGCCATCACGGCCGTGACGCGTGGCCTCCTTATAAATAGAGCAGATCAGAACAGAAAAGAGGACTTTTGGGATCAGAATTTTCAGAGACCTTTTGTAATCCTTATTCTGGGGTTTCTTTTCTTCTTCTCCTCTCTTAATTCTTAGTCTTAGGATGATTTCCGATTGTACGTGCGTTGTTGTTACGGACATGAGGAACTAATCCTCTTGTCTAGGGGATCGATGAAGCCACCCATGGCGGCATAGTGTTCATGTAATGTAACTCTCTCTCCTTTAATTCAATTATGATTTTCCAATTCTGTTTTCATTGTGTCGATTATATGCTAGCGTGATCGACTAGTTAAGCGTGTTGAGGCCTAGCGGCGATTCGCGTTTTAGAACTTGAATTGGGAACATCGGTCGAGTATTGCACGAGAGTGAGTAGGAGATCGATGCAACCTATAGGGAACAAGAATTAATAGAATTCGAGATTAGGGTTAAGAGACCTAGCAAGTAATTAACTCAAATCATCGAATACGTCCTAATGAGCACGGAAGTGGATTTAGGAGAATTTAGGGGTCCCGGTTGACATTAAAATTGAACTTAGGGAGGAGAATATCATCACTTGGGTACTTTGCATGATTGGGTAGGTGAATTCGAAACCTTAGATGCTTTTATTTCTGAATTTAATCACCGTAGCGTTATTTGAATCGATTCTTGAATTCGCAATCTCAATCTCTTTCTCTCAACCACCTTCTATTGCTTAACCAACGTATCGGATTTCTTGACAATTTAGTCGAATTGGTAACCCAATCCTTGTGTTCGACCTCGGTAGAATCTTACCGTGTTTTTATTACTTACGACGACCCGGTACACTTGCCGGAGTCACAACAAGTTTTTGGCGCCGTTGCCGGGGATTGGCACAACCAATTTTCCTAATTTTTAGGAAATTCGACTGTTTGGTTAAGCTGACTTTTAGTTTTATTTTCTTTTATTTAATTGCCATTATTTTTTTCTCTGTTTCTTTGATTCCACTTGGTCTTTGCCTGTTTTTGTATGCGAGGTACTCTTCTACAAGAGGACTTGCTATTCGATTCAGAGATCACCAGGACCGAGAGGCAATTAAGAAAAGAGGCCAGAGAAAGGAAGAGGTTGGAAGCAATTAAAATAGAGGACATGGCCGAAGAAAATCCTCCTCCTCCTCCTCCTCGTTACAAGCCTCTCTTTGAGTACGATCTACCAAGCTTGGTAGATTGTGACTCTTCTATTGTAAGGGGAAACCTGAACACAGACTCTTTCAGAGTGGAAGCCTGTGTCACATACCAGATCCGGGAGAATCAGTTTGATGGGAGTGGCAAACAGGACCCTCATAGACACATCACTCGCTTCCTTGAAGCTTGTGACTTGCAGAAGACCAGGGGAGTCTCTCAGGATGAGTTTCGCTTGCGGCTTTTCCCTCTCTCTCTTAGGGATGTCGCTCGCGATTGGGTTGACAGCTTGGATAGGAACAACATCAGAACTTGGGAGCAAATGGCACAGAAGTTCCTAACCAAATACTTTCCTCCTCAGAAAGCGGCACAAGCAAGAATAGTCGTTACATCTTTCAGGCAGACAGAGGATGAAACATATAATGAAGCTTGGGAGAGGTACAATGGCTTATTGAGAAGATGCCCTTCAGCGTTCTTTGACCCGGTCTCAAAAGTTCAGCACTTCTTTAATGGGTTGAGGGGACGCTATCAGATGAACTGTGATGCCATGGTGGCGGTTCTTTCTCATATTTATCAGCTGAGGATGGATGGGCATTGTTAGAGAAAATGTCATATAATGATTACAACCGGTGGAAGGGAAACCTCAAATGGAATCAGCTGCGGGGCAATGGAGGCCATTCTTGAGCAAAACAGATTGTTGAAGATGCAAGTGGCGGCTTTGTCGAGAACAAGAAGGCTAATGTGATACACGAGGGAATGCCTCCAGGTTGTGGTAATTTTAATGGAGATCATGACACTCGAAACTGTCCATTCAACTTCCCTCGGGAACATGTGGACTCATGCCACAACTTTTATGACATTTGTGCCCCGAATAACTATCGAGGAGGAACAGACAAAATGACTACAATCGAGAATCAAAATAGGGGTACATGAGGAGAGACCATCCGGGTTTCGCTTGGAGTAATGTTAATGGTGGTCTAACCGGTCAACAACCTCCTCAAGAGAATTGGCAACAACCTCAAGGGGTATAAGGCCGAACATTGGAATTCAACAGTGCAATACCCAGTAGGCTCTTCCAGGGCCTAGTCAGTTGCAAATAACAGATGGTGGAAGACAACCGTGGGAGCTGGCTATTGAGAAGATGAGTGCAGCAATGGAAAAGATGATAATCAACACAGACACAGTGAATTACGAAAGTTGACAAGTTAACACGCATACAGGGGCGGCAATTCACAATTTAGAGACACAGATGGCCCAACTCGCAAAGCAACTTAATGAGCGCCTCCCAGGAACTTTCCCAGGTAATACCGAGAACAACCCCAAGGGACAATGCAACGTCATATCTACTAGAAGCGGAAGGGTGTTGGAACCTAACAGGGGTGCAATTAGTTCTCAAGATGGCAAGGCCCCGGAACAACTACCCGTTGAGGAAGAGCAACCGAGAGAAAGAAGGGTTGGCAAGTGACAAGGCACCGGAGCAGGGGGAAGGTGAAGCTTGTAGATGAAGAGTTCCAGTAGAAAGAAGTGGGTTGAACCCCAAGACCTCCCACCTTACATGAAGGTACCGTATCCCGAAAGATTGAAGAAGCCTCAACAGGATAAGCAATTCAATAAGTTCCTTGATGTCTTCCAAAAACTTGATTAACATTCCATTTGCGGAAGCCTTGGAACAGATGCCATCATATGCCCGGTTTATGAAGGAGCTTCTCACCAAGAAGCGGAGGATAGTAGATGAAGAAACGGTTGCTTTGACCGAGGAGTGTAGTGCCATTCTTCAGAGAAAACTACCTCCAAAGTTGAAGGATCCCGGTTCTTTTTCGATACCATGCACCATTGGGGGGATGATTGTAGGGAAGGCATTATGTGATCTAGGGGCAAGCATCAACTTGATGCCCCTCTCTATGATGAAGAGGTTGGGGATCCAAGAAGTTAAGGATACACGGATGTCGCTCCAACTGGCCGACCGCTCTATAAAATATCCTTATGGGGTGGTCGAAGACTTGTTGGTGAAGGTGGACAAGCTTATATTTCCGGCGGACTTTGTAGTGCTTGATATGGACGAAGATGCCGAGGTTCCTCTCATACTTGGTAGGCCCTTCTTGGCCACTGGGGGTGCCTTGATAGATGTGCGGCAAGGGAAACTCACTCTAAGGGTGCAAGATGATGAGGTAGTCTTCAATCTCTTTGAAGCAATGAAGCACCCTGTAGAGAGGTCGGAAGTGTATCGAGTGGATGTGGTGGACCCAACTGAAAAGGTAAAGGCAACTCGAGAAGACAATGATCCTTCACTTGCAACAGTATCGGTAGAATCTCATGAGAAAGACAGTGAGGAAAAAGGCCCTTCGGGGGATGAAGTCTACCTTGAGTGGCTACGAGACATGGAACCCATACCGAGTCTCCCAAGGGAAGAATGTGCAAAGGAAGAGCTCAGTTGCAAGGGCAAGAAAAAGAAGGGTAAAGCACCAAGGTTGAAAGGTAGCACAACCGTGGTGGTCAATAAAGACAACAAGTTGATCCCAAAAAAGACCATCGCGGAGTGGAGAGTGCGTGCGGATTATAGAAGGA
This sequence comes from Sophora flavescens, assembly GCA_030762895.1. NCBI lineage: Eukaryota > Viridiplantae > Streptophyta > Magnoliopsida > Fabales > Fabaceae > Sophora > Sophora flavescens. The sequence goes on along the minus strand of CM061066.1, from coordinate 50,512,588 downwards.
TGCTGGGCTTAAATGAGCTGTCCGGGAACAGCTTGTGAGTATATAAAAGTGCACAAACCTACAAAGAACAGGTCAAGGAATGGCATGGCAAGCAGGATCTTCCTCCGGATTAACCCTCTGGGGTGACTTGAGTCAGGCTCGGGACGTTAAACAAGCGCTACTTGGGAGGCAACCCAAGCTAGGTACCCTCTCTTTTCCTCACTCTTGTTTTTGTTTTTGTTTTTTGTGTTTGTTTTGTTTTTGTTTGTCACTCTTGAAAAATTTGAGAAGATCAAGAGTTGTTGTATGAATGTTGTGTCGGCAAGCTTGTTGGATTTCAATTGAATTTAGCATAGATTGATGGCATGAATTATTTGACCATTGATGATTTCCCCTAAGTTCTGAAATTAGAAAAGTTTATCCCCACTTAAAAATTGAAAACTGAACTTTGAGGATTTTGTTGTGATTACTTGATTTATGATAAGTTTGGGGTGAGGGGATGCACACACTAGGAATCGTATCTCAGTCAAACAATTTGCAAAATGTCCAGGTGAGGATTTGAGCCTCCAACTCTGTTTTTGAATGTGTGAATCACTGTTAAGTTGCACTTTCCCGAATTTGCTTGAATCTCTATATGGTTTGCATGATTATGTGTTGCATCAAATGATTTAGGCAATTTTCTTTGAATAACTACTTGGCCTGAAAAGAACCATCCCTAATGCATGTTCCCTAGTTAGCCAAATTGAGCCCAATTGACCTATTGTTTCTTGATGACCCTACATTACGAGCCAAAATCTGAAAAACCATGTTAACCCAATCTTAGGATTAGGAGAGCATGGAAATGAGCAAGAGAAAGGTTGTGAGAAACTAAGTTTGGGGTGGCTACAAGGTATGTGTCATATTGGGATGAGAAAAAGAAAATAAAGGTTGACCCAAGGCAAAAAGAAAAGAAAAGAAAAGAAGAAAACAAAAATTGCCAAAAGAAAAGGGGCAAAACAAAAATAATATCAAGGAAAAGGTTGTAGTCACCCGAGCCCAAATGAAAAATGGAAAGAAAGGAATTTGAGTGGAAAATGTGTTTAATGCTCATGCTCTCTTAGTTCCTAGGGACTTAAGCCTAAATATCCTTGATTATCCTACCCTCGACCAGGCCTCATTACAACCTTTAAAAGACCTTTTGATGTTGCATGCATGTTTTCGTGGGAACTATGTTTGAGATGAAAATCAAATTCATGGGAAGTGCTCTTGATAAGTGAAATTGAGTGAAAAAGTTGAAAGCCTAGACAAACTTGAGCGAATGAGTGAAATACTAAATGCCCTTGTGAGGAAGGCAATTGTTTGAAATAGGTGATCTTCCTTTGTGTGTATCGTTGAGCCTCAACTTAGAGTAATGATGGCATGAATGATAACTTCTCAATTGTTTAAAGTAGATGAATGTGGGGATTACATTGATGAAAAAGGGGGGGAATCAAAGAAGAAAAACTGTTTTGTAAAGTTGCATGAAATTTGTGCGAAATTGATTAGATCTTTCAGGTTTGCCAAGTCTTGAGTCGTTTTTGAGTTTTAAGCTTGCTTGGGGACAAGCAAGGTTTAAGTTTGGGGTGTTTGATAAGCCTCTGGCTTATCTAGTTTTATGACTAGATGAACTAGGGTTTACGTGCCAATTTATTCGAGTTTACTCTCGTTTTCGCCCAAATTTGCCTTGTTTTGTTCCTAAGTTGAACTTTGACTCATTTTGCGTCTTTTGTGTAATTTTTAGGTTATTTTGGATAGAATTACGCTTGTGGTTGCTTGTGTTGTTTTCAGGTCCATAAGTGAGCTCTAAGAATTAAGGAAAGTCAAGAAATTGTGGGGATTGCCATTCTGGAGATTCTCGCCCCGCGAGAGGAAGCTCGCCCCGCGAGAGTTTGAAGACCCGGGAAGACAGAAGCCATCACGGCCTGGCCGTGATGGCCATCACGGGCCGTGAAGGGAAGGTTCGCGTCGCGAGACGTCCTTCGCGTCGCGCGAGTGTGTGAACCCTCCGTGAGAAACAGCACCTAAATGCCACACAAGTCAGAGACCATCACGGCCTAGCCGTGATGTGTATCACGGCCGTGACCCAAATTCCACACAAGGCAGAGAACATCACGGCTTGGCCGTGATTCATATCACGGGCCGTGACAAGAGGACTCGCGTCGCGAAGGACGTCCTTCGCGTCGCGAATGTTCAAATCCCAGAAGTGCGCCAGAAGCAGAAGCCATCACGGCCTGGCCGTGATGGCCATCACGGCCGTGACGCGTGGCCTCCTTATAAATAGAGCAGATCAGAACAGAAAAGAGGACTTTTGGGATCAGAATTTTCAGAGACCTTTTGTAATCCTTATTCTGGGGTTTCTTTTCTTCTTCTCCTCTCTTAATTCTTAGTCTTAGGATGATTTCCGATTGTACGTGCGTTGTTGTTACGGACATGAGGAACTAATCCTCTTGTCTAGGGGATCGATGAAGCCACCCATGGCGGCATAGTGTTCATGTAATGTAACTCTCTCTCCTTTAATTCAATTATGATTTTCCAATTCTGTTTTCATTGTGTCGATTATATGCTAGCGTGATCGACTAGTTAAGCGTGTTGAGGCCTAGCGGCGATTCGCGTTTTAGAACTTGAATTGGGAACATCGGTCAGTATTGCACGAGAGTGAGTAGGAGATCGATGCAACCTATAGGGAACAAGAATTAATAGAATTCGAGATTAGGGTTAAGAGACCTAGCAAGTAATTAACTCAAATCATCGAATACGTCCTAATGAGCACGGAAGTGGATTTAGGAGAATTTAGGGGTCCCGGTTGACATTAAAATTGAACTTAGGGAGGAGAATATCATCACTTGGGTACTTTGCATGATTGGGTAGGTGAATTCGAAACCTTAGATGCTTTTATTTCTGAATTTAATCACCGTAGCGTTATTTGAATCGATTCTTGAATTCGCAATCTCAATCTCTTTCTCTCAACCACCTTCTATTGCTTAACCAACGTATCGGATTTCTTGACAATTTAGTCGAATTGGTAACCCAATCCTTGTGTTCGACCTCGGTAGAATCTTACCGTGTTTTTATTACTTGCGACGACCCGGTACACTTGCCGGAGTCACAACAAGAATGGAGGAGGATCATCTTCGACTCCAAATTCAATGAAACCCTAGCTGCTGCTATGCTATTGCAAACCCAGTTTTATATAATTTAATTAGTTAGTTTATTTTAGATTTTAGTTTTACTTAGTTAGTTTAATTTTAAATAAATATATGTTGTTAACTCCTATAACTGCAGGTTGTATCAATATAGTCGTTGGGTTGTGCTAGGAGTTGGGTCAATTCAGTTTCAACCCATTGTTTAGGTGTTGGGGATTGTGTCAGTTGAGTAGCTCCAAGGCCTAAGTTCAACTGCAAGCATTTTGAAATTCTAATTCAGAAAGCTGAAAGGTTTTGGGGGGAAGAAGTAAAGGAAAATGTGGGGAGTACACTTTGGCATTAACTACCCATTAATTAACACCCTCTCACTCCACCACTCACATCCATCTTCAACCTCTCACCTCAACCACTCTTCCCTATTAAAGCTACTGTCTTTTTTGCCCTAACCCCACAATTGACCCTACCATTCTCTGTTTCTGCCATAACTATCCCTTTCTGTCAATATCAGCTAGCTCTACCCCTTCATACTTGAAATACCATGGGGAAATCCAACATTCGCATTTCCAATAAACACGCAACTGTCATGACATCTTCTTCCTCAAAAGATGGAGACCAGACGTTTGTGGATGAGGAGAGCCGGTTGAAATATGAAAAGGAAGTGGTTAAAAGGAGGTTCCATCTGGAAAAAGGTTTCTTTCTCCTTGACATTGATCATTACGGCCTTACTGAAGAGGTGGCCTCTCTGATTGACACTCATCAGTGGAAGAAATTCGCCGCTCACCCCCGAGACCCAATAGCTCCGTTTGTGCACGAATTCTATGCTAATCTGACCTCACCACAGCAAAAGCATGTCATGGTGAGGGGCTCAAAGGTTTCGTTCTGTACGGATACATTGAACAGAAGGTGGGGATTCAAGGATGTCCAAGATGAGTATACGACTGAGTTGAAGGGGGCGGAAGAAACTACACTGAATGACATGATGAAAGAGATCACCGTGGAAGGGGCTGAGTGGATTCAAAATGATGAAAATTGGAAGATATCAAGACCCGACCTAACCCCTTTGGCCAAGGTTTGGTATCACATCATTAGAACCAGGATTCTTCCCACCGCCCATTTAGAGACTGTGAACAAAGAAAGTTCGGTTCTTTTATACTACATTCTCAAGGAGAAGAAAGTGGATCTTGGTCAGATAATAGAGAGGGAGAATATTTCTTGTGCTTTTAAACCCAAAGGATTACTGTTCTTTCCATCACTGTTCACATCATTGTGTTTAAAGAGTGGAGTGAAGACTAAGCCCGGGGAGAAGGTAATAGAAATAAGGACGCTATTGATTGGCTTGCAATCAAGTGATTCGTAGGGTCAACCTCCAAGGTGACTACACAAGAACCACCTTCTGGGCAGCAGGATCACCCAGAGGGTTGGGAGAAGAAAATCGACCTGTGCTACCAAATGCTTCAGCATAACATGCAGCAACAATAGCTCTTCTAGGAGTTTTCCAAGGAGCAACATTTGTGGCAGTAGAGAACCTTGGGAATCAACAAGATGAGACTAGGAAGTTACCCTCCCCAGTTCCCTGAAGTATTGTTTGAACCCTTCAAATACCAAGCCCCTAAACCCGTGAAAAAAAATGTTCCTGCCAACCCCAAGGTACCAGACCCTGTTCTTGACAATCCATCTGCACCAGATCAAAATCCTGAAGTCCCCCCTGCAAATCCCACAGCAAGTGAGCATTCTGTGAACAATAATGAAGTGAGCTCTGACTGGACACCACCACCACCACCAAGGGATCCCACCCCACCTCCGGTACAACCCAGTAGCAAAGACAAAGGCAAGAAGAAGGTGGCTGAAGCTGAGCCTGAAGGCCCTCCCCCACCCAAAAAGGGCAGAGTCAAGCACACAGCTCCCCCTAGGCCAAGAAAAACAAAGGCAGAATTGGCGGCTGAAGTATATTCTGACTCCAGTGAAGAATCGGAGGATAACATACCTCTGAGTAGGAAAATTGCAAAAGGGGCAAAAGCTAAGGCACAAAGACTGGTGGAGGAGTGGCTGAGGATGTTGAAAAGGAGCCTAGTGGGGAGGTGGTGATCACAAAGGAAAATCCAGCAACCAGCAGGCCCACCATGAAGCAAATGGTAAGAGGAGGAAGCACTAGGAGCAGTGCCAGATTAACTCAGCCTTGAGCAGAAGTTCCAACCCAAGGTGTTGCAGCTTGCTGCAGCACCAGATGACCAGGACCCTTTTCAAACTTCTCTTTAGTGTTATCAATTTTCGTTTTTCATTTCTGTTATCAGCTGCAATAGTTTGTTTTTGTAGTTGTTTGAAGTTTGCAATGCCCCCACTCTTTCAAAAGAATTGTGATTAGTGGAAAGTAGGGGACCTTTTTGAAAGAAAAAGTAAATGAATGAATGAATGAATGAATGAATGGTTTAGCTGTCCATGTGCATCTGATGAAGACCATTTGTTTATGTGTGGTGTGATGCATGTAAAATACATGAATACCCTGAATTAATCCTTTCTCACCACAAAATTCCCTAACTCAAAATGGATTTAAAAGAAGGATTTCATTCAAAGTCACCAATCAATTGGGAGAATTGGGTTTCAAAGACCCTTATCCAAGGAAGAGAGGGTGAGGTCAGAATTAGATTTCAACCTAAGTTTGGGGGTGTGTGAGACTAAACAAAATGTTGTAGCACTCTGCAGCATAAATCCCGTGAGCTATTGGTCTTCAACATATTCTTTCATCATGCATTCCATTCATGTGTTTTCTCGACAGAACTTGCCTTATTTCTGTGATTGATTGCACATTTCACGGTTGCACACACAATAGCTTGAAACATTTTTGTTGTTTTTACCTACTGTAACTTAAAAGGCCAACCTTCAAGTATAATCCCTTGTAAATCCCTTTGAGCCTGAACCTTTCTTGTTGATATTAAGCCACATTACAAGCTCAAATTCCCTAAAAAACAATGTACTACCCTATTTAGGTGGAGTTTGAGACTGTTTCAAAATGGTCACCTACATATAGTTCCTTGCAATGGTTGAGGACAACCATTAGTATAAGTTTGTGGGTGGGTGGGTGTGGTTGTGGGTGTGGGTGTGGGGGGGGGGGGGCTAGGCAATATAAAGGAGGAAAGAGAATATCATCAAAGGAATAATGTAAAAAAAAATTGAAAAGCTGCAGATAAACTGCAGAAGATGTTTGTACTGAAGTTGCTGCCCTTCCTCCAAAGTCTTCTAAAAAAAACAAAACAGAAAACAGAATCAAAAATAAAATAAAATACCCCCCTTGTCACAAAAAATATGGGCAAGAATACAAAAATATCTAAGTTTGGGAGTGGGTAATTTGGACAAGAGGTCTTGAACTCCACCTAAGTTAACTACTTTCCAAAAAAACTCCACACCTGAACCTTATCCCCATTACAACCCATTAAACAAAACAGAAAACAAAATAAAATAAAATAAAATAAAATAAAATAAAATAAAACAGAAAACAAAATAAAAAATAAAATAAAATACCCCCCTTGTCACCAAAAATATGGGCAAGAATACAAAAATATCTAAGTTTGGGAGTGGGTAATTTGGACAAGAGGTCTTGAACTCCACCTAAGTTAACTACTTTCCGAAAAAACTCCACACCTGAACCTTAGCCCCATTACAACCCATTAAAGTTCTCTTGATGTGTGCAATTTGTGTTTGTGATTTTGATTGTTAGAAATTTGGCAAACCTATGATAGAGTTGCATATGAATGAAGATTGAGTGAAACACCAACATAGAACATAAAGTAGTGAATTGAGTGATTTGACAAATCCAATAGTGTGTTAAGCCCCTGTTCTTAGGAAGATAATCTGGTGAGTCTTCACCATTGCATCCAAAGGATATTTGGAAAATGCACCTAAGACTCTGTTGAGAGGTGGTTTGGCTGGAGTCTTTTTGATAAAGTTGAATTGAAAAGGAAAAAAAAAAGGGAAATCACACACACACTTTGGAAGGTGATTAAGAAAGGGTGTTTTGTGTTGAACATGTCTTTGAAAAATGCATCTGGAGACTGCCATGGACTTTGCTTATGTTGTTCTGAGTTTGTTCTTAGTTTGCTCATGCTTCTGAGTGTCATTACTTGAGGACAAGCAATGGTTCAAGTTTGGGGGTGTGATAACTCTTAGAAACAAAAGTTGTTACTATCCTTTTAGCTTTATCATTATTCTTGTTTTGATTAATTTTGGGGGAAAAAAAAGAAATTCACGTCTTGTCTTATTTAGCAAATATCTTTGTTGAGTTGTTAAAATGTTGAACAAGCTGTGAGATTTTAATTGTTTTTGCTGGAGGTGTGTTTAAGTTTTGAGCAAGAATTAGAAGTGAAATTACTGCAGGAGTTGCTTTGGAATGTTATGGAATGCCGCAGCATCTGGGAAGAGAATCACTACAAAACCAAAGAGTTTCCAGCTCAACTGACCCTCACTAAATGACAAAGAATCTGCGGCGCGTCCCACAACGAGGAAAGAGAAATGTAACCTTCAGCTAGTTGTACTTGGGAATTGGGCTAAAGACTATTTTATTCTTTGAATTTTTGTAAGCCCAAAAAGTGAGGCAAGAGAGAGAGTGTAACCCTACTTTTGGGAGCTAGTACAAATAGGATTGTGACCTTGCTTTTAGGGTAGCTCGTATTGTAGCAGCTGGGTACTGTAGCAGTCGTCAGCTCATTGTCCTATTTGTAATTTTCATTTTTGTATTATGCCTTTATTTTCCATTTCTTTTGTTGGTTTTGTCTTTAAGTTCATTATAAGCTAAATTCTCTTAGCTAGGACTCTATGAATTTGTAATTGATACTTAAGGGTGATTTATGAAAATGGATGTTATTCATTTTCTTCTTCTCTGTTTGAAAGCTTAATTTCATTTTAGATTGATCAACTAATTTGGAATACTAGCTAGTTGGGTTTGGAAAAACTTAACTAGTGGACTTGTTTAGAAGATAAAGATAGAACAATTAATTGGAAAATTAATTGTGTTTAATGAGCTAGGAATAACCTTCAAGTCTTTAAGTAGCTGGACGTAATTATCTGATAACTGAGGAAAATTAATATGAACTTAGGAATAAGAAGCATTTAATGAACTCAGTTTTACTGCTGGAAAGCAAACTTTAATTCTTGGACTAAATATTGTAGCATCCTGAAGCATTGATTACCCTGAAGTTAAGATTACAAAGTATTAGAATCATAGTTGTTTCCATCTCTATTCTAAACACCCATTTATTGTTTCTATTAATTCCTTGCATTTATTAATTACTGTTCTGACACCCAATTACTCCATTTAATTTACATGCTTAAAGTTACGCCTTATTTTGTTAAGCTAAATAGGGAAAGTTAATTCTAGAATTTATATTCGATACATTCAAATCCTCGTGGGAACGATCTTTATTCACTCTTTATTACTTGTTTGGCTGTGTACACTTGCACATCACATTTATCCAAGCAACACTGAGGTTCTGGGACTGAAAAGGAATGTCAGGAAGAAAACTACAGCTGCAAGGAAGCCAATACCAAAGAGGCCTACTGGTGGAATTGTCATCAGAGAGCCCACAGCTGCTCCTCAACTTGCCCCCTCACAGAAAAGGACAAGAAATTTGATTTTGTCACATAATGAGGATGAAGATGATGAGGACAGGGTTCCCATCAGCTCAGTGTTGAAGAAACAGAGGATTGCTACCTCTGCTGATGATGCTGCAATTTCTGCCATTCCAACTAGCAGAAGGTAACCACAAAGAATAGCCAAAGCTGTCATAGAAACTGAGGTAACGTTACCTGCTAATGATCCTGACAAGTTAGCAGTAGATGCCCTAGTTTCCAGCTTTGAGCATAGGGTAGATAACTCTGGATCATCTGTAAATATTGATCAAAACATAGATGGTGTGTACATTCCTACACCCCTCTCAACACAAACTCACTGGACCAACCACAAATTGCCTTACCTCCTAGACCAACATTCCAACCCATTATCCCTGCTGATGACCCTTAGTTCAACCAATGTGATGATGGTATTTGCCCTGGTGCCCTTTTTTCTAAAATCAGGAAAATCAGGTTTCCCTATACTGATCCATCAGTTCTGTATGGGGGAAAAGCTGAAAATTGGGCTAAAGTTAAGAGAGATTGGAAAAATTTATTTCACACCCACCAAACTGAACTTGAACCTATTCTAACCAGATGGTATCCTCTACCAGAATATGAGTATGAACCTGAAAACATCTACCCATATTGGGTTAACCCTGAACCACATACACCTACTGGACCATTTTCATCTGAATTATTCAATTACCTTGGACCTCTTCTCACCCATCTACCACAGAACAGATTCCCTCCTAAGAAGATATACCCAAACCTCATCAAATTTCCACCCTTCAAGCCTGTCACTGACAGTGTTGAAAGACACGTCATCTCAGATTGGCATACAGACCCTACCAAGAAAGACCTCACCAATGATACCTATAAGCGATCCAGATCCTACAGACATGTCCTATTCATCATGGATAGACACACTGCTTGGCAGACCTTTAAACACCCTAGTGCGTATGGCAGAGCTGCAGACTTTGTTGATCATCTGATGTACCAAATGCTGAAATGGGAGTTTGAACATTTCAGAGTTGTGAGGGCTGCAAATTTTGTCCCTCCAACCTGGCTAAGGCATTCATTGGAGAAAACCAAGATAGGAATCAAGCCATATATGATTTGCCCAAGATTGCCAATGATTGACCATAACAAGGACAAAGACAAGAAAAGAAGAAGGTTCAAAGGCAAGAAGCCAGAAAATGAGCCAATCATGTTGGACCTCAATTCAGAACCATTTGACTACACTCTACTGGAGTTTTGGCAATCTCTCTCAATTGAGGAAGTCTCTAAAAAGGAACCTGCAGTTGAATTCTGGAAATCTCATGTCATCCACTGCACAAGAGAAGCCTCCACTTCAGGACTGACTCAAGCAGAGAAGAAAGTCATTCCAACTGTCAGAGGAAAATGCGGCATTTCAAATTGCAGATTCATCATCATCAAGGATATATTTGGCCTTCATGTTACAAATCTACACATTGAGAATGAAGATGCAATTCAATGGGCCAAGGAATTACGTGAACCAGTGTTGCAGTATGCTACTTCACCTCCTCCATCACCTACATCAGAGCACACTGAAGAAGAAATCATTGTTGAAGATCCTGATGTAGAGCCTCAGTCCGTTAAAATAGTATTTGAGCACGAGGAAGTTGCTAAGTCTACTCCCAGACCAAGCACTTCAGAGAAGCACTCATCTCAACCTTTAGCTCTCATAATTATTCACCCTCAAGATCAACCTCAACAGTCAAGTGCATTGGACACCATGCCAAGTCATGCACATGCTCAAGACAGTGCTGAAAGCTCCAGACCATCACTCTCTCTGCCACCAAGCTTTGAAGAGATGATTGGCAAAATTATTGAAGAAAGAGTCAAAGCTGAAGTGAAGGAGCAAGTAAGAGAACAGAGGCTCTGGTCCCAACAAATATAATGATGAACCAGATGATGAGCATCATGCTCAACTTTCAGCAAATCCAGAATCTACCAACACGGATCCCTGCTCCTACTCCAAATCCTGATCAGAATCTGAACCAAAACCCTCCACCTTCCTCTTTATTTTTTTTTCTTACTAACAATGATGGTCCACTCCTTTACCTTTTTGTCTGATGAAAAAAAATGGAGAGAAAGGAAAGAGAATTAAATTTAATAAGAAAAGTAAGTTTTTGAAAAGCATATATCTGTTTGCGCATACATGTCTCTGCTTATGCTTTACATATTCTATATATTTGTTGTCTTGAATGCTCTGATACTGATTTGTTTATTGCTTTTATATATTCTAAGTCTACATACTCTAACTCTGTCTGATATAATATAAAAATAAAAAATTTGCTCTGAACCTATCTATAAGTTTGGTTAAATCCATAATGCCCTGATAAGTAATTACTCTGATACAATCCTGATCTGATAAGTTATATACACGTGTTGTTAAAATATTGAATGCTTTGTCTTAGGGGGATCTTTGTAAGCTCTCTTGGACTTTGCTACTCAAATTTAATTAGTTTTTGTCATCATCAAAAAGGGGAAGATTGTTGGAACCAAAGTGATTTGGATTTAATTAATCTCTAAATTTTGATGTTAACAAAATGATTAAATTTGCTTGGCAAAGTGTTAGTTAAGGTCTAACATGTTATTCAGTTTTTGCAGGATTACTTGAATCATATAAGTCATGAGAAATCTTGTATAAATTTCTTTATATATGCTTGGACTGAGAAAGAGAATTCACGTCCAATCGAATAGGCGAGCTGATAAAAAATGTTTGGTAAATTTACTTTCTGTTTATTTGAGTAGACAAGAGTTTAAGTAGACGATGCTTAAAATTTTCTGAGTAGACGTGCTCAGTTTGCCACGTCAGCAGACGAAAGTTGTTAATAGAATAGAACAGACAGAAAAATAAATTAACAAGCAGACGAGCTCTAATTGCCACGTTACTAGACGAAAATCAAAATTACTCACTGAGATATAGCAAGTCCAAAGACTTAATAGACAAGAGGATATGCCACGTCAGTAGACGAGCAAAATAGAAGGACTGAATAGACTTAGTCTCACAAATAACTGAGTAGACAGAGATTTTGAGTAGACGAGTTTCTATCTCATATACGTTCTTCTAAAGTGAATAAATGCAATCCGGTTCTCTTGAATTTATTTATAATGATTGATATTTATTCCAATAGAATATTTGTTCTTCCCATTTGTTTTATCCGGTTAATGCTTTGTTTTCTTTTAAGAAAATCATAGTACCATCGAGGAAATACAAAAATTAAATAGTACAATGAGGAAATGAAAAATGACTTGTACGATGACAACTTTATGGCTGGAAAAAGCTGGACTATACACAAAGGAGGAAAAACTTTTTCAAGCTGCAATGTTCAGAGCAGTGAGCCTCCATTTTGTATTACCCTGATAACTAAGAGTGCATTTCAGCATTGCTTCAATCAAGCCATCAGTCACAACGGATATTTTATTATCTCTAAACGGGAAATTCAAAATGACCGTTGAAGCTTTTCAAGATAAGGAGAAGGTCATTATAAGTAGGAAACCTCAGACACTGAAGAACAACTTTTGCTAGCCAACAACTCCTGCCTATACGATATTTGTGAGAGCAAGCTCCTATTCATTCTTTCAAAAAGTAAAAGTCTGTAATCTCTTAGTTTGAATATCGTGAAAATATTCAACATATCTCAAACTTTCATATCCTCACACATAGTGAGTTAAGAGATCTAAGTTAAATCTCTTTGTTAGAATTAGAGCCTAGAGAGGCATGGTAAGAAAGGAATACTTGTAAGCCTGGAGAGGTGAGAAATAGTGGATAAATCCTTCAAGTCAAAGGGACTGGACGTAGCTCTTGGTTGGAAGAGAGTGAACCGGGATAAAATCTTTTGTGTGAATTTTCTATCTATAAACTCTGACAGATTTATTTGTTTATACTGACTGGGAGGTTTTGATATTGCTTTTGTTAAGTTTCTATTCTAAAAGATCTATTTCTGTGTGCTTGCTTCTAATTTAATCTTTTTGTGTGAAAAAACAGTTTTGAAAATGTTGTTTTCGAAAATTATTAACAAACACAATTCAACTCCTTCTTGTGTGTTTGTCTGTATCAACTTCACAGGTGCCATTCATTCCCCCACACGAGATTAGTCTTCCCCGCCAGTGGAGTATACTCCTGATCCTTACATATGAGGTGGTCAACAACACAGTTAGATATTGCCTTTTAGTGATTTTTCTCTCCAATAAAAATAAAATCAAACCCAAGCTTGAAACAAATCAGACTCAACTCTAGTCGAATACCTTGCCCATGTCCCTTAAACCCAACAACAACAAAACAAAAAATAAAAATAAAAAAAGAAAGGTTAAAAAGCAACGAACCAGAAAACCACTCACCAGGCTGCTACGGTAGTGAAGCTTGGAAAGATCACCGGCTAACGACGGGAGTGCGCGGTGGTTTCCGGACGAAGTGAGACGGACTTGAGGTGAGCGGCGATCGTGACGGTGGTTGCGTAGCAGGTGGTGGTTCGGTTTCACAGATTGACTACTCCGGGATGATGGCGGCGCGCGGCGGTGGTCCAACTATGCGGCGAGATTGAGCTCCGAACTGTGAAGTACAGCGACTGTCGGCGATGGTGACACAGTTAAGCTGTATGGCGGATAGTGACGGTTCTAGACGGCGTCGCAGGCGGCGGATGAGAATATGTTGCGTCATCTACGAAGGAGACAGAGCAACGTCGGGTCACAACGGAACTGGTACGGTCCAGTGATGGTGGTGGTCACGAAGTAGAAGAAGACAGAACAATGGCAAGTTGGTACAACAATCTTTATGTTGCAATGGTGAAGGTACTGTTTTATAGAGAAACAAAATGATATAGATGAGAAAGGAAGTGTGAACAGGATGTTATAGAAGCGAAGCAAGAGTAACAAAATATCAGATTAGCATCTTTATCCTAAAATATATCAATATCTTAATCGAACGATCCTTATCACCTTCTATCACACAAACTAGGGTGTAATCGGGTCGGTTCGGATCGGGTTTGAGGGGTTTCATCACCCGAACCGACGGATCGATTCGAATTTGTCCAATTTTTAACTACGGATCTGAACCGAACCGATCACAATCGGATCGGTTCGGACCATCGAATTACTTATTAAATTTTCATTTTTTATTTACACTTAAAAGATTAATAAAAAATTAGAAAAATAAAATATACATATTTAATTATTAATTATATTAAATATCTATATAATAATATATTAACATTATATAAAATAATTTTAAAATAAATTTTTATAGGGTTCGGATTAGATTTGTCAGATCCGAGACCCGAACCGTTCTCGTTCGAGTTGACGTTTTGGAATCCGATCCGATGATCCGAACCAATCCACCAAAATCGGTTCGGATCGATTCGGATCCGTCGGGTACGCGGATCGGATCAGATCCGCTTACACCCCTAACACAAACTCATCATAACCAAATCATCATTATCTTTTTTTGTTTTTATTTCATCAGTTTTTAATTCCTTTATTATTCTTTATTTCTTTTTATTAATAATAAAAAAAGATCAGACAAAATTGGAGGTTCACGTTGATAAAATAAAATCTTAAAAATTAACTGAATACATGTGTTTCCGAGTTCAGGCCATGCATATTTTCAGAGATATACCGATTTACGTTAGTTAGAAACATGAAATCTTTTGGATATTGCAAATTTTCAATTGACTGAACATCATTTTTCCTCTTTTATTATGCTTTTCATTTAAATTTGAATTGTCTCCAAAGCAGATTTGCACATCTTCACGCATAGCTTACACGTGTGATATTTATTTGTATCAAACTGAATTGATTTGTGACAGCAGTGTTCCACTGCACAAAATCTATCTTCAATTTAATCATTGGTGGCATCTTTCACAAAGTTGATTTCATTCATTCAAATAATTCCCATCTAAATATGCACTTGGGTGAGGTTTGGCAAACTCTTAAAAGTAATTGCTTAGATGAAATAGAGCTCTGGTTTTACTGTATTTGTGGACCCAACTCGATTTTCAAGAAAAAAAAATTCTTAATTTGATGAGGCTCAGTCACTCAATCAAATAGTAATAAATTTAATAGAAGAATTTTGATCTCTCACAATTTTGTAGAGTGAAATATTGAGATAGTTTCATTCTTAATACAATTGTAAGAGATCAATCATATTTCCTGCAAAAATTCCTCTTACTAGATTCTCCTTTAGCTTCCCTTCATCTTCATCAGTGGCATCATTAAGACGAACAACATTCTGAAATAAGGAATTGGCTTTGGCATTTTCTACATCGTAATGCATTCAATCAAAAAGGTGTAACAAATCTTGGGCAAAATAAAACTACATGGCGGCTGCGATGTCATTATACCACCTCGTCCCCTCTGTTTTTAAGATTGATAACACGTGTAAAAAATCACTTCAACTTTGACCAATAGATTTAGACCTTTTCAGCAAACTATATTTAAATAATTCCATTAAATTTAATTTCCCCTTACACTTCATTTGCTTCAACCACTACAACCAGATACGCACAAAGTTTCTTCAACATTTTATTATCCATGGCACTACAGCAAAATACACTTTTAGCAGCAATTATTATGACCTTTAGCGGCAATAATAATTGTCGCTAAAACCATTACCAACAATTTATCAATTAGCCGACGTATTCAATGTCGCTAAAAACATTAGCGACAATTATAAAGAAAGCTGGTAAAGACCCAATTAATTGTCGTTAAAAGTCAAAAGTTATAGCGACAATTATTGTCGACAATTTAAGAAATTGGAACTAAGAAATTGACAATACCTAGAAGATTTTTCACCAAAAGAGATGGTTACACCCTCAAATTTTTACCTTGTGGTTTATTCACCAAAATCCACTCGAAAAATTCTCAGACTCTAGCCACAACCCGAACCTTGCGATCAAATTGGTTCGAAGCCATTCGATCGAACGAAATGAATCCATTTGAGACAAAGAAATGAAGAGCAAACCTGAGAGAGAAGGAGAGGAGTTGAGTGACTTTTCCTGAAGAAATTGTTGAAGAACGCGAAAAAGCAGAGGAACACGATGATTTAGGGTTCGAAATTGGGGAAGAATGTGAGGAAATTGGGGAAGAAGAGCAACATGGTGATTTTGTCCTTGAAATGAAGAGCGATGTAAGAGTGGAAGAGTTATTTCACAATGAACGTGAGTTTCGGTGTGGTGATGAAGTGTGTGTTTTGTTTCATGTTGGAAGCCTCCAGAATTCATTCTGTCATCTGTCAAACGTGATTTTAATAAAAATGAGATGTTTGATTACTTGCAGGTAAAATTGATTTTGCCTCCAGAAACAATTCTGGCTAGAAGCTAAAAAAAGTAGCTTTTGAGTTGAATTAAAAATTTTACATTAAGTTTTACATCAAACTTGTTTTCAAAATAAAAACATCCAAACATAAATCACTCCCCTTCAAACTCAATTTTAACCGAATCAATCTTACAAAATTAATTAATTTAATTTAAAATCACTTTTATCAAACGCTCATCCAAACACACACGAAGAACAGTGGGTTGAGTGTGAGTTCAATTGTCTGACCCTCAATATTGTCGTTATTAATCTTTTGCTAATTAGTGGCTAATGTTATTTTGACGTAACTTTTTTAAGTTAAGCAATGATATCCTGATAATTAGCTAATTGCCGTTAATTATTTTTAATTAATTGTCATTAAAAACAAATATTGGTGTAGTGTGGGTGCATAGCATTAGCAAACAGGATCATGATGTGTACTTAAACTTATATTGACTTTTTTTGAAGATATCAGTGAATCTCAATTCCGAGTTTGCAACTTTATCTCTGTAGTCTTGAACCCAAGAGTTTCTTTCGGCTCAATTAGCACCACTTTCATTTGCAATTGTATTATCAGGTTAACATGCCCTATAAAAATGGCATACACCTATCTAATAGATCAAAGTTGGCTTGATTTTCCTTCATCTTTCCTTGTTTTGAACATGATGGCTTTGTATCTAAAATTGTTACATATTGTTTTACCTCTGCTGCTGTCAGTACTATTAATAGCCAGCTAGATGATATATCATATATATTACATGCACCTTGAATGGTAAATACATATATAATTTGCAAGGTATATAAAGCTTTTACATGCGGGGAATATATATTCTTCACTTTAATCTTGTTCCTCAGAAAGTCCAAAACACGTATTATTATCTATCTATTTTATGGATAATTTGAATCTCTTTACATTTTCTATATTCTTGGTTTCATATTGTGGCTGTAATAATATGGTGAGACACTATCTGGTTTATAATTGATTTCACTTTATTTTGTACATCTACACTTTAGTAGTAGTGGTAGTGTCACCTAAACAAATGTGAAAGATGTAAGGCATTAATTAATGGATGTGTAGGAAGCATTTTCCTTTTCTTTTTTTGGTTGGTCTTCTAAACAAGCAACTTAGTTTCTAAGTAATGTGTTCACGTTCAAACATCGTTTTCTTTCTCTCTAACACCATTATTATGAGAAAGAAAGAGGAAAATGCTGGCTATACAAATGCTCATATCTCAACGTATAGTTGCCGTTTTATAGTAAGGACCTAAATTTTGAGGTGCAGGTTATGTTAAAAATAAAATTTAGTTTCTAAACATAAGTAGATGTGTTCTTATTAGATAAAGAGGTGAAGGTTAGTTTAAAAATAAAATTATGTTTCTAAATTTTGAAACTTGAACAGTGAGTTGAGTGGTTCAAGTTTCATTTTCTTGAAGTCAATAATTAGAAAAGCCTATATGATAGCTCTCAACTTGGGCAAGTTTATCTTTATAGATTTTTTGCGAGAGTACATTGAATTAGTTGCAAAGTGAAAATATATGAGAGCCTTAGATATTAGTTTCTTAAATGTTAGTATTTGACAGGATTAATTTTATTTATGCATTATAGGTCCTCGTTCTATTTCTCTAGAGTTGAAACCGAGTCCCTTCTGTTGATGCAAACTATCTCTCACACACACTCGAAAGAAAATATCAGAGAAAGAAAAACAGAATGCAAGACTTGATGTATGAATGTGTATCCTCATACCCAAATTTCATTCATTTTGCTGTATTTATACACAAACCATAAGTCTCACATTTGGCTGGGATAGACTCTAACTACTTTAGCTATTTTACCTCTAACAAACTAACTGAATTAACAAACATAACTACCATTCTAACTAACTGAATTACACCAATACACCCCCTAATTCAGATTAGTCATAGGCTGCACTCCTAGCATACTTCTCAATTCTGCAAACCTTGCATTCTTCAGAGGCTTAGTCAGTATGTGGCAAGAACTTGTACATCAAGTACTACGATCTTTGCATCATCAGTTTACCCTTGCCGACTTGATCACGAAGGAAGTGATACTTGGTTTCTATGTGTTTGCTCCTGCCATGAGCAATTGGATGTTTTGCCAAGTCAATAGCTGACTTGTTGTCAATTAGGAGCTTCACTGGATTAGCTTCTCTCAACTTCAGTTCTTCTAGTAATGTTTCCAGCCATAGAGCTTGACAAGCACCTATTGAGGCTGCAACATATTCAGCCTCACAGGATGATAAGGCAACAACAGTTTGCTTCTTTGAACACCAACTTATTGGCTTGTCACCAATCATAAACACATAGCCTGTGGTGCTTTTCCTATCATCTTTGTCACCACACCAATCAGAGTCACAGTAGACAAACAATTCGGCTGCACTTCCACTTGAGTTGTTAGGATAAAGAATGCCAAATCCAAGAGTTCCTTTGACATATCTAAGGATCCTCTTGGCTGCAATGAGATGACACCTTTGGATGCTCCATGTATCTACTAATCATACCAACACTATAGGCTAAGTTAGGCCTAGTGTTGCACAGGTATCTTAAGGAACCTACCATTTGCTTGTAGTGAGTAGGATCCACTGCTCCATCAGTACCATCCTTTTGCAGCTTGATTCCAGCCTCTGCAGGTGTGCTTGCAGGATTACAATCGAGCATACCAAACCTCTTTAGTACATCTTCAGCATATTTCCTTTGGCTCATGAAGATACCCTTGCTTGTATGAGTAAATTCAATGCCAAGGAAATAGGATAGCACCCCCAAATCACTCATTTCAAATTCCTTCATGATTCTGTTTTTGAACTCAGCAATTTCAACTTCACTGCTACTGCTTCCAATGAGATCATCAACATATAAGCATACTATAAGTGTGTTTATTGTAGATGCATGCCTGACATACACACCATGTTCTGTGGTGCATTTTACCAATCTCAGTTGCTTTAGAAAGCCATCAATTCTCATATTCCAGGCTCTTGGGGCCTGTTTTAGGCCATATAGGACCTTCTTCAACTTGTAAACTTTGTTTTCATGCCCTTTTACAATGTAGCCAGGGGGATGAGAAACATATACTTCCTCCTCTGGTGGACCATTTAAAAAGGCAGATTTCACATCAAGTTGGTACAATGACCAACCTTTGAGGCTTGCCAATGCAACCACAAGTCTTATTGTTTCAATTCGTGCAACAGGTGCAAAAACTTCATAGAAATCCAGACCAGGTTTCTGTAAGAAACCTTTAGCAACTAACCTGGCCTTATGCTTGGCAATATCACCATTAGGCTTCACTTTTGTTTTGTAAACCCATTTTAAATCAATAGGTTTCTTCTGTTTTGGCAAGGTCACCAATTCCCAGGTCTCATTCTTTTCAATTGATCTGATTTTCTCCAGCATGGCATTTCTCCAATTTGGACTTTCCATAGCCTGCTCAAAACTGACAGGCTCAGCTTCAGCTAACAGTGCAAAGTGCACCAGCTCACCTTCTGTTGTAATTGAAGAGTCTGGAAACAGCTCATACTCATTGAATCTTGGTGGTGCATGTCTTTCTCTTTGTGACCTTCTGATCTGAGTTTCTGCAGCAGCTTCCACATCTTCTTGATCATCTTCACACTGCATCAGTATGTTGTTAGCATTATTATCAACCTTGCCTGCTTCCCAATTCCAATTTTTCTTTTCATCAATCATAACATCACTACTGATCACAATTTTCTTCTTCTTAGGGTCAAACAACTTATAAGATCCAGTTGAATGATAACCTAGAAGGATCATCTGCTCAGCTCTATCATCAAGTTTCTTTCTAAGTTGTTCAGGTACATGCCTATAGCATAATGAGCCAAAAATTCGAAAGTGGCTTACATTAGGCATGTTACCTGACCATGCTTCCTCAGGTGTCATGCCTTGCAGCCTCTTGGTTGGATTTCTATCCAAGATATAGGCTGCAGTTGCCACTGCTTCACCCCAAAAATAGGCAGGCATTTTCTTTGCTTTCAGCATGCTTCTTGTCATATCAAGAAGAGTTCTGTTTCTCCTTTCTGCAGTTCCATTATGTTCAGCTGTATATGGATCTATCACCTCATGTATGATTCCCTCTTGGTCACAGAATTTCTGAAATTCATGTGAGACATACTCACCTCCTCCATCAGTCCTCAACACCTTGATTGCCTTCCCACTTTGCTTTTCAACCATTAATTTGAACTTTTGAAAAACACTTAACACATCGTTCTTCCTTTTAATGAGATACAACCACATTTTCCTTGTAAACTCATCAATAAAGGAAACAAAATAACTGTTGCCACCAAGAGAAGTTACCTCAAAGGGACCACACACATCTGAGGAAATGACAGCAAGTTTCTCATTTGCCCTGGTTGGAATTTCATATTTGTAAGATTTCCTTGTCTACTTGGACTCACAGCAATTAGCACACACTTCCTTTGGCTGCACAATGGTGGGAAGGCCTTTAACCATGTTCTTGCTCTTTAACAGGCCAAGACTTCTGAAATTCAGATGTCCAAACCTGTGATGCCACAGCCAAGTTTCACTGCTGCATTCACTGGCTAGACACTGATGCTGCAACACTTGAACACCAATCTTGAAAGTCCTATTTTTTGACAAAGGAGCTTTCAGGACTAGTCTTCCTTTGTTATCAAACACCTTCAATTGACTATGCTCCATTTTCATTGAGTAGCCTCTTTCCAGTAACTGACCAAGGCTTAGTAGATTGTTCTTCATATTGGGAACATACAATACATCAGCAATGGCAGCATGCTGTCCATTCTTCTGCTGGATCATTACTCTCCCCATTCCTTCAGCAGTTACAGTGCTATTGTCAGCAAATCTAACCTTGCTCTTCACATTCTCATCAAGGTTTGTGAACCATTCCTTATGGCCAGACATATGATTAGAACATCCTGTATCAAGATACCATAACTCAGATTTTGCATTTTCTGAGCTAGTGGTAGCCATCAAGAGGACTTCATCTGAGTCAGAATCTTCCTCATGAGCCATTTGTGCCTCTTCACGCTTTCTTGGCACCTTCTTGCCTCTGCACTCATTTGCATAATGACCATATTTCTGACAGTTGTAGCACTGCACATCCTTTCTTGGAACTCTTCTTTTATCATTGTTTCTGCTCCCCTCATATTTCTTGGAGCTTTCATCATTGTGATTCTGCTTAGTGCTACTGCCTTGGCATTTTTCTTGATTCTTCCATTTATTGTTTTTCCACTTTTCTTTGCCCTTGTAATTCTTTCCCCCATCTCCTCCTTTATGTTTGGACTGAGCTTGAAGAGCTTGCTCAGTCTTCACAGGATTTCTCTCATTGAGCCTCAGCTCTCGGGCTTCAAGAGATGTCTGAAGCTCTTCAATCCTCATAGCAGCCAGATCCTTGGATTCTTCCAATACAACAACCACTTGATCAAATCTAGTGGTTAGTGTTCTCAACACCTTTTCAATTATCATTACAGTTGATAGAGTCTCACCACAAGATTTCATTTGGTTTGTAAGTGCTATCAATCTAGTAAAGTACTCACCTACACTTTCTTGATCAGTCATCTGCAGCAGCTCATATTGCCTTCTTAGGGCCTGCAGTTTGACTTTCTTTAACTTGTCAGCACCCTCATAGAACCGAGTCAAGTTGTCCCATGCTTGCTTTGCAGTTTCTGCTAACGAAATCTTCTCCCAGTTATCAGAATCCATGCATTGTTGAATCAAGAAGAGGGCTTTAGCATCCTTCTTCAGGCTTGCTTGATGGGCAGTTCTTTGCTCATCAATGGGATTCCTGGGCAGTTCCCTGTATCCATCATTCACAATTTCAAGAACTTCTTGAAATCGAAAAAGAACTCTCATTTGTGCCTTCCATCTGTCATAGTTCTTCGAGGTCAAGGTTGGGAGATTCAAGGTAAGATTTCCATTAGATGCCATGCTGTTCTTTCAGGAACCAGGATCAAAAAACACAGCTCTAGATACCACTGTTTATGCAAACTATCTCTCACACACACTCGAAAGAAAAGATCAGAGAAAGAAAAACAGAATGCAAGACTTGATGTGTGAATGTGCATCCTCATACCCAAATTTCATTCATTTTGCTGTATTTATACACAAACCATAAGTCCCACATTTGGCTGGGATAGACTCTAACTACTTTAGCTATTTTACCTCTAACAAACTAACTGAATTAACAAACATAACTACCATTCTAACTAACTGAATTACACCAATACCTTCGTCCCCTCTCCATCTCCACAAGTAATCAATTGCTCGTAATGGCAATTTTTCGAACTTTTATATTACTAACTTGAATACAATTAAGTTGTCTCTAAGGATATTAATTTGTTTTCATATTGTCTTATTTTATTTATCAATTTCTGATCTTTGTTGTTGGCGGCTCCTCCCCTTATCCTTACGTGGTTTTGCATTTTGTCGCTCAGGTAAGTTCTCTCAATACTCTCTTTTAAGGTTCTGCTTTGTCTAATAGGTTTTGATTGTGTGGTGCTTGTAATGTGTTATGTGAATTGCCGTGTTGTTTGTTAGTGGAGAGCTGAGCTCAATAGGATGTGATCCTGTCTGAAAGGCAAGATGCTGGTTGTGTGATGATAATTTAATGTTTATGCATGTGTTTGCAATTATGTGTTGCTTGTTAGTGGAGAGCAGAGCTCAATAGGATGTGATCATGTCCGAAAGGCGGGATACTGGTTGTGTGCTAATAATTTAGAAGTTATGCATGTGTTTGACAATTATGTATTACTTGTTAGTGGGGAGTGGAGCTCAATAGGATATTTGCTACAATATTTTATCTAAGTTTGTATTGATTTACGTTGCAATATATAAGCTCAACTATGCTGCAATATTTATAGGTTAATGGTTTTATTTTCTGTTAGAGTTAATTATTAATTTACGAAATCAGTCTTAGTTTCCTGTATGAGATTCCATATTAATGAGCATGCATATCTTCTCAAGGTACGCATGCTCATTGTATTGAATCTTGAATTGTCCAAGTGGGGCAGTTTGGGAAAAAACCTTTTTCACACTCGTACAATAGACATTTCCATGTTCGGGTGCCTTATATACTTGATGAAACCTCGGTCTGATGCATTTCCTTTTGTTCTCCGGGTGCATACTTGATCGTGGCGGATCCCACAGTGCTCAAGTCGTGTACTTGGAGACCGATTGGAAATGCTGCCGAAATTTCGTTAACTATAAGGCATTTGAATAGGGGAATAACTATTATTAACCGAGTGTGGTAAATGTTTCTTCTCGAATAGGATAGGTTCATACCTTGTCATAAGAACGATATTGATGGAGTTATTGGAATGCACCATAATATATAAGTGTCGTTGTAGGGTTGCTCGGGCTATTTAATTGGCAGCAATGGAGATTCCGGAGAATCGGAAATGGATGTATCGTAGGTTGGATCGGAATAAATGTCTTAGGGAAGAGTTTAGAGTTGGAGTGTGTGAGTTTATAGAGTTTGTTGTTTGACAGGAGAGATTTATAAGGAGGGGCGATGAT
Organism: Sophora flavescens; assembly: GCA_030762895.1. Taxonomy (NCBI): domain Eukaryota; kingdom Viridiplantae; phylum Streptophyta; class Magnoliopsida; order Fabales; family Fabaceae; genus Sophora; species Sophora flavescens. The sequence continues at coordinate 50,489,013 of CM061066.1, read as the reverse complement.
CATTTGAGGTGTCCTTGCAAAAGATGCAAGTGTAAATCTTTCAAAAGCGTGGATGGAGTTGTGGTCGATCTTTATGAGAAGGGCTTCATGCCTGATTACTATTGGTGGGGTAACCATGGTGAGACGTTGCCCGATTTTAACCTGGCTGTGTTTGAAGGTTTGTACTGTGGAAGTGGTGAGCGGAGAGAAGAATTGAATCCACACAAGCAGATGATAATGGATCATGATGGACCCTCGGTTGGTGTTGCACTAGAAGAAGATGGGGGAGAAGATGGTGGAATGGATTCCCAATACATAGAGGGGAATCCGAATCCCGAAGCTCAAAGATTCTATGACATGCTAAGTGCTGCAAGATCTCCGTTGTGGGAAGGATGTCGGGAGTACACGGAGTTGTCGATGTGTATGAAATGGTTGAGTATCAAATTTGATTACAATATGCAAGAAGGATGTTTTAATCGCCTCGCCATGTCAATGTCCAAGGCGTTGCCGGAAGACAATATGATGCCTACTAGTTTTTATCATGCTAAGAAGTCTGTGGAGAATTTGGGTTTGGGGTGTTTGAAAATTGATTGTTTCTCGAATGGATGTATGTTGTACTACAAGGATGATTCAGTGGAGAGCATAACATGTTGTCGATTTAGCGGAGAGCATAACATGTTGTCGATTTTGGAGCAGCGTGACATTAATGCTGCTGGTCGCGCTGTCGCGCATGCGCCAAAAGGAACGAGCGGGGTTCAAAACTGTAGTTTAGGGCGACAACTCGGATGTCGTCTCACAAGGACTCTTAAAGTGTTATTTTTCAAAAAAATCAGTTTTGGGGGGGGGGGGGGGGGGGTTGGATTTGAATGCAAATAAGTAACAAGCTAAACAAAGCAATTAAAACAGGGCAGTTCAAAGAGATTATCAAATAGCAAACAACGATTAATCTACTATTCTCGAATTCCCACTATCATTGGTTCATGTAATCCCAAGTCCTAAGCAGATTCTAATCCCCTTTCAGTTGTAGCAACAACTAGCAACGTAATCGCTACTACGGATATATGTTCCTATTCCCGAAATAACAAACGGGGTTAAGCCCTCATGAACTAACGAACGCGAAATAACAAACGCGAAATAACAAACGCGATTTAGTATAGGAACATAACATCACTGAAATGAATCAATACAACACTACACACTCCTGAAATAACAAACAGAAATGTATAACATGGTATTGAAAAGGGAAAAGCAATTAAAATTGGAATTACAAAACCTCAAGTATATGGAATTCTCCTACAGTAGATTAATCTACGAAATTAGTTCTCCATGACAATAACGAAAAAAACAGAAAGTATGTAAAACTATGGAGAAGCAAAAGTCTCTCCAATCTGTCCAGAACAGCCTTTTATAATTATTCAGAGATTCAGTCCACTCGCGAGGCGAGCCCTAATTCGCGAGGTGAATATTGTGAAGAGTCAGCAACCTTTGGCATTCTCGCGAGGCGAACAACGGCTCGCGGGGCGAAGAACTGAAGAGTCTTCTTATTACACCCGTTATGAACATCAGGGGCCAACCGTGATGCTTTCTGACTTCTATGATCGCGAGGCGAAGAATTTATTCACGAGGCGACCCCGAGAGCTGGCATATTTCAGGAACAGTCACCCTTCAGTGTCGCGAGGTGAAGAGCTGTTCGCGGGGCGAACCAGAGAGGATGACATTTCTACTGTTCTGCTGGCTTTCAGGTTCGCGAGGCGAGGAAACTCTCGCGAGGCGAATCCCCTGTTTCCTTATTCTCTCAACTTCTACTTAACCTGAAAACAAAGAAATAGCTATAAGTGCATTATTTGACTCAAAACTGGCTAAATTAACCTAAAACTACTTTAGAGACTCAAAACCTTGCTTGAGGACAATCTAATCTAATTTGGGTGAAAATAGGATATAATTTGCACAAAACCCTAGTCATACTAGCCATAAAACTAGATGAGCCAGAGGCTTATCAAAATACCCCAAACTTAAACTTTGCTTGTCCCCAAGCAAACTACAACTCAAAAAATCAAAAAGACTCAAGACCTGGCAAGCTTAAAAGATTCAATCAACCTTGCACAAATTCAAGCAATACATCAAAACAGTTTACTTCAATGTTCCCCCCTTTCAAGCAAAGTAATCCCCACAATCATTCATTCTAAACAATTGAGAATTTCATCATTCAAACAATCATCAATCTAAGCAGGGGATCCAAGTTACACACAAGAGGGAGATCACCAAATTCAAACAGTTGCCTTCCTCACAAGGGCATTTAGTGTTCACTCATTCGCTCAGTTTGTGTCTAGGCTTTCACTCAATTTCACTTTTCAAGAACACTTCCCATAAATTCGATTTTCATCTCCAAATGATTCCCACAGAAAACATGCATGCAACATCAAAAGGTCTTTTATGGGTTGTAATGGGGCCTGGCTAAGAGTAGGATATACAAAGGTACTGGGCTGAAGTCCCTAGGAACTAAGAGAGCATGAAACACTTCAACACATTGAAATTCCACTCAAGTTCCTTTTCTCATTCATCTTTTTGCCTTGGGCGACTACAGCCTTTTTATTCAAATACTTTTATTTTTAACATTTTTACACTTTTCTTTTTTTTCTCTTTTTTTTTCTCTTTTTTCTTTTTTCTTTTACAAGCCTTTGGCTCCAACCTTTTTATTATATATATATATATAATTTGTTTTTGTTTTTTTTCAATCCCAAACAACATATTACACCTTGTAGCCACCCCAAACTTAGTTTCTTGCACCCATTCTCTTTCTAAGATTCCATACTCTCCTAATCCTAAGATCGGGTTAACATGGTTTTCCAGATTTTTGGGCTTATAACATTAGGTTATCAAGAAGCAATAGGCTAATTAGGCTCAATGGGGCTAACTAAGGAACATGCATTAGGGATAGTTATTTTTAGGCTAAGTAGCTATTTACAAAGAAAACGCCTAAATCATCTGAAGCAAACACATAATCATGCAAACCATAAAGAGATTCAAGCAAATTCAGGAAAGTGCAACTTGAAAGTGAGTTCACACAATTTAAAACATGTTGGAGGCTCAAATCCTCACCTGGACATTCATGCAAATTGTTTGACAGAGATTCTATCCCTAGTGTGTGCTTCCCATCACCCCAAACTTATCATAAATCATGCCATCATAACAAAATCTCAAAGTTCAGTTTTCAATCACATGGGAATCACTTTTCAAAAACAAAAATTTTTTCAGCCTAGGGGGAAATCATCACATAAATCATGCAATCAATCTGTGCAAAATCAATCAAAATCCAGCAAACTTGCCAACTAAAGACTCAACACAACTCCTGAGCTTCTCAAATTATTCAGGAGCTTTATTAAAAGAAAAGGAAAAAAAAACAAGACCCAACAAAACTACAACTAGTTCCCTCCCCCACACTTAAAACATGCATTGTCCCCAATGAACAACATAACTATTAAATCAGAGTGAGGGAAAGGAAATGGTACTCCCTGATCAAGTGTCAGTGTAGGTGGGAGCTTCCAAGGAGAGCTCCTCAACATTAGCATCCACAGGAACACCAGCATCCACACCATAGAATGGCTTCAGCCTCTGCCCGTTAACCTTGAAGGGCTTGTGGGTACCTGCACGTGTAATCTCTACTGCACCATAAGGAAAAACGTTAGTAACAAAAAAGGGGCCATCCCATTTTGACCCAAGTTTCCCAGTCATCAATTTCAGGCGGGAGTTAAACAGTAAGACTTTCTGGCCCACAAAAAATTATTTTCTAACAATCATCCTATCATGAAAATGTTTTGTTTTTTCTTTATAAATCCTGGAGCTTTCATAGGCTTCTAGCCTAAGCTCCTCAAGTTGTTGTAACTGTAGTTTTCTTTCAACACCAGCTTTCTTCATGTCCAAGTTACAGCACTTGACTTCCCAATATGCACGGTGCTCAACTTCCACCGGGAGGTGACATGCCTTACCAAATACCAGCCTGAAGGGGGACATTCCTATAGGTGTCTTGAAAGCAGTCCTCTGAGCCCACAGTGCGTCTTCCAGACGGCGGATCCATTCCTTTCTATTCGGCTGCACCATCTTCTCTAGAATCTGCTTGATCTCCCTGTTTGATATCTCAGCCTGGCCATTGGTCTGGGGATGGTAAGCAGTGGAAACTCTATGTACAACCCCATATTTTCTGAGTAAGGCTTCCATGGTTCTGTTGCAGAAGTGAGTGCCCTGGTCACTGATGATAGTCCTAGGTATGCCAAACCTGCAAAAAATGTTGGACCTAACAAATTTGGAAACAACTTTAGCATCGTTAGTCCTAGTGGGGATTGCTTCCACCCACTTTGAAACATAGTCTACAGCCAAAAGAATATATACAAAACCAAAAGAAGCAGGGAAAGGACCCATAAAATCAATCCCCCACACATCAAAAACCTCACAAAAAAGCATGGGCTGCTGAGGCATCTCACTCCTACGAGTGATGGCAGGGCCTGTTGTTTGACATTATTTGAAATTCCTGTAGACCTCATAGGCATCTCTAAAAATTGTGGGCCAGTAGAACCCAGAATCCAGGACTTTTCTTGCTGTCCTCTGTGGTCCAAAATGTCCTCCAACTTGAGAGGCATGAGAGAAGTGCAAGATGGACTCTGTCTCATGATCAGGGACACACCTCCGAATAACCTGATCACTGCAAAACTTCCACAGGTAGGGATCATCCCACACATAGTACTTTGCATCGCTCTTGAGCTTGTGGAACTTGGATCTACTTGTACCTGCAGGAACAATACCAGCAACAAGAAACTTAACTATATCAGCAAACCAGGGGTTTACCCCATACAGATGTAGAAGTCTCTCATCAGGGAAATCATCTTGGATGGGAGAAGGTTCCTCATCCCTTGCTATCCGGCTCAAGTGATCGGCTACCAAATTTTCAGCTCCACTCTTGTCTTTTATCTCCACATTGAATTCTTGGAGCAAAAGCATCCACCGGATCAGTCTTGGCTTGGCTTCTGGTTTCTTTAACAGGTATTTCAGAGCTGCATGGTCAGTGAAAACAATAACTTTTGAACCTAGCAAGTAAGACCTAAATTTATCAAGTGCAAATACAACAGCTAGCAGTTCTTTCTCAGTGGTGGTGTAATTTGATTGTGCATCATCTAATGTCCTAGAAGCATAATGAATTACATGGGCAACCTTGCCCACCCTTTGTGCTAGAACCGCTCCCACAGCAAAATTGGAAGCATCACACATGAGTTCAAAAGGTAGTGTCCAGTCTGGGGGCTGGATGATGGGGGTAGAGGTCAATGCTCTTTTCAGGTAGTCAAATGCCTTCTTGCAATTTTCATCAAACTGAAACATGGCATCATTCTTAAGCAGGTTTGACAATGGCAGAGCTATCTTGCTGAAGTCCTTAATAAAGCACCTGTAGAAACCTGCATGTCCAAGAAAAGAACGGATCTCGCGTACGCAAGATGGGTAAGACAATGAAGAAATCACATCAATTTTTGCAGGATCTACCGAAATACCCTCTTTAGAAATTACATGACCCAAAACTATCCCATGTTCTACCATAAAGTGGCACTTTTCATAGTTCAAAATCAGATCAGTCTCAATGCATCTTTCTAGAACTAAACTCAGACTATGCAAACATGCATCGAATGAGGAGCCATATACAGTGAAGTCATCCATGAACACCTCCATGCAATTTTCAATGAATTCAGAAAAAATGCTAAGCATGCATCTTTGGAAGGTGCCAGGAGCATTACAAAGGCCAAATGGCATCCTCCTATAGGCAAACGTACCGAAGGGGCACGTGAAAGTGGTCTTTTCCTGATCCTCAGGGGCAATATGAATTTGGAAATACCCGGAAAAGCAATCAAGAAAACAGTAATGAGATTTACCAGCCAGCCGATCCAACATCTGATCTATGAACGGCAAAGGAAAATGATCCTTTCTGGTGGCCTGGTTCAATTTCCTATAATCTATCTGAGACCGCTGGCCTATTCTGGACTCTAGTAGGTACAAGCTCATTATTATTATTCCTAACTACTGTGAGACCGGACTTTTTTGGTACAACTTGCACCGGACTTACCCAAGTACTATCAGAGATGGGGTATATAATACCTGCCTGCAGAAGTTTAGTCACCTCTTTCTTTAACACATCCAGAATCAATGGGTTTAGCCGCCTTTGGGCCTGCCTTACTGGTTTAGCTCCATCCTCCAATAGAATTCTGTGCATACATCTGGAAGGGCTAATTCCTGGAATGTCAGCTAAGGTCCAACCAATAGCCTTCTTGTGCTTCTTCAGAACCTCCAATAGTTTTGCTTCCTGGTCAGAGTCAAGGCTGGAGGAAATGATGACTAGAAGTTTTTCATTCGTCTCCAGGTAGGCATACTTCAGGTTCCCAGGAAGTGGCTTGAGCTCTAGGGAGGGTGGCTGCTCGACGGATGGTACATTGGGAGTAGCCATGATGTCAAGGACTCCTGCAGAACAGACATCTTCATTCTCACTATCACTATCACCCTGCAAAGTTGAATCAAGAAACTCAGCACAAACAGCACACGGGTTAGTGTTAGTACAGTTAGTGTATGAATATAAATCATCAAAACCAGAAATAAAAGGAAAATCAGAAACTAGGCCCTCATGGGTATCATCAATGATCTCAGTAAGCAACTCTAATTGGAAAACCGAGTGCTCCTCCAGTGGGTGTTTCATAGCATCAAAGATGTTGAACTTTGCCACAATATCACCAAACTCCATAGACATAGTCCCATCATTCACATCACTTTTAGTCTTGGCTGTCTTCATGAATGGTCTGCCCAAGATTATAGGTGATCTACTGGAATGTGTCTCTCCTGCCATGTCTAGGATGTAGAAGTCAGTAGGGAAAATTAGCTCATCAACTTGTACCAGAACATCTTCTACCATTCCCATGGGGCGGGCACTGGTCCTGTTAGCCAACTGGATGGTGAGACCGGTATACTGCAAAGGCCCAAGATCAAGGTTATTAAAGATGGAAGTAGGCATGACATTTATGGATGCTCCCAAGTCCAGCATGCAGTTTTCAAATTTCCTGTCCCCAATAGTGCATGGAATAGTAAATGTGCCCGGATCCTTGCACTTTTGTGGTAATGCCTGAGTAGGGGCTATAACAGCAACTCTCTCTGGTGCAGGCCTAGACTGGATAAGAGCTGAAACATTTCTTCCCAAGTCAACTCTCTCATTATTCTTCAACTTCCTCTTGTTGGTGCATAGATCCTTAAGAAATTTTGTATACTTGGGCACCTGCTTGATCACATCTAGAAGTGGAATATTCACAGCTACCTTTCTGAACACATCTAAAATCTCCCTTTCCTTGTCTTCACCACCAATCTTCTTATTATTCTGCAATCTGTGTGGGAATGGGATTGGTGGTCTGTACACTTTCTCAGCTTCAACTTCAACAGTAGGCTCAGGAGTTACCTCAATAATTTCTTCATCCTTTCTAGAGGTGGCCTCAACAGCTTTTCCAGATCTCAGAGAAATGGCACTCACATTAGGGTTGGAGGCATTGGGATTTATCACTGGCTGTGCAGGTAGTTGACTTGGTCCTTGAGCTTGCTGTAAGTTGTTTATGGATGTGGCAAGCTGTCCAATCTATGTCCTCAAATCTTGAATGCTAGCATCTGTTCGCTGCTGAGACTGTCCAACTTGCTGCTGAAACTGAAGGTTTTGTGCAGCCATCTACTTGATCATGTCCTCTAGGGAAGGTCCAGAAGGTGCAGAAGTGGTCACTTGAGGAGGATACTGAGGTGCTGCCATCGGTTGTTCTTGGGATGAGTTCCCATACCTCAGATTAGGATGATTCCTCCAATTTGGATGGTACCTATTTGTGGAGAGGTCTGGAGTGCTGTACCGGTTCTGACTGTTGCCTTGATTATAAGGATGGACTGCATAAGCTTGAGGCAAATCAGTACTTGACTCTTCCTTCAGAATAGGGCATGCCTCATATGGGTGCTCAGGAGAACTGCACATGCCACAACCTTGCCGGCTGAACCCTATCCATTGCCATTTTCTCCACCAAGGAAGTGAGCCTATCTATTCTATCCTCAAGGGCCTGGTTGGAAGGAGAGCTATGGACCTCATGCACACCTCTTGTCTCAACAGAATTTCTCCTGGTAGTAAACTGCTGGGAATTCAGTGACATATTCTCAATGAGTTGCTTGGCAGCAGCTGGGGTCTTATCAACAAGCGCTCCTCCACTAGCAGCATCCAAAATATTCCTATCCATCGGTAAAGAAACCTTCATAAAAGTCTTGGATAAGAAGTCGTTCGTAAACTGCGATCTTTGGGGGCAACTGGATATCAACTGCTTGAATCTGTCCCAATATTCAGCCAACGACTCATTTCCTTGCCTGATGCCACATATTTCTTTCCTAATTGATGCAGCTCTGGAAACAGGAAAGTATTTCTCTAAGAAGAGCCTCTTCAAATCGTTCCAAGTGGTAATGGAATTTGGCGGAAGATATAATGACCAATCCTTTTGCGCCACCTGTAGTGAAAACGGGAAGGCTCTCAGCTTAATGTGATCTTCAGTTACTCCCTCTGGTCTCAAGGTTGTGGAGCAGACAACCTGAAATTCCTTCAGATGCTTGTGTGGGTCCTCACCTGCAAGACCATTAAACCTTGGCAACAAATGGATTAGACCAGATTTTAATTCAAAGGGGGTAACAGCACCAGAATATTCAATGCACAATCCATTATAGTTAACATCAGGGGCAGCAAGCTGTCTTAATGTCCTTTGGTCTCCCATATTTTCAAAAACAGTTTTAGAATTAGAATCACTACTAGTGCTAACCCGAAATTCTCTACGGAGTGTGTGCAGTGTTCTTTCAATTTTCGGGTCAAAATCACACAATTCAGGGCAATTAGACCTAGTAGCCAGACCAATTCAAAACAAAAACAAAAATAAAAGAAAAAGAAAGGAAATAAAAGAAATGGAAAAATAACAAATAAGAGTCCCCGGCAACAGCGTCAATTTTTTGGTCGCGCTGTCGCGCACGCGCCAAAAGGAATGAGCGGGGTTCAAAACTGTAGTTTAGGGCGACAACTCGGATGTCGTCTCACAAGGACTCTTAAAGTGTTATTTTTCACAAAAATCAGTTTTGGGGGGGTTTGGATTTGAATGCAAATAAGTAACAAGTAAAACAAAGCAATTAAAACAGGGCAGTTCAAAGAGATTATCAAATAGCAAACAACGATTAATCTACTGTTCTCGAATTCCCACTATCATTGGTTCATGTAATCCCAAGCCCTAAGCAGATTCTAATCCCCTTTCAGTTGTAGCAACAACTAGCAACGTAATCGCTACTACGGATATATGTTCCTATTCCCGAAATAACAAACGGGGTTAAGCCCTCATGAACTAACGAACATGAATGAACACACGCGAAATAACAAACGCGATTTAGTATAGGAACATAACATCACTGAAATGAATCAATACAACACTACACACTCCTGAAATAACAAACAGAAATGTATAATATGGTATTGAAAAGGGAAAAGCAATTAAAATTGGAATTACAAAACCTCAAGTATATGGAATTCTCCTACAGTAGATTAATCTACGAAATTAGTTCTCCATGACAATAACGAAAAACACAGAAAGTATGTAAAACTATGGAGAAGCAAAAGTCTCTCCAATCTGTCCAGAACAGCCTTTTATAATTATTCAGAGATTCAGTCCACTCGCGAGGCGAGCCCTAATTCGCGAGGCGAATATTGTGAAGAGTCAGCAACCTTTGGCATTCTCGCGAGGCGAACAACGGCTCGCGGGGCGAAGAACTGAAGAGTCTTCTTATTACACCCGTTATGAACATCAGGGGCCAACCGTGATGCTTTCTGACTTCTATGATCGCGAGGCGAAGAATTTATTCGCGAGGCGACCCCGAGAGCTGGCATATTTCTGGAACAGTCACCCTTCAGTGTCGCGAGGCGAAGAGCTATTCGCGGGGTGAACCAGAGAGGATGACATTTCTACTGTTCTGCTGGCTTTCAGGTTCGCGAGGTGAGGAAACTCTCGCGAGGCGAATCCCCTGTTTCCTTATTCTCTCAACTTCTACTTAACCTGAAAACAAAGAAATAGCTATAAGTGCATTATTTGACTCAAAACTGGCTAAATTAACCTAAAACTACTTTAGAGACTCAAAACCTTGCTTGAGGACAATCTAATCTAATTTGGGTGAAAATAGGATATAATTTGCACCAAACCCTGGTCATACTAGCTATAAAATTAGATGAGCCAAAGGCTTATCAGCTGCTCATCTGTACATCCTTCAAAATTGTGATGAGGTGGCGTCATATTTAGAGTAAGTGTCTCCAATGTCTTTTATAAGTTCAATAGTCATTTATGGTTATTAATAGTCCTGCTATTAACCTTCTATGGGGTTCTAACTGACATCCTTGAACTTGATGAAGTTAGTTCTCTTCAAGTGTGATTGATTTGATCATACTCTTGACGTAGGGACAAAAATCGATAAAAAGTAGGACATTATTGAAGTTAGGCTATCTCGTAGGTATAATAAGGCGTATGACCCATTCATTTTTCCACAACAGGTCAATCAGGTTTATTACACGCCATATCCCGAATGACATCAAGGCTGGTTGGGTGTAATTAAGATAAAGGCTCGCAGTACAATTACTGATAATGTAATCAACCATCCTGAAAAAGATGCTCCGTACCAAGATGATGAGTTTCAGGGCCCCACGTATCGTTGAGGATATTACGCCAAACATCATTGTTAATTCTCTGTAGACATTTCTGACGATGGGGAAGAAGTTGAAAGAGAGTTAGTGGATCAATCTGATTTGGACGAATCTAGCGAAGACACATTCCAATCAAGTGAGACTGATGAGAGTGAGGGTGAATTTAGTGACGGAGATTCTACTTAGGTAATTTATATATGCATTATTCATTGTGTAATGTTTATTCATGGCTAAACTTGTTGATTAATTAGTTATTATTTATATTGTGATGTAATGCCTTTATCATTTTTTACACAGATGGCAGATTCCACTAGAGGTAGGGGTAGCACGGTGGTCGTCGGAGAGACCAACTTCTGATCGAGATCACCCTGCCAGTACCTCTGTGGATGGGCCTCAGGGTGATGGAGTTGCACCCATTACGCAGCCCTCAGATGTCGGGACACAGGCTGCACCATCATCATCCACACCTGTGCCAGGACCATCATCATCAGCGATGCAGGAGAGCTGTGGTTCATCCGACTGGAGGACTCTTCTTATCCCCAAGGGGATAATGAGTAAGCTAATTTAATTTTTTTATATATAAGTATCGCTAATTTCTATATTACTTGTTTAATTATTCATAACATTTATTAATTCTATAATTTTCCTGCAGCTTTCTGCCCGCGAATGACCCTTCTGATTCGATCTCGAAGATCATAAAGCATAATTTGGATGGTCCATGGCCTACATGGAAGGGGATCCCTGAGGGCCATAGGGATCAGCTGTTTAAAGAGTTTAAGGTAACAATTTATTATATTATTTAAAATAATTTTACATTACCTATTAATTTAAATTTAATTTAAATATATATAACAATTTCCTAACAAGTGTATGTTGCAGAAAGGGTATAGGTGGAACCAAGCATTGGAGAAGCTCATCAAGTCCATATTTGAGCATAAAGCTTCATTGGCCATGAAGAATGCCATGAACAAGCTGAGGAAGGGTAAGGATAAGGGGAAGTGGTTGAATCCTGAGATCAGGAGGGGCTAGAACAGTACTGGGCTATTGAGAAGTTCCAGGAGAAGCAGGTCACAGCTCGACATAATCGAGTCGTCGATGGTGGTGCATGTGCCTACACTGGCTCTAAATCAGCCGCCACTCACTTCGACGAGCAGGTACTAATTTAACTGTTTTTTTATATGCAGAAAGCACAGAAACAACGACTCCCCACTGCTATGGAGTTGGTGGAGAGGACGAAGAAGCTGAAGTCGGGGGAATGGGTCAACGAAAAGACCCGTAACTATACTGTAATTAGAGATGGCAAAACGGGCCAACTCGTCTCGTTTTGACCCGCCCCGTCATTGACCCGCCGAAAACGGGGCGGGTGGGTTGACCCGTTTTAGTTAAGTGGGTTGAACCATCCAACCCACCCCGTTTAGCGGTGGGTTGGCATCTTGTCGGGTTGACCCGCAAAAAATTATCAACATTTTAAAAAAATATAAAAAATGAAAAAATAAAGTTATTAACATACAAATATCATATAAAATATCACAAAATATAAATAATTACTTTTCGATAATAGACAAACTATTATATAAATATATTAGTGATTAGAATGAACTACGTACAAATATATATAGTTCTAATGGGTCAGTAATTGTAAACTAAAAGTATATAAATATAAATATATATACAAATAATTACGGGGTGGGTCAAAACGGGTTGGCGGGTTGAGGACCTCAACCCAACCCGCCAAAAATGACGGGTTAAACGGGCTGGCCCGTTAGGTCCAACCCATTATGCCATCTCTAGCTGTAGGTAAAAAAGATTTTAGTATATACTAGTAAGTTATTATTATTAATTTATTAATATTGTTTATAATTGTAACTAATTATCTCTTCAACTATAATTTGCAGGTTGGATTTCACAAGAAGAAGGATGATGCCATATCACGTGCTTCACAGTCACAGGATGAAACCTTGACTGGTGAGGGGCCCTGTTCTCCTGTCTCCGTCGACGACAATGCCATATATTTGGAGGTCGTCGGGGGCAGGAACAAGAAGGGGCACGTGTATGGCCTCAGACACTTGGACAGCGAGTTTATCGCTTCATCGTCCGGCACGCCCGCTCCTTCCTACGCGGATACCGTCCCTCCGGAGTATTTCAACCAGATGCAGGACACTATCGCGCAGCTGAACGCAGAGCTTCGGGAGAAGAGGGGAGAGAGCGAATTATGGCGGAGCAGATTGCACACTTGACTCAGGTACACCAACAACTGATGCAGACGAGCATCGAGCAGGGCCAGACACTGCGGTTGGTGTTTGACCAGATGAGGATCCAGGCTCCAGTTGCTCAGGGTGATGCTCCAGCAGTTGTGCCGCCTTTTGTGGCTTCGCCAGTTCCGCCGGCTCCTCCTACTGATGATGCTGCTCCGGAGGATGATGAGATGGCAGACATCGACGGCACGGACGGTGAGGACGGTTGGTCACCTCCGCGTCCGCCTCCGCATGACTGATGATTTTCATTTGTATTTTTTTCATTTTAGGGATTTACAATTACTTTATTGTATGACATTATTTATTTATTTATATGGTAGTTTGATTTTTTTATATTGATGAGTTGCAGTAGTAAATTGAAGAATATTAAAGTAAAAAAATTAATTATTAATTTTTAAAATAAATTTTAAAATAAAAACAAAAAAATTTAATATTAGCGATCGAAATGGCAACCTCCAAATCGATTTCTAAGCTTAAATTACAGGAAAAATAAATAAATTTATTAAATAATTTCATGTTTAGCGACCGATAAAGTGGTTACTATAACCAACATTAGCGATCGATTAACAGTCACCAAATTCGGTTACCCTGATCATGTGACCAACTTAGCTGCGACCGAATTATATAATTTAGCGATCGAATATTCGGTCTCTATTTGGTGACCGATATATCAATTTGGTCGATAAAACCTTAGCGACCATGATTTCTGCTACCCCTTAATTCAGTTGCTAAACAAGATAGTGATCGAATTAGTATGTTTAGAGACCGAATTCTTAAACAGTTTTTTTTTTTTTTTTTTTATAGTGAAGGCTTCGGTCAAGGGTGCAACGATAGTAGCAGTGTTGACAAGTCTATAGTGCGTGGTGCGGCTAGGGAGCTTGTGTATGGTCAACCGGTTGTTAGTGATGAAGTTGATTTGATGGCTTTGAAGAGAGCATCCATTAAAGAGGGGAAGAGGCCTTTGATAACGTATGATGTGTCTGGTGGTTCCCAACAGGTAAATTATTCCTGTTCAGAGAGTTTCTTTAGAAAAAGAAATAGAGTCTTTCTTAGATCTGCAACTTGTCAAGAAGCAAATCACATTTGGGAAGTGGGAAATAAATTTGGTCTTTTGTCAAGTCATAATAAATATGATGTTATTAAAAAATTGGTGGAATTGGAAGATGGAGTTAGGAGACAAGGCAGGTGTTCAATGCCAATCAGGATTGGCGGAGAGGTTTAACAGATCCCATATGAGGAAATCATGTTGGTGAAGATTGATAGAAAAATGCCAAACGGACACAGATTGAGACACACATACGATCATATTGTATAAACAGTGTCGCACAGTGCGGCATTGTAGTGGATTTTTTTAAAAAAAATTTAAATTTTTTTTATAAATAATTTTTTTGATTAAGTATGTGTCTATATCGGGTGAATCAGATACAAATATCTGGTGAATTCAGTTCATTATCTGGTGAATGGATTTTTTTGAGAAATAATTTTTTTGATTAAGTATGTGCAAATATATGGTGAATCCGGTATAAATATCTGGTGAATTCAGTTCATTATCTGATGAATTGGTTTTTTTGAGAAAAAAAATTGTGGTTTAAGTACGTGTAAATATATGGTGAATCAGGTATAAATATCTGGTGAATTTAGTTCATTATCTGGTGAATGTGTTTTTTTTTATAAATAAATTTTGTTGGTTAAGTATGTGTAAGTATCTGGTGAATCGGATACAAATATCTGATGAGTTCAATTCATTATCTGGTGAATGAGTTTTTTTGAGAAATATTTTTTTTGGTTAAATGTGTGCAAATATCTGGTGAATCAGGTATAAATATCTGGTGAATTCAGTTCATTATCTGGTGAATGAGGTTTTTTTGAGAAATAAAGTTTGGTTAAGTACGTGCAAATATATGGTGAATCGGGTATAAATATCTGGTGAATTCAGTTCATTATTTGGTGAATGTGTTTTTTTTTATAAATAAATTTTTTGGTTAAGTATGTGTAAATATCTGGTGAATGGGTTTTTTTGATAAATAATTTTTTTGGTTAAGTATGTGTAAATATCTGGTGAATTCAGTTCATTATCTGATGAATGAGTTTTTTTAGGAATAAAATTTTTATTTTTTTAAAAAAGTCAAAATTAAAAAAAAAATGGTGCTACAGTAATGCTACTGTAACAATGTCATATTTGTGTCGTAAAAGTTGTGTCCGTTTAGCACAACTCAGATAGATAATAGGGGGGGTTTGTTGTGGGGTGCGTGTTAGTGGTTTTCTCTTTGCATAATTATTTGCCTTTTTAATAAGAGTAGTACTAGCAACATTCTCTAACATACTCTTTTCAACACACTATTTTGAAATTCATGTGGATCCCACTATTTTGGAAATGGGTCCCATTAATTCATATGGTTCCTACTTAAATTTTATAGGACCTGCATGAATTTCAATCAATAAGAAGGAGTATCTTAAAAAGATTGTATTAGAGAATTTGTTATTAGCATTTCTCTTTTTATAATTGGCATTTTGGTTGTAGGAGTTTGGTGGAGGAGGTAACCTTTGGATGTTTTTTTTTTTTGTCAACATTTTGGTGGGTGTTTATTAACAGTCTAACGGTGTTCTCATGGGTTTGTAGAATTAGGATTTGTTTGGGGTTCTATGGGTTGATTTATTATTTTGTTTCCCTCTTTTGTTTGTGTCCCATCTTATATTTGGTTTTGAGTATTCCTAGTATTCTTTTTAATATATTTTTGTTTATACAAAAAAAAGAAAAAAAAAAAGATGAAGGACATCAAATGAAAAAAAGAAGGATGACTCTCTACCTTTACTAAATTATTATCATTTTGTTGGGTTTCCTTCGTCAATAGATTGATTGTATTTATCTTTTGAATTGTATCACAAAACTTAAAAGTCTAAAGAGAATCGAAGTGGGTGGCGGTGGTGCCACGTCACTCACACTAAAGAGAACGGCAAAGATATGTAAGGAAGGGGAAGGGCTTGTGATGGGAAAAGAAAGGATATAAGAAGAATCGCGTGACTCTTTTTTTTTACAAAAAAAAAATTCTATTGATATAATTTGAGCCATCTGATTAATTAAGTTTAATGATACAGATTTAGTGTAAGTATTTTTGACTTACATAAGACGTTAATGGATCATAACATATATATATATATATATATATATATATATATATATATATATATATATATATACATATACGATCCAAAAGCATAAATGACGTTTTTTAAAAAAATGAAAAGTTACTGCAACGTGCTACTGTAGCGGCATTGTATGGGTTTTAATTATGTTAGTGTATTTTTTTTTTTTTTTTTGAGAAGAAGTGACTTATATCATTAAACCATTGAAAGAGCATTCTAATTCTTATTATAGCAATAAATAAAATTCATCATTTTTAAGCATTATAATATTTAAATGTTGTTTACCAAAATAATATCATCTTTTTGTAACAAAATATATATATATATGGCATTATATATTTGATTTAGGATGATTATAACCTTCATGAAAAGAATTTGGTCCAATTTCTTTCATTGTTTTTGTAATAAATAAGAAACATAATTTAACTAATATAAATCGTCGGAAGATTTGCTTCGAAAAACAAGAAATAATACTCAATCAAATAAATATTAAAATTAAGACAAGAAACCTAGACATATCATCATATAATAATTTTGATTGTACATCATCATTATTATTATTATTATTTAATAGACATAGACAATTGATATTAATTACAATCATGACAACTTTAAATGTTTTAAAAGAAGAAAACGTGAAGATTTGAAAAACAGAAAAGGTGAATTATTATTATATATATAAAAAAAAAGGAAAGGTATAGGCGTAAAATTAAAGCCACAAAAGAAGTTGAAAAAAAATATTCAAAAAAAGTTGAATCAAAAGGCGTATGAGCAGGAGACATGAACAGTTGATAGGGGTGTTCATCAATCGATCCAATCCAATGTCAACCGCACTAACCGAACCGAAAAATCGACAACCGAAATAATCGAAAATCGAAAAAACCGCAAACCGAAAAAAATCGAAATTTTTCATTGGATTGGATCGGATTTCGGATCCTATATGTAAAACCGATCCAATCCAAACCGAACCGAAATTATTTAGTTCAATGAAAATAATTTGATCTTTATATTATAAAAGTAATTATTAGTCTTTATATTTTTATAAGTTATCATCTAATCTTTATATTAGAGAGTTTAATTGGTATGTAAATGTAATGTTAGTGTAAAAACTTTTACACTGTTAACCAATTATAAATCATGTTATGAGTGACTTTTAATATATTTAGGACAATAATCAAACATTTATAATGATTTAACAATTTATAATTAGTTGATAGTATAAAATATCTTTACACATGAGAGTGCACGTCATTCATGTATATCCCGTTGAAACACTTATTAGAAATTGTCAATATAATATTTTAAAATTAATTTTTATTTTAAATAAGTAACAAATTCATATGACTCTTTAAATACTCAATCAAATCCAAATCGAGTCGAAATATTGGATGTTCTTTGATGTAAATAACTATGTAAATATGTATCGATAAAAACCGAATTATCCAATCCAATCCAAACCGCATTTGATTGGATCGGATCGGATCGGATTTTTTGAAGGAAACAAACCCATCCAATCCAAACCGCATGTTGTTTTTATCATTGGATCGGATGACTTTTTTGTTCAAAACCGATCCAATCCAATCCGCGAACACCCCTAAGAGTTGATGTGGGACATTCATTTAATAAAGAGTATAGATAAATGGTAAAAATCCATTTTATCCTTTTTCAAACTTTTCAATCTAGACAGTAGATTTTTTTATAATAATATATCTATGGTTAATATTCATTAAGTTTAGGACCTCCATCTTAAAGATGGAGGGCATTAGATAGCGCCCTTTTTCCCATATTTGGGCTTTTGCAAGGCGATGTCTTCAATCCTCCAACATAAAAGGGGAGGATCCATCCTCTTTTCTCATATACCGTTGATTTATTATATAAAAAATTCAATGGCTGAGATTTTGTAAGGGATATCAGATGAGCCAGTGACACATTCCCCTCTCTCTCTCCTCTCTGTTTTTGTCCCCAAAACGCAGCTGCTCCTTCTTTCTCATGTTTCTTCGACAACAACTGGCTCTGAATCATTCCTCTCTCGGTAACTCCCACGAATCTGAACCCTTCTTGTTCCCCCATCGTCTTCCTCCAATTCCCGAACCTCTCATGCCTCGTCAACCTCTCATAACAACAATAGGATTTGTGCTATGAAATGACGCTTAAAATTTATCAAGTGGAGGAGGAAGACGAAAGAAAGGTAACCGTGACTCATGTGGAGGATCTCAGAGAATGGATGAGGCGTCAGATTCCACACTAACTACACAAAAATTATTGAACATAATGATATACAACTGTTTAGTTTCATGATAACTATATTTTGATTTCCCCAAAATTAAAAGATGCCCTTTTTTCCTTAGACTGTGAATTGAATTTGTTGTATAAATAAAGGTTGGAACTTTGAATTGAAAGGGTATTGCAGGACCACCTAAGCTTTCACAGCCCCTATTACTTAAATCCCATTGTGTGTTAACTATTTCTTTATCACTTGGGAATTGTGTTGCTCTCTCCTCTTCATAATTACCCTTTCAAGATTCTAAATTTTTCGAGGCGACATGGGGAGAGAGAGGACAATTTTGTGAGAGAGCTGTGATTTTTTACAGGCAACTAGTTTAATAAGTTAAAGGGGGGCATGGGCCAATTTTCACCACTTCGTAAAACTGCAACCCATCTATGTTTGGATGGATGGTTTAATAATTTACATTCCGGCAATGTCACGATCTTGACGCATATGAACAAATATTGCAGATTTCTCATATGGAATTGCAGAGGAAAATAACATAAGCCGTCAGTCGTGGGTTTGTTATTCCGAGATGGGACGGTGGGGAAGGGGGCAAAACGGGTAGATGAGAGTTGAATATTTTTTTATGAATAAAATAAAGTAATTTTTTTTTACCTTTTGAAACCGGCTATAGTGAGTTTTCTTGGGAGATGATGGGTCCTCAACTTCCATAATGGATGATTGAAGAATTGCCCCTTTTGCAAAGTAAACAAGGCTACAATCCTCCACCAAGTAAGTTGAGGATTCATCCTCCATCACATTTGACTGGCTAAATCCGGTCATCAGGTAAAAGCATTAAAATTAATTTTTTTAACGTGTGTTTAACAAATAGAGACGGTTCATCTTGTGTTTGTCTTCTCCGGTGGTTTGAGAACGCACCACCACCAAGTTGTGGCCTTCCCTTCTTCTTCTGCATTTGCGCCTCCCCTGCACATCCCAAGTTCCATCTTCTGCATCAACTTCATTAACGTGTCCTAAATGAATTAGTTGGAACTTCGACATAACCCTGTATAAACCGAACAACTTTAGCTTCCCTGGCAATTCACAATAGTATTGTTGAGTTTCACCAATAACCTAATTAATATTAAAATGGTTTCAGTTCAGCACGATTAACCCTTTACTCCTATCTTCCTCCTTCCCCTTCCCTGCCTCTAATCAATTCCAGCTAGTGACTTGCAGAACATCAGGGGAGTGGATGGTGCGGCGTCAGACGGTGACTAGACGACAAGGGTGTTATGCGGCTGGGGTAGAACTTGCGGTGGGGCGGTGCACGACTGAGACTTGGGTAGTTTCATTGGTGTTTTTTTTTAGATGATGACTGAAAACATGGGTTTGAAACATAGATAGAGTTCTCTTTTTCTGAGAAGAACATCCACTTTTCATAGTTATCTTCTTCACCAAATCGTATCATATTTATCATTCATCCTTTGTTTGGTTATGAGAATAAAAGGAGAAAAGAGAAATAGGTCAGAAAGAATATGATAAGAGAGAAAATTGTGATAAATAGAGTAGATTTGATGTGTTGTTTGATATAAGAGAAATGGAAGAGAAATAGATGAGAAAGTGATTTTTATTTCTGAAATTTAAAAAAAAAATCAAAAATTTCTTTTCCTTCTGTTGTATCCATCTCTCTGTGTGTTATATGCAAAGATCCCTAAGTCTTGGGAGCCTTAGTGAGATTGATCCGGAGATCGAGAGGACCTTCCACAGACGTAGAAGACTACAAAGAGAGGGAGAAAGGTTGAGTCCCGTTCCACTCATGGCGAATCAACCGGATACAAAACCTTTGAAGGACTACGCAGCCCCAAATGCGAGAGGCTTGCGAACTGGGATTGCAAGGCCAGAGATTGAGGCGGAGAACTACACTATACCGCCCATGCTAATCAACATGATTAGGCAACATCAATTCGGAGGATTGCCTTCGGAGGACCCGACCGATCACATAGAAACATTCTTAAAGTTCACCGATGCAATCAGGATTAATGGAGCCTCAGTCGATGTTGTACGTTTGAGACTGTTCCCCTCATCTCTCACTGGAAAGGCGAAGGCCTGGCTTAAGCAAATCCCCGCTAACACCCTGACTACTTGGGACCAAATGGAGCAGGCGTTCTTGGAAAAATTCTTCCCTCCATCCAAGACGGCCTACATAAGGACCCAGATCACCGGCTTCTTCCAGAAAGACGGAGAATCGTTATCAGAAGCTTGGGATCGCTACAAGGGACTGCTGGAGTCGTGCCCACATCACGGACTCGAGAGGTGGTTAATAGTGCACACCTTCTATAACGGATTGGATTACTCTTCGAAGGTGTCACTTGATTCTGCAGCCGGTGGAGCGTTTATGAATAGGCCTCTGACTGAGGCATTCAACATCATTGAGAATGTCGCCACCAACTACCACCAATGGGGATCCGAAAGAGGTAATAACCCGAACAAGATTTCGGGGGGTAAGTTTGAAGTAAATGGCACTGATCTTATAATGTCAAAGATAGACTCACTTAATAAACGTTTTGATCGGCTGGAAAGAGCTAATGTGAGTGCATTAGGTGCTACTAACCTTGTTTGTGAGATTTGTGGAATGTAGGGACATGACATGATGGAATGCCCACATGAATCCGGCGCTTCGGGTGAGCAAGTGAACTCTTGTAACAACTTCTACGATACGAACCCGAAGCTGCCCAACTATGCTCCCCCAAATCCCTACAACCAAAGAAGGAACAACCCTTACCTCTCCTACGGCAACTACAGCAACACGCTCAACCATGAGTTCCAAGAGGGTCAAGGTAATAAGAGAGCAGCACCGGGGTATCCTCAAGTACAAAGATCTAAACTCGAGACTTTATTTGAAAGTTTTGTTGAAACTCAGACAAAACAGAATGAGGAGTTTAGACAACAAGGAAGGGCAGTGAGTGAAGCAATAAAGGAGCTGGCATCCAAGGTAGACAACTTGGCAATCCATAACAAGATGCTAGAAACACAAATTGCCCAACAAGCCAGCACGTACTCGAGACCTAAGGGTACATTCCTGGGGCAACCCGAAGCAAATCCCAATGAGCATTGCAATGTCATACACTTAAGGGATGATAAGCTTGGGGTGGGGGTAGCTGAAATGGAGGTGGAACCGGAGGAGGACACAAACGAAAAGGAAGAGCCAGAACCGAAGTATGTCCCTCCACCACCGTACCAACCCCCGATACCTTTCCCACAAAGGTTGGTCAGGAAAAAGCAAGTAGATGTACAGACTAAAATGCCTACTAAACTAAAAGACCCAGGTAGTTTCTCCATCTCTTGCTCGATTGAACAAGTGCAAATAGACCGAGCCTTGTGTGACTTAGGGGCTAGTGCGAGCTTGATGCCCCTCACTATCATGGAAAGGTTGGAAAGTAAAGAGTTGAGACCATTCAAATTCTCCTTACAATTTGCGGATGGCTCAACTAGGACTCCTCTAGGCATACTAGAGAATGTTCCTGTAAAGGTAGGGAAAATTCTCATCCCTACCGACTTCCTGGTGTTGGACATGAAAGGGAATTCTAAATTCCCCATCATTTTAGGAAGGCCATTCTTGGCAAATCACTGGGGGTGATGATAGACGTAAGGAATGGTAAACTCTCTCTAAATGTAGAGGAAGGTAGGGTAAATTTTCAGTTGACTAACTCTTGTAACAACCCTCCTTTTGAGAGCCATGTGTGCAGAATTGATGTAACGTCTCCAGTGGTAAAAGAGGAACTCAACATGGAAGCAACTCCGAAGATATGCATGGCTGATGATGCACCCAGAGGTGACGAAGTTGGAGTTGCTGTCCATGCGGAAACAAAACTTCCGTCGGGAGGAAGGAAGGCTAGGAAGCTCCAAGAGAAAAGAGCGAAGCGGAGGCGTTATTGGCCATATGAGCAGGAACGGCTTTTTGAAGGAGTTCCTTGGAAAAGAAGTGTTCCTGCACTTCTACGCCCAGCCGACCCCGGTTGATTGAAGGAAGTTTGGTCAAGCTTAGGACCGTAAACAAGCGCTTCTTGGGAGGCAACCCAAGTTTTCTTTCCCTTTTTCCTTTTGTTTTTGAATTAACCTCTTGAATAATTTGAGAAGATCAAGAGGCAAAAATATCATTAATAGGTTTGTCTAGTGTTTTCAGGTTGAGAAAGGGAAGAAGAGCAGAGAAAGATAAAGTCAGAGGCCATCACGCCCTGGCCGTGACAGTGGTCACGGCCGTGATAAGCTATACAAGAACGCAGAAAGGATCACGGCCTAGCCGTGACAACCATCACGGGCATGATGAGTAGGATGCCAAGATCAGAGAGCATCACGGCCTAGCCGTGATGTAGATCACGGCCGTGACAGGGCAACTCCTGAAGACCAGAAACGATCACGGCCTACCCGTGATGAGCCTCACGGCCGTGATGAAATTTCTACCCAAGTTTTGACTGGAATGTGAGCCAACACCCGCTACCGATTCGGTAAGTTGTTCCATTTTTCTCCTCTGTCCGACTTGATTATTTACATTGGAGACAATGTAAGTAATCAAGCTTGGGGTGGGGGTATTTTTGCATTTGCATTGTTGCATTCATATGGCATTCACATAGGCATAGATTGGTATGATCACATTCTCTAGATTGCCCCTCACTTAGAACATGCATCCAATTGTGAGAACTTGGAGCCAAATGAATTGAGATAGTGAATTTTCGAACCCAATTTTTTTTTTATTCTTGTGATATGGCTAAAAATAAAAATTCTTGAGATAGTCATTTGATAGTTGATAATTGGCATGTGGTTCCTTAAGTTTGTATACCTCACTGATTTTTGAACTACTAAATGTAAGATTTTGAGCCAACTAGGGGTATTCACTAAATCTACCCCATTTCTTGTGATAGAGTGTTGTAATTCCTCTTGGACTGTATTTTCTAGAACTTGACTTGAAACCATTTTGAAACTTAAAAATTTCTGAAAACATTTTTGGAAATGATTGAGGCACTAGGTATTTTTCCGGTCTCCCGAGCTTTGAATGATAAATGCTACCCCTTAGTTGCCCAATTTTGAGCCTAAATATAAAATACTTTTCTTGGTACCTTGAATTACTTTGATAAATAATGCTAAGTATGGCACCTTTTAAAGTATTACAAAAAGGGTAATTGGTAGTTGGAAAAAGTATGGGATGAAAAAAGTTAGAAAGTAATTTCTCTTGAGCTATAAATCTCCCCTTCTCCAAACCAATAAAAATGAAATAAACACAAAGAAAAAATGGAGAAGGGGATGACAAAAGAAAGTGAGAAATGAAAAGAAAAAAAAAAAATAGAAGGAAGAAAGGTGGAAAAGTAAATCAAAGCCCCAAATAGGTATTTTAGAAGGTGTCATGCATTGCAATGTTTGATGATTTGTCTAGCCTTCTTGAAATTCCCTTTCCTTGATTTTCCCACCTAACAATAAATCCCATGGCCACATTACAACCAAAGGAAAAGACCTCTTGATTCTTAAGTGTTTTCACTGATAAAGTAGAGATTTGGTTAATAGTCAAGCCTATGGTAAAATACTTTCCTTGAGGAAACTGAGTGAATTGTCATATACCCTAAAACACTTGAGTGAGGTGAGATGAGTGCCCAAATCAGTGAGGACATGAACTTGAAAAAACCTAAGCTTCTAATTGGACTTGAAATTGATTGTCTCTTAAGTGCTTATTGAATATGCCTGTCACTTGGATTAGCCTCTAGGGTTCTGGGTTCACTATCCACGCTTTGATTGATTTATATCTTATGGCCTGAGTAATTGCTTGAGGACAAGCAAAGTTTTAAGCTTGGGGTGATTTGATGAGTGTGATTTCACCTCATCTTTGTCTATCATTTTGCATGCATTTTTCATGTAGTTTAGGCATTTTTAATTAGATTTTAGGTTAATTTTCCTTTGGAACGGGTAAGGCGGTTGATAAGCCTCTGGCTCATCTAGTTTTATGACTAGTATGACCATGGTTTTGTGCCAATTATATCTCGTTTTCACCCAAATTAGGCTTGATTGTCCTCAAGCAAGGTTTTGAGTCCCTTAAGTAGATTTAGGGTTATTTAGCCAGTTTTCAAGTCAAATAAAGCACTTATGGCTTTTTCATGTTTTCAGGCTGACTTAGAGTCCAAGGAATGAAGGAAACAATGGAAATTGCAATCTGGAAACACTCGCCACGCGAGCAGATACTCGCCCCGCGAGAGTGAGGACCAGCCAGTACCAGAAAAGTCATGTTCTCTGCCTCGCCCCGCGAGCTATTGCTCGCCTCGCGAGACTGAAGTCAGCAAGCATTACGGTCATCCCGTGACACCCATCACGGGCGTGAAGAGAAACCCCTGAAGATAGAGACCATCACGGCCTGGCCGTGATGAAGGTCACGGCCATGACAGATAAGCACTTGAAGACAGAGACCATCACGGCCTGGCTGTGATAGGCATCACGGCTGTGACAACCTAGGTTTTGAAGACTCGCCTCGCGAGAATCACGCTCGCCTCGCGAGAATACAAATTCAAGAAGGCGCCATTTTAATATTCGCCTCGCGAGAGGCTACTCGCCTCGCGAGACTGCGCGGTTTCTGAAAGTTATAAATAGCTGTTTTAGTAGGCGAACGGAAGGGATCTTTTTGCTAATCCTTGTTTTCGAATTTCTCTGGTTGTTTTGCGTTTTTGATGGAGAACTAATCTCCCTAGGTTGATCTGCTGTAATCGGCTTCCGCCAACACTTGAGGTCTTGTAATTTCTGATTTAATTCTCTTCTCTCTTTCAATGCTATTCGTTATTCTCTGTTTACTTAATTCAGTTTGTATCGAATTAGTGTTGATTTATTTTCGATGATTTTATATTCCTAAACTTAATCGCGTTTGCTTAATTCGCGTGCGTTCCATTCGTGTTTGCTTAATTCACGAAGGGCTTCATCCGTTTGCTTAATTCGGAATTAGGAATATATGTCTCGTAGCGTCGGTTTCGCTTGTTAATCGACGCTACAATCGAAAAGGGATTAGACTCCGCTTACGGCATGGAATTACATGAACCGATGATAGTGGGAAACGAAACAGCAGATTGATCGTCTTAGTATTATTTGATAATCACGTAATTTGCTCTGTTTTTATGCTCTGTTTTCATTCTGTTTTCAAATCAATTTCAAACCAAACACCCCCCCAAGAAAACTGATTTTCTGCGATAATAGCACTACAAGAGTCCTTGTGATACGATACCCGAGTTGTCGCACACTAAACTACATTTTTACTAACCGCTCATCTTTTGACGCGTGCGCGACAGCGCGTCAAATTGGCGCCGTTGCCGGGGACTCTTGTTTGTTGTTCTCGCTTTTTGTTTTTGTTTTTTGTTTTGAATTAGACTGGCCACTAGGTCTACTTGTCCTGACTTGTGTGATTTTGACCCTGAAATTGAAAGAACACTGCACACACGCCTTAGGGCAATACGGGCAAGCACTAGTGGTAATTCTGATTTCGAACCTGTTTTTAATAACATGGGTGACCAAAGGACATTGAGGCAGCTTGCTGCCCCTGATGTTAACTACAATGGGTTGTGTATTGAGTATGCTGGTGTGGTTGCTCCTTTTGAACTTAAATCTGGTTTAATACACTTGTTGCCAAGATTTAGTGGTCTTGCAGGTGAGGATCCACATAAGCATTTGAAGGAATTCCAGGTGGTCTGTTCTACACCCTTGAGGCCGGAAGGCATTACTGAAGACCATATCAAATTGCGAGCCTTCCCATTCTCCCTTGAAGGCGCTGCAAAGGATTGGCTATATTATTTGGAGCCAAATTCTGTTACAACTTGGAATGATCTGAAGAAGGTTTTCCTGGAAAGATACTTCCCTGCCTCCGCAGCTGCTTCCATCGAAAGGAGATATGTGGCATCAGGCAAAGCAATGAGTCATTGGCTGAGTACTGGGAGAGGTTCAAGAAGTTGGTATCTAGCTGCCCTCAACACCAGATTTCTGAGCAGCTCCTTATTCAGTATTTTTATGAGGGATTGCTCCCAATGGACAGAAATATTTTGGATGCCGCTAGTGGAGGAGCACTCGTCGATAAAACTCCAATGCTTTGTGAAGCAATTGATTGAGAATATGTCATTAAACTCCCAGTGAGTTCACAACTGAGGAGCAACTCTATCGAGACAAGGGGTGTAAATGAGATCCAAGGTTCATCTTCCAACAAGGCACTCGAAACCAGAATCGATGAGCTCACTTGTTTGGTGAAGCAACGGCAATGGAAAAGGTTCAGCCGGCGAGGTTGTGTGGCATGTGTAGTTCTCCGAGCATCCGACCGACACGTGCCTTATTCCCAAGGATGGGTCAATCACTGATATGCCTCAGGCTTATGCAGCTAATCTCTACAATCAAGGCAATAATCAGAACCGGTATGGTACTCCTGACCTCTCCACAAATAGGTACCATCCCAACTGGAGGAATCACCCTAATCTGCGGTATGGGAACTCATCCCAACAACAACCGGTGGCACCACCACCGAATCCTCCTCAAGTGACCACTTCTGCACCTTTCGGACCTTCATTAGAAGACTTGGTCAAACAAATGGCTGCACAAAATCTCCAGTTTCAACATCAAGTTGGACAGTCTCGAATGAATGATGCTAGCATTCAGGATTTGAGGACACAGATTGGACAGCTTGCCACATCCATAAACAACTTACAGCAAGCTCAGGGATCGAGCCAACTACCTGCACAGACAGTGGTGAATCCCAATGCCCCCAATCCCAATGTGAGTGCCATCTCTTTGAGATTCGGGAAAGTAGTAGAGGGAGCCCCTGAGAAAGATGAAGAAACTGTTGAGGCCATCCCTGAGCCCTCTGTTGTTGTTGAAGCTGAGAGAGTGTATGTGCCCCCGATTCCCTTCCCACAAAGAGTCCAGAAAAATAAGAAGGTTGATGGGGAAGACAAGGAGAAGGAGATCTTAGATGTGTTCAGAAAGGTGGCGGTAAACATTCCACTCCTAGATGTGATTAGGCAAGTTCCAAGGTATGCAAAGTTTCTGAAGGATTTGTGTACCCACAAGAGGAGGATGAAGGGTAATGAGAGAGTTAACTTAGGGCGAAATGTTTCAGCCCTCATTCAGCCTAACTTGCCCCTGAAAAGGTTACAATTGCAGCCCTCACTCAGGCACTGCCACAGAAGTGCAAGGATCCGGGCACTTTCACTATTCCATGCACCATTGGGGACAGCAAATTCGACAATTGCATGTTGGATTTGGGAGCCTCCATAAATGTCATGCCCACCTCCGTTTTCAACAACCTTGATCTGGGCCCTTTGCAACATACAGGACTTACCATACAGTTGGCCAACAGGACCAATGCTCGCCCCATGGGAGTGGTAGAAGATGTGTTGGTACGAGTTGATGATTTGATTTTCCCTGCCGACTTTTACATCCTGGACATGGCAGGGGAAACCAATTCAAGTAGATCACCAATCATCCTGGGCAGGCCGTTCATGAAGACGGCAAAGACGAAGATAGATGTTGATGATGGAACCATGTCCATGGAGTTCGGTGACATTATTGCAAGGTTCAACATTTTTGATGCTATGAAGCATCCATTGGAAGAACACTCTGTTTTCCAGATAGAGTTGCTCTCCGAAATTGTTGATGACACCTATGATGACTTGGTTGCTGACTTTCCATCCATTTCTGATTTTAATGATGTTTATTCATGTAATGACTGTACTAACACTAACCCTTGTGTTGTTTGTGTTGAGATTGATTCTACTTTGCAGGGTGATAGTGTAAGTGAAGTCATGTCTGTCTGGAATTCTTGATGGCCAGGCCGCTGCTCCGAACATACCATCTGTGGAGCAGCCACCCTCCTTGGAGCTTAAGCCACTTCCTGGCAATCTGAAGTATGCTTACTTGGAGAGGAATGAAAAACTCCCAGTTATCATTTCCTCCAACCTTAACTCTGACCAGGAAGCTAAACTCTTGAAGGTTCTGAAGAAGCACAAGAGAGCAATTGGATGGACCTTGGTCGACATTCCGGGAATTAGCCCCTCTAGATGTATGCATAGGATTCTATTGGAGGATGGGGCTAAACCAGTTAGGCAGCCGCAGAGAGGCGGCTAAATCCATTGATTCTCGGATGTGGTAAAGAAGGAGGTAACAAAACTCCTGCATGCGGGTATCATATACCCCATCTCTGATAGTACTTGGGTGAGCCCAGTGCAAGTTGTGCCCAAGAAATCTGGCCTCACAGTGGTAAGAAATGAGAATAATGAGCTTGTCCCCACTAGAGTCTAGAATAGCTGGAGAGTCTGTATTGACTATAGGAGGTTGAACCAGGCCACTCGAAAGGATCACTTTCCTTTGCCGTTCATCGATCAGATGCTCGAGCGGCTGGCCGGTAAATCCCACTACTGTTTTCTTGATGGCTTCTCCGGATACTTCCAGATCCACATTGCACCGGAGGATCAAGAGAAGACCACTTTCACGTGCCCCTTCGGCACGTTTGCCTATAGGAGGATGCCATTTGGCCTTTGCAATGCTCCTGGCACTTTCCAGATATGCATGATTAGCATTTTTACTGAGTTTATTGAAAATTGCATGGAAGTGTTCATGGATGATTTCACAGTATATGGCTCCTCATTTGATGCATGCTTGCATAGTCTGAATTTGGTCTTAGAAAAATGTATTGAAACTGATCTTGTGTTGAACTATGAAAAGTGTCATTTTATGGTTGAACAGGGGATTGTTTTGGGGCATGTTATTTCTAGAGAGGGTATCTCAGTAGATCCTGCTAAAATTGATGTGATTTCCACATTGCCTTACCCATCTTGCGTTCGCGAGATTCGTTCTTTTCTTGGTCATGCGCAGGTTTCTACAGCGCTTTATTAAGGACTTCAGCAAGATAGCTCTCCCTCTGTCGAACTTGCTGAAGAATGATGCTATATTCAGCTTTGATGATAACTGCAAGAAGGCGTTCGACTTCTTGAAAAAGGCATTGACCTCTACCCCCATCATCCAGACCCCTGACTGGACCCTCCCTTTTGAGCTCATGTGTGATGCTTCTAACTATGCTATGGGGGCGGTCCTGGTACAAAGGGTAGGCAAGTCTGCACATGTCATTTACTATGCTTCTAGGACTTTAGATGCTGCGCAATGTAATTATACCACCACTGAAAAGGAACTCCTAGCTGTTGTTTTTGCTCTCGATAAGTTTAGATCATATTTGCTAGGTTCCAAGGTTATTGTTTTCACTGACCATGCAGCTCTGAAATACTTGTTAAAGAAGCCTGAAGCAAAGCCGAGGTTGATTCGGTGGATGTTGTTGCTCCAAGAGTTTAATGTAGAGATAAAGGACAAGAGTGGAGCTGAAAATTTAGTGGCAGATCACTTGAGTAGGATAGAGAGGGATGAGGATCCTTCCCCCATTCAGGATGACTTTCCTGATGAGCAGCTTTTGCAGTTGCATGGCGTTACCCCTTGGTTTGCCGACCTTATGAATTACCTAGTTGCTGGTGTCTTTCCGACAGGAGCAACTAGGTCACAAATCCACAAACTAAAGAGCGACGCCAAGTATTATGTTTGGGACGATCCATTTCTTTGGAAGTTTTGTAGTGATCAGGTGATTAGGCGATGTGTCCCCGACTATGAGATTGAGTCTATTTTGCACTTTTCTCATGCCTCTCAAGTAGGGGGACACTTTGGGCCACAGAGGACTGCGAGAAAGGTCCTAGATTCTGGTTTTTATTGGCCCACCATCTTTAGAGATGCTTATGAGGTGTATCGGACTTGTAAGGAGTGTCAGACAGCAGGTACAGCCATCACTCGCAAGAGTGAAATGCCACAGCAACCCATGCTCTTCTGTGAGGTGTTTGATGTGTGGGGGATCGACTTTATGGGTCCTTTCCCTGCATCTTTTGGCTTTCTTTACATTCTTTTGGCTGTTGACTATGTTTCAAAGTGGGTGGAAGCTATCCCCACTAGGACTAACGATTCTAAAGTTGTTGCAAATTTTGTTAGGTCCAATATTTTTTGCAGGTTCGGCATACCTCGTGCCATCATCAAGTGACTGGGCACTCATTTCTGCAACCGCACCATGGAGGCTCTACTCCGGAAGTATGGGGTTGTGCATGAGTCTCCACTGCTTACCATCCTCGGACCAATGGCTGACCGAGATCTCCAACAGGGAGATAAAACAAATCCTAGAGAAAGTTGTGCAGCCGAATAGGAAGGATTGGAGCCGCCGTATAGAAGACGCACTTTGGGCTCAGAGGACCGCTTTCAAGACGCCGATAGGGATGTCCCCCTTTAGGCTTGTATTCGGCAAGGCATGCCATCTCCCTGTGGAAGTTGAGCACCATGCTTATTGGGCGGTCAAGTGCTGTAATCTGGAAATGCAAAAATCTAGTATTGAAAGGAAACTCCAGTTACAGCAGCTTGAAGAGCTTAGGCTAGAAGCCTATGAGAGCTCTCGGATTTATAAGGAGAAAACCAAGCACTTTCATGATAGGTTGATTGCTAGGAAGGAATTCTCTGTGGGTCGGCGCGGTTTTCTTGTTTAACTCCCCTTTGAAATTGATGGCTGGGAAACTTCGGTCCCGGTGGATTGGACCATTTGTTGTTACTAATGTTTTTCCTCATGGTGCAGTAGAGATTAAAAGTGCAGGTAGCAACAAGGCATTCAAAGTTAACGGGCAGCGGCTGAAACTATTTCATGAGAGCTCGGGACCTGTGGATGCTACTGTTGAGGAGCTCTCTTTGAGGGAGCCCACCTACACTGCAACTTTGATCGGGAGCACCCTTTCCTCTCCCTCACTCTGTTTTGATATTTGTGTTGTTCATTGGGGACAATGTATGTTTTAAGTGTGGGGGAGGGAACCATTTGTTTTGTTGTGTTTTGTGTTTTGTGTTTTGTTGTGTTTTCTTTTCGCTCTTGAATAATTTGAGAAGCTCAAGAGCATGTGTGTGAGTCTTGTGTCGGCAAGCTTTGTAGGTTTTGGTTGATTTAGCACAGATTGATGGCATGATTTATGTTGATGATTCCCCCTAGGTTTTTGAAATTTGGAAATTGTGATCCCCATTTGAAAAATTGAAAACTGAACTTTGAGATATTTTGTTGTGAGGGCATGATTTTTGATAAGTTTGGGGTGATAGGGTGCACACACTAGGGATAGAATCTCGGTCAAACAATTTGCATGAATGTCCGGTGAGGATTTGAGCCTCCAACATGTTTTTTTTGATTGTGTGAATCACTTTCAAGTTGCACTTTCCCGAATTTGCTTGAATCTCTTCATGGTTTGCATGTCTATGTGTTTGCATCAAATGATTAAGGCAATTTTCTTTGAAATTAACTACTTGGCCTAAATTGAACCAGTCCCTAATGCATGTTCCCTAGTTAGCCCCTTTGAGCCTAATTAGCCTATTGTTTCATGATGACCTTATGTTATGAGCCTGAATCTGGAAAAACCATGTTAACCCGATCTTAGGATTAGGAGAGCATGGAAGCTTAGCAAGAGAATGGTTGCAAGAAACTAAGTTTGGGGTGGCTACAGGGATATGATGTGTTGTTGGGGATTGAGAAAAATAAAAAAATAAAGGTTGGAGCCAAAGGGCAAAAATAAATCTTTCAAAAAAAAAAAAAGAGGAAGAAAAGAAAAATGCAAAATGTCGAGAAGGGTATTAGAAGAAAAGGGCTGTAGCCACCCAAGGCAAAAAGAAGAATAAGAATAGGAACTTGAGTAGGAAATTCAATGTGTAAATAGCTTCGTGCTCTCTTAGTTCCTAGGGATTTCAGCCCAGTACCTTTGTATATCCTTCCCTTAGCCAGGCCCCATTACAACCTCGAAAGACCTTTTGATGTTGCATGCATGTTTTCCGTGGGAACCATTTTGAGATGAAAATCAAATTCATGGGAAGTGCTCTTAAAAAGTAAAACTGAGTGAAATGTTGTTAGCCTAGACAAACTGAGAGATTGAGTGAACACTAAACCCCTTTGTGAGGAAGGCGATTGTTTGAATTTGGTGATCTCCTTCTTGTGTGTAACTTAGATCCCCTACTTAGATTAATGATTATTTGATTGATGAAATTCTCAGATGTTCGGAATAAATGATTGTGGGGATTACATTGTTGAAAAGGGGGGAACATTGAAGGAAAATTGTTTTGATGAATTGCTTGAAATTTGTGCGGAATTGGTTGAAATCCTTCTAGCTTGCCAAGTCTTGAGTCGTTTTGAGTTTTAGTTTGCTTGGGGGCAAGCAAAGTTCAAGTTTGGGGTATTTTGATAAGCCTCTGGCTCATCTAGTTTTATGACTAGTATGACCATGGTTTTGTGCCAATTATATCTCGTTTTCACCCAAATTAGGCTTGATTGTCCTCAAGCAAGGTTTTGAGTCCCTTAAGTAGATTTAGGGTTATTTAGCCAGTTTTCGAGTCAAATAAAGCACTTATGGCTTTTTCATGTTTTCAGGCTGACTTAGAGTCCAAGGAATGAAGGAAACAATGGAAATTGCAATCTGGAAACACTCGCCACGCGAGCAGATACTCGCCCCGCGAGAGTGAGGACCAGCCAGTACCCAGAAAAGTCAGGTTCTCTGCCTCGCCCGCGAGCTGTTGCTTTCGCCTCGCGAGACGAAGTCAGCAAGCATTACGGTCATCCCGTGACACCCATCACGGGCGTGAAGAGAAACCCCTGAAGACAGAGACCATCACGGCCTGGCCGTGATGAAGGTCACGGCCATGACAGATAAGCACTTGAAGACAGAGACCATCACGGCCTGGCTGTGATAGGCATCACGGCTGTGACAACCCAGGTTTTGAAGACTCGCCTCGCGAGAATCGCGCTCGCCTCACGAGAATACAAATTCAAGAAGGCGCCATTTTAATATTCGCCTCGCGAGAGGCCACTCGCCTCGCGAGACTGCGCAGTTTCTGAAAGTTATAAATAGCTGTTTATGGCAGAACAGAAGGGATCTTTTTGCTAATCCTTGTTTTCGAATTTCTCTGGTTGTTTTGCGTTTTTTATGGAGAACTAATCTCCCTAGGTTGATCTCTTTTATGTCGGCTTCCGCCAACACTTGAGGTCTTGTAATTTCTGATTTAATTCTCTTCTCTCTTTCAATGCTATTCGTTATTCTCTGTTTGCTTAATTCAGTTTGTATCGAATTAGTGTTGATTTATTTTCGATGATTTTATATTCCTAAACTTAATCGCGTTTGCTTAATTCGCGTGCGTTCAATTCGTGTTTGCTTAATTCACGAAGGGCTTCATCCGTTTGCTTAATTCGGAATTAGGAATATATGTCTCGTAGCGTCGGTTTCGCTTGTTAATCGACGCTACAATCGAAAAGGGATTAGACTCCGCTTACGGCATGGAATTACATGAACCGATGATAGTGGGAAACGAAACAGCAGATTGATCGTCTTAGTATTATTTGATAATCACGTAATTTGCTCTGTTTTTATGCTCTGTTTTCATTCTGTTTTCAAATCAATTTCAAACCAAACACCCCCCCAAGAAAACTGATTTTCTGCGATAATAGCACTACAAGAGTCCTTGTGATACGATACCCGAGTTGTCGCACACTAAACTACATTTTTACTAACCGCTCATCTTTTGACGCGTGCGCGACAGCGCGTCAGCGGTTTTCGTGTGTTGTTTTGCAAATATCAAGGGTAAAATGCTCAAGATCAACCATGATGGAGTTTGGATGAAGATAGGGCTTTAAAAGTGCAGAAAATGAGCCAAACAGAGTCTATCACGGCCTAGCCGTGATGTCCATCACGGCCATGATCGAGCAAAACTGAAAAAGAACAAAGGC
Source organism: Sophora flavescens (assembly GCA_030762895.1). Classification (NCBI taxonomy): domain Eukaryota; kingdom Viridiplantae; phylum Streptophyta; class Magnoliopsida; order Fabales; family Fabaceae; genus Sophora; species Sophora flavescens. The sequence continues at coordinate 50,454,847 of CM061066.1, read as the reverse complement.
TGAAGTCAGAGTCTGTCACGGCCTAGCCGTGATATCCATCACGGGCCATGAAGTTGAGGGCTCGGGTCGCGAGACATATCTCGCGTCGCGAGAATTTGAATTTTCCAGAATTGGCAGAGGCAGAGACCGTCACGGCCTGGCCGTGATGGCCATCACGGCCGTGACGCGCATTACTTGGACCTGAAGAAACCGAAATAGATCAGATTTTGAGTTGGTTTGGGACTCTAACTTCCCAATTCCCAATTTCTTTTGTCATCCCCTTCTCCATTTTTTCTTTGTGTTTATTTCATTTTTATTGGTTTGGAGAAGGGGAGATTTATAGCTCAAGAGAAATTACTTTCTAACTTTTTTCATCCCATACTTTTTCCAACTACCAATTACCCTTTTTGTAATACTTTAAAAGGTGCCATACTTAGCATTATTTATCAAAGTAATTCAAGGTACCAAGAAAAATATTTTATATTTAGGCTCAAAATTGGGCAACTAAGGGGTAGCATTTATCATTCAAAGCTCGGGAGACCGGAAAAATACCTAGTGCCTCAATCATTTCCAAAAATGTTTTCAGAAATTTTTAAGTTTCAAAATGGTTTCAAGTCAAGTTCTAGAAAATATAGTCCAAGAGGAATTACAACACTCTATCACAAGAAATGGGGTAGATTTAGTGAATACCCCTATTTGGCTCAAAATCTTACATTTAGTAGTTCAAAAATCAGTGAGGTATACAAACTTAAGGAACCACATGCCAATTATCAACTATCAAATGACTATCTCAAGAATTTTTATTTTTAGCCATATCACAAGAATAAAAAAAAAAATTGGGTTCGAAAATTCACTATCTCAATTCATTTGGCTCCAAGTTCTCAAAATTGGATGCATATTCTAAGTGAGGGGCAATCTAGAGAATGTGATCATACCAATCTATGCCTATGTGAATGCAATATGAATGCAACAATGCAAATGCAAAAATAAATACCCCTACCCCAAGCTTGATTACTTACATTGTCTCCAATGTAAATAATCAAGTCGAAGAGAGGAGAAAAATTGGAACAACTTACCGAATCGGTAGCGGGTGTTGGCTCACATTCCAGTCAAAACTTGGGTGGAAATAGTATCACGACCGTGAGGCTCATCACGGCTAGGCCATGATCTTTTCTGGTCCTCAGGAGTTGCCCTGTCACGGCCGTGATCTACATCACGGCTAGGCCGTGATGCTCTCTGGTCTTGGCATCCTACTCATCACGCCCGTGATGGTTGTCACGGCTAGGCCGTGATCCTTTCTGCGTTCTTGTATAGCTTATCACGGCCGTGACCACTGTCACGGCCAGGGCGTGATGGCCTCTGACTTTATCTTTCTCTGCTCTTCTTCCCTTTCTCAACCTGAAAACACTAGACAAACCTATTAATGATATTTTTGCCTCTTGAATCTTCTCAAATTATTCAAGAGGTGAATTCAAAAACAAAAGGAAAAGGGAAAGAAAAACTTGGGTTGCCTCCCAAGAAGCGCTTATTTATGGTCTTAAGCTTGACCATACTTCCTTAAGTTAACCGGGGTCGGCTGGGCGTAGATGTGCCGGAACACTTCTCTTCCACGGAACTCCTTCAAAAAGCTGTTTCTGCTCATACAGCCAGTAACGCTTCCGCTTTGCTCTTTTCTCTCGGAGCTTCCTAGCCTTCCTTTCTTCCGGCGGAAGTTTTGTTTCCGCATGGACAGCAATTCCAACTTCACCACTGCTGGGTGCATCATCAACCATGCATATCTTCGGGGTTGCTTCCATGCTAAGTTCTTTCTCTACCGCTGGAGATGTTACATCAATTCTACACACATGGCTCTCAACATGAGGGTTGTTATAAGAGTTAGTCAACTGAAAATTTACCCTACCTTCCTCTACATTTAGAGAGAGTTTACCATTCCTTGCGTCTATCACTGCCCCAGCGGTTGCCAAAAATGGCCTTCCTAAAATGATGGGGAATTCGGAATTCCCTTTCATGTCCAATACCAGGAAGTCGGTAGGGATGAGAATTTTCCCTACCTTTACAGGAACATTCTCTAGTATACCTAGAGGAGTCCTAGTTGAGCCATCCGCAAATTGTAAGGAGAATTTGAATGGTCTCAACTCTTTACTTTCCAACCTTTCCATGATAGTGAGGGGCATCAAGCTCGCACTAGCCCCTAAGATACACAAGGCTCGGTCTATTTCCACTTTTTCAATCGAGCAAGCGATAGAGAAACTACCTGGGTCCTTCAGTTTAGTAGGCATTTTAGTCTCTACATCTACTTGCTTTTTCCTGACCAATCTTTGTGGGAAAGGTATCGGGGGTTGGTACAGTGATGGAGGGACGTATTTCGGTTCTGGCTCTTCTTTTTCGCTCATGTCTCCCTCTGGTTCCACCTCCATTTCAGCTACCCCCACCCCAAGCTTATCATCCCTTAAGTGTATGACATTGCAATGCTCATTGGGATTTGCTTCGGGTTGCCCCAGGAATGTACCCTTAGTTCTTGAGTACGTGCTGGCTTGTTGGGCAATTTGTGTTTCTAGCATCTTGTTATGGATTGCCAAGTTGTCTACCTTGGATGCCAGCTCCTTTATTGCTTCACTCACTGCCCTTCCTTGTTGTCTAAACTCCTCATTCTGTTTTGTCTGAGTTTCAACAAAACTTTCAAATAAAGTCTCGAGTTTAGATCTTTGTACCTAAGGATACCCCGGTGCTGCTCTATTATTACCTTGACCCTCTTGGAACTCATGGTTGAGCGTGTTGCTGTAGTTGCCGTAGGAGAGGTAAGGGTTGTTCCTTCTTTGGTTGTAGGGATTTGGGGGAGCATAGTTGGGCAGCTTCGGGTTCGTATCGTAGAAGTTGTTACAAGAGTTCACTTGCTCACCTGAAGCGTCGGATCCATGTGGGCATTCCATCATGTCATGTCCCTGCATTCCACAAATCTCACAAACAAGGTTAGTAGCACCTAATGCACTCACATTAGCTCTTTCAAGCCGATCAAAACGTTTATTAAGTGAGTCTATCTTTGACATAATAAGATCTGTGCTATTTACCTCAAACTTACCCCCCGAAATCTTGTTCGGGTTATTACCTCTTTCGGATCCCCATTGGTGGTAGTTGGTGGCGACATTCTCGATGATGTTGAATGCCTCAGTCAGAGGCCTATTCATAAACGCTCCACCGGCTACAGAATCAAGTGACACCTTCGAAGAGTAGTCCAATCCATTATAAAAGGTGTGCACTATTAACCACCTCTCGAGTCCGTGATGTGGGCACGACTCAAAGAGTCCCCTTGTATCGATCCCAAGCTTCCGATAATGATTCTCCATCTTTTTGGAAGAAGCCGGTGATCTGGGTTCTTATGTAGGCCGTCTTGGATGGAGGGAAGAATTTCTCCAAGAATGCCTGCTCCAGTTGGTCCCAAGTAGTCAAGGTGTTAGCGGGGATTTGCTTTAGCCAGGCCTTCGCCTTTCCAGTGAGAGATGAGGGGAACAGTCTCAAACGCACAACATCGACTGAGGCTCCATTAATCCTGATTGCATCGGTGAACTCTAAGAATGTTTCTATATGATCGGTCGGGTCCTCCGAAGGCAATCCTCCGAATTGATGTTGCCTAATCATGTTGATTAGCATGGGCGGTATAGTGTAGTTCTCCGCCTCAATCTCTGGCCTTGCAATCCCAGTTCGCAAGCCTCTCGTATTTGGGGCTGCGTAGTCTTTCAAGGGTTTTGTATCCTGTTGATTCGCCATGAGTGGAACGGGACTCAACCTTTCCCCCTCTCTTTGTAGTCTTCTACGTCTGTGGAAGGTCCTCTCGATCTCCGGATCAATCTCACTAAGGCTCCCAAGACTTAGGGATCTTTGCATATAACACACAGAGAGATGGATACAATAGAAGGAAAAGAAATTTTTGATTTTTTTTTGGCTCTCAGAAATAAAAATCAAACAAAAAGAAAAAGGTCCAGAAAAATCAATTTAAAAACTAAATTGAAATTCGAAAAGGCACAGTCACCGGCAACAGCGCCAAAAACTTGGTGTGTGCGTAAGTCGACGCGCGACGACGCTCGTGCGATTCCGGCAAGTGTACCGGATTGCCGTCAAGTAATAAAAGATATTGAACCCACAGAGACTGTGTTCCCGAATCGCAATCGGTTTTCGAATCGATTAGATCTGGACAGTTTTAAAAAGGATTTTTATATTTTGAGTGAAAAGGGTTTTTGAATTTGAATTTAAATGATAAACAAACAGAAAACAAATGTTTATGAGTTTTGGATCTAAACGGATTCCTAGGGATTTGGGTTACCTTTGAGGCTGTCTATGTTGCTAATCTGATTTACCTTTGTTGATTACCGAAATTGCCTTGAAGGCGAGTTTATCCTCTGATAGCTTAAGCTCCCTCTCGGGTTACAAAAGCTGTGCCCAATTGACCCGACCCCTACTCTCGTGGTAGTCGATCCCAGATTGGACCCTTTGCGTTTCGTGACAACTCGTTGCTCCTCGAGGGACGGCTTCTAACTCTCGTGATTTCAGTCCCAAGTCTGACTTCTATAGGTCCGACACCTAAGTTCACCGCTAGGTTCCTCCTTATAATGTCTAAGTCATGCAAATAACCTAAGTTCACCGCTAGGTTCCTCCTTGGATCATCCACATCTCACAAACCAGTGGCCGCCGGGCTTTACGAGTCAAACACCCTAGAAATCCTAAGTTCACCGCTAGGTCCCTCCTTAGAACGTCTACGTCACGCAAATAAGCGGTTGCCGAATTTACGAGTGATTAACACACTAGAAATCAGATCTAAAACAATAACAAAATCAACAACGATTTTACATCAAATCAACATCATTTACAAAACTCGGGCAGAGCCCCAATCCCTAGAAACAAACTACTACTCCAGTCTTGCCATGGAGGTGACAAGCTGGGTTGACAACATAATAGAAAATACAAAAATCAGAGAAGAGAGGAGAAGAGGAGAAGAGATCCTAAAATGTAGCCAAAAGGTGTCCTAGATGATGTCTCTCTATGATCCTCCTTTTTCATCTGCCTGGTCCATATTTATAGAAATTGGGAAGTTAGAGTCCCAAACCAACTCAAAATCTGATCTATTTCGGTTTCTTCAGGTCCAAGTAATGCGCGTCACGGCCGTGATGGCCATCACGGCCAGGCCGTGACGGTCTCTGCCTCTGCCAATTCTGGAAAATTCAAATTCTCGCGACACGAGATATGTCTCGCGACGCGAGCCCTCAGCTTCATGGCCCGTGATGGATATCACGGCTAGGTCGTGACAGACTCTGACTTCAGCCTTTGTTCTTTTTCAGTTTTGCTCGATCATGGTCGTGATCGGCATCACGGCTAGGCCGTGATAGACTCTGTTTGGCTCATTTTCTGCACTTTTAAAGCCCTATCTTCATCCAAACTCCATCATGGTTGATCTTGAGCATTTTACCCTTGATATCTGCAAAACAACACACGAAAACCGCCTTACCCGTTCCAAAGGAAAATTAACCTAAAATCTAATTAAAAATGCCTAAACTACATGAAAAATGCATGCAAAATGATAGACAAAGATGAGGTGAAATCACACTCATCAGAAAGAAGTGTGTTCTCTCTCCGCTATGTTTGGTTGGATAGAAAATGAGAACAGAGAAATGTAAATGTTTTTAAAAACACAAAAATGTCCTTAACTAAAAAATCAATAGACAAATATTTTAATTTTATTAAGTTAATTTAAATAATCAAATAATTTAAATAAATTTAAGTTATTTTAACTAATAAAATTGGTTAGTTTAATATTGTTATTTTATTAATTTAAATTTAATTTAATTTAATTAAATAAATGTTAATTTAATATAATTTATTTAAACTTATTAAATAATTGAATAAGAACCCAAAAAGAAAGGTACAAAAATCATTTTAGATGAAATACTCTCTCCCTCTCCCATTTGCTTCTCACTTGGGGAGAGACAAAAATTGAGGTGGGTGCCACCAATTTTGTTCTCTCTTCCATATTTCTCTCCTTCACCAAACAAGAGAAAAATATATTTTCTCCTCATTTTCCCTCTTCTTTTTCTCTCTCTTCTATTTTCTACTCTAACAAACAAAACATCCTCTTTAGTTTGTTTCTTGTTTGTTGTTTTCATTTCCTATTTTAAGCAATAATTACAACAAAAATCATTACAAAATTATCACTTTTTTTATTTTGTTTTCTGTTTTCAAATTGTCAGGAAACACTGAAAACAACTTTTTGTTTGTTTTCACTGTTGGAGGTATCAGAGATTCAGGCTTTAAAAAGACCTGTTTTGAGTTCAAATTAATCGAATTAATATGCCACTTAATAATAAAAAACAGTGCATGTAATAATTATATTATACCTGTACAAAGTGATTTCTATTCACAAAGGTAATGCTTATAACACGGTGATTTTCAGGAGACGAAGGTGGTTGACCTCGGAGAGGAAAGAAGGTCATGTTTAGCAATGAAGGAAAAAAATACTAAGACCACTCTGTATGGAGATGCAATTATGTACCCCATTTCCGACATGATCATCCACTTATCATAGGTTGCCTGATTGTCAAAATTAAAAAGGTCAATCACCACAAATGCATATATTAAAAATTAATTTAAGTAAATATACTTTAATCACATTACCAGTGCTGACTTGTCAAGAAATTGAGAATTCCTCAGCTCATTCACCCGCTCATTACCCCATACGATTCAGGAATACTCATCACGCCACTGCTCGAGCTCATACATCAAGTCCTGACGCACTAAAGGCCATGATTCCTCGCTCCTATGAACGAAAGCCATGATTTCAGAGTAACCACAATTCCCATCATCTCCCACATCAACAATTGATTCAACATAGGGTTGCATCTTAACATGTATTTGGTCTAACATCGCTATTTTCTTCTTGTGTGTTTTCTCTTGGGTTGATGAATGAGACGACTGACGAGCTGCTTTTTTCTCTTTCACAGACTGCATTGCATCAGCATACTCAAAGTAGGAATGGTCATGTTTAGTAGATTTGGCCGTCTGACTTGCATGGCCCTTTTGTGCTCCCTTGGTTCTAACCTTCGCCGGAGGTGGACACATTTTAATCGTAACCAGGTAAGCTATTTCACGAAGTTTTACATTCACAACAGATTTTCCATATTTATCGAGTCGATCATGTTGCCTCTATATGGTGCAAAACTCAAGTTTCACCGATTCATCTGACCACTACTCATCCAAACCCTGATCACTAATGCTCAACGACCTCCAATGAAAGTGGACTGTCTCCAATGGAATTGTTCCCAACAAGTACCTGACAAGTAAGCATGCAACATGAAACTTCATATTGTAACAAGAAATAACTTGAATCTTAATGCGTGAAATCCGCAAGTGTACGGTTTCGTCATCAAGTAATAAAATATTGAATTCACGGGGACTATGTTTATGAATACCAATTAATTTAATAGTTCAATTAAATTAAACAAAAGGGAATATATTTGTTGAGTGGAGAGAACGTGGTGGCCTAGTAATTAAATAAATAAAAATATTAAAGTGCAGAAGATCAAGACAAGAATATCAAATTGTAAGGAAATGAGATTTCAAATTAAAGAAAGCTTCCAGGATTGGGGTAACCACAATGATACAAGATGAATCCTAATTGACAACCCTTTTATTAAAATTGAAATTCAATTGAAGGCAAATTATCCTAAATTAGCTAATGTTCTCTCTCGAGATACAAAGACCGTGTCCAATTAAACCAATTCATACTCTCGTGGTAATTGAATTTAGATTGAACCCTTTACGGTTTGTGGTAATTCATTAGGTCCTCGAGATGCTAAACCTACTCTCGTGATTTAGACCTTAAGTTCAATTCTTATGGTTCTAATATCTAGGTTCACTTCTTAGTTCCTCCCTAAAGTATCTAAGACATGCAAATAAGTGGCCAACAAACTCACATGAATAAGTGCAATAAGGATTGAATCAAAGAACATTCAAAATTAATAAAAAGATAAACAAAGTCAATTAATCATCATCAATGTACCAAAGGGCATTGCCCAATCCTAAAAACAAAGAAAATTACCCAGACATGGAGAAGAAGAAACAAGAATTTAAAATAGAAAACATCCAAACCCGTTACGAAGGAAGAAGAGAAGAGGAAAACGAAGAACAGGAGCATCCAAGTGTGCCTCCTCTGAACCAAATTTGAACCCTAGAATTGTATTCATAACAACTATAAATACCTAGAGGTCTAAAATAGGTCCAAGCCCAAAAAAGAAATAAAAAACGAAACTGAAATTATGTGTCAAACTGCGATCCACGGTCGTCATTCCACGGCCAGGCCGTGGATGCGCTGAGTGTGTGCTCCGTTCCATGTGTCAAAAATGCCTAAATGAACTAAAAATTCATGCAAAACAAGAATGAAATATGATGTTGTTTCACACACATCAAATACCCTCAAGCTTAAGATCTTGCTTGTCCTCAAGCAATAACTAAGGTCAAACAAAGATGTGGGATTAAGAGACAATATTAAATAAGAAACCCGAGAGAACACACAACCAAACAATAGGCAAAGGCAATCCAGGATATAGAAAGGTAACCAAATTCAAGTCAAATTAGAGGCTAAGGTTCCCAGAAAACATGCTCCTCACTGAATTAGGATCACTATACTAACCACACTCAAAGTGTTTAAGGGTGAAGACAATGCGCTCAAGATTCCTCCAAGAAAATGCACTTCCATAAGCTTGATAAGAAACCAAATTTCCACTAATAAATTGCAAGCATCCAAGAATCAAAGGGTCTTTTAATGGTTGTAATGGGGCCATGAAAATGATGTTAGGAGGGGTAAAGAAAGAAAGGTATGCACAAAAGGCTAACAAAAATTTCAATATGCACAAGTAACCCAATAGAACAAAAAATGGAGCAAATGCATTTTTTAATATCAAGAACAACACTTCACATTTCCAATCAACCCATTTTTTTTCTTTATCATTTTCTCCTTTTTCAAGCCTTCTTCTCATAATTTTTTTTAGATTTATTTTCCAACTCCCCTCATATTTTTTCTTCTTTCCGGTTTTTTTTGTTTAACCGAGGGGAGAGATTTCATCAACATTTATTTTTATTTAAAAAGGAGAAGGCTCAAAAACATATAATTCCCAACACAACTTTCAAACACAATTTGCTCCATTTAATATTCTACTTAATTACCAACAATGAATCATTATAGGCATCAAGAAAAATAATTATGCAATAGGCTCAAGATGGGCAACTAATGGATGAAAGTGTGACAATTATTTCAGAAGGCCTAGAAAAATACCTAAGATGCCTTTATCACATTCAAGCATGCAAACAAAAATTTCGCCTCAAAATGTTTTCAAATCAAGTTCTAGAGCACAAAATCAATAAGGAATTATCACTCAACACAAAGAATGGGAGCAAAAATCATGTAGTGTATACAACCCATGAAGGCTCAAATCTCACAATTAGATGTTCAAAAATCAATGAAAAGCACAAATTCAGAGAACCACATGATAATTATCAACCACCAAAAGATTATCTCAACTATCAATAAAAAAAATCACGTCGGTTGCCTACCACAAGAATCACCAAATGGGGTTCCAAATCAATATCATCACAAAATCCTCAAGAGAGATAGGGCACAAAGTTCAACTAAAAAGCAAAGAGAGATGTTGTGTGTGAAAATGCAATGCAATTTTTTTTAATGAAACGCAATGCAATATGCAACATGCAACATAAGAATGCATGAAACTACAAAAGATCTACAAAAACAAATACAAATATAAAAATACCCCCTCAAGCTTAGAAATTTACATTGTCCCCAATGTAAAAATCTAAAACAAAAGAAGGAATAAAAAGGACTCATTGCGGTGGTGGGAAGGGGTGCACATAAAAACCATGAGACAAAGATCAAACCAACAATTCGTCACACAAAATCGAAAGAAAAAGAAGAAATTAAAAAGAAAATCAAAGGAAACTTGGGTTGCCTCCCAAGAAGCGTTTGTTTAAAGTCATTAGCTCGACTCCTGCTTCATATTATCCCGGATCATCTGGGCTTGGAAGTGAATGAGTCATCCCCTTCTTTAAATTTCCATCAAGTAAATCATGCTCCAAATGTGGCCACATGCGCTTCCTCTTAGCTCTCTTCAGCTTAAGTTTCATTGCTTTGTTCCTATCGGGCGGAAGCTTTAAATCCTTTGGCTCATCAACCCCATCCTTATCATCCTCTGAGGAATCATTAGCAAAGCAAAGTTTGGGAGGGGCGTCTGAGCTAAGATTCTCTTTCACCATTGGAGGCAATGACTCAATCCTGCACACAAGATTCTCAAAAGAAATGTGTTTATAAGAGTTAGTCAAATTGAACACTACTCTTTCTTTCCCAACATTCAAGGAGAGTTTCCCATGTTTAACATCTATAATGGCTCCAGTAGTGGCCAAGAAAGGCCTCCCGAGAATGATGGGAAATTGAGAATTCTCATTCATGTCTATAACCATAAAATCAATTAGGATAAGAAATTCCCCAACCTTGCAGGGGGTATTCTCTAAGATGCATAGAGGTTTTTTGGTGGAACTATCAGCTAGTTGCAAAGAGACCTTATATGGTCTCAATTCATTTATTCCCAACCTCTCAAAAATAGAAAGTAGCATCAAACTAGCACTGGCCCCCCAAGTCACACAAAGCGTGATCAATTTTGACATCACCAGTTGAGAGAGGAATAGTGAAACTACCTGGATTTTTTAATTTAGAAGGCATTTTATTTTCAATCAAATTATTGCACTCCTCGGTTAAAACCTTAGGTTTTTTCCCTACAAGCTTCTTTTTCACTAATCTTTGAAGGAAAGGAACTGGGGGTTAGTAAGGTGGTGGAGGGACATACTTGGGCTTATCTTCAAATTCCTTCATATCCACTATCCCTTCGTCCTCATAAATTACCTTATGCACCTTATGCTCATCATCCCTCAAACTTACCTTGAGTTCTAGTTGAAGAACTGGCTTGTTGAGCAATTTAGGTTTCTAGCATCTTGTTATGTATTGCTAAATTGTCTACCTTAGATGCTAGTTCCTTAATTGCTTCACTCATAGCCCTACATGTTGCCTAAACTCATCATTTTGTTTTATCTGGGCTTCAACAAAGTTGTCTAGAAGAGACTCAAGTTTAGAATTTTGTACCCAAGGGACCCCTGGAGTGGGTTGAATGTTACCTTGGCCTTCTTGGAATTGGTGGTTCAACGTATTGTTGTTCTGGTAGGGGAGATAATGGTTGTTCTTCCTTCTGGGGTTGTAGGTTTGATTATATGAATCATTCCTCCCCTTTTGGTTGAAGGCATGAAAATTATAGCATGATTCCACTTGCTCCACTGATGCACCTTGTGAGGAGCCAATTCCAACTTGGCATTCGGCACTCATGTGTCCCTGTGCTCCACAAATCTCACAAAAGATGTTAGTAACACCTACAACATTAACATTAGCCTTTTCAAGTTTGTCGAAACGCTTATTCAGAGAATCAAATTTTGACATTATCAAATCAATACCATCTACCTCAAACTTACCTCCCGAAATATTTTTTGGGTTATTACCTCTTTCATTTGCCCATTGGTGATGATTTGAAGCAACACTCTCAATGATCTCATAAGCTTCTACTAGCCTTCTATTCATCAAAGCTCTTCCAGCTGCAGAGTCAAGAGACACCTTTGAAGAATATTCGATCCCATTATAGAAGCTGTGGACAATCAACCACTTCTCTAACCCATGATGTGGGCAGGCTTCCACCTCTTGTATCTATCCCAAGCTTCTGACAATGACTCTCAATCTTTCTGAGTGAAGCTTGTGATATGGGTCCTAAGATGAGCATTCTTGGAAGGTGGGAAGAATTTGTCCAAGAATGCTTGCTCCAATTGGTCCCAAGTAGTGATTGTTTCAACGGGCACAGACTTCAACCATGCTCTAGCTTTATCTCTTAGTGATGATGGAAATAGGCGGAGGCAGCTAGCTTCAACAGAGGCGCCTTCAATCCTGAGGGTCTCATAAAACTCCAAGAACATATCCACATGATCATTCGGGTCCTCGGAAGGCAATCCTCCAAATTGGTTCTGCCTTATCATCGAGAGTAAAACTGGTGGTATGGTGAAGTGTCCAGCTTCAATGGTTGGACTAGCAATTCCAGATCGCAAACCACGAGCATTAGGGGCATACTCCTTGAGTGGTCTATTATCGATTGCGGCAGCCATGACAAGTATTGGTTCAAGTGTTTCTCTCCCGCTTTACATTTTTTGTCTTCTCCTTCTATGAAAAGTCTTTTCAATTTCAGGATCTGCTTCAATAAGAGTCCCAAAATGTCCAATACTTCGCATAAACAAGAAAAATTACCTGCAGCGAGTCTAAGAGAAAGAAACAACGTAGAATATGAAAGAAAATGTTTAAAATAACCAAATTAAAAATTAAACTAATATTCAAGAAGAACACAATCCCTGGCAACGACGCCAAAAACTTGATGCGTGAAATCCGCAAGTGTACGGTTTCGTCGTCAAGTAATAAAAGATCGAATCCATAGGGACTATGTTTACGAATACCAATTAATTCAATAATTCAATTAAATTAAACAAAAGGGAATATATTTGTTGAGTGAAGAGAACGTGGTGACCAAGCAATTAAATAAAAAAAAATATTAAAGTGCAAAAGATCAAGACAATAATACCAAGTTGTAAGGAAATGAGATTTCAAATTAAAGAAAGCTTCCAAGATTGGGGTAACCACAATGATACAAGATGAATCCTAATTGACAAACCTTTTATTAAAATTGAAATTCAATTGAAGGTGAATTATCCTAAATTAGCTAATGTTCTCTCTCGAGATACAAAAACCGAGCCTAATTAAACAAATTCCTACTCTCGTGGTAATTGAATATAGATTGAACCCTTTACGCTTTGTGGTAATTCATTAGGTCCTCGAAAGGCTAAACTTACTCTCGTGATTTAGACCTTAAGTTCAATTCTTATGGTTCCAATATCTAGGTTCACTTCTCAATTCCTCCCTAAAGTATCAAAGACATGTAAATAAGTGACCAACAAACTCACATGAATAAGCGCAATAAGGATTGAATCAATGAACATTCATAATTAATGTAAAGATAAACAAAGTCAATTAATCATCACCAATGTACCAAAGGGCATTGTAGAATCTTAGAAACAAAGAAAACTTACTCAGACATGGAGAAGAAGAAACAAGAATTCAAAATAGAGAACATCCAAACTCGTTACGAAGGAAGAAGAGAAGAGGAAAACGAAGAACAAGAGAATCCAAGTGTGCCTCCTCTGAACCAAATTCGAACCCTAGAATTGTATTTAGAACAACTATAAATACCTTGGGGTCTAAAACAGGTCCAAGCCCAAAAAAGAAATAAAAAAACAAAACTGAAATTCTGTGTCAGACTGCGATCCACGACCGTGGACCATTCCACGGCCAGGCCGTGGATGCACTGAGTGTGTGCTCTGCTCCTTCTTGCGGCGTTCCACAGCCGTGGGCCATTCCACGGCCAAGTCGTGGACGCTGTTGCCTCGTCCGTTTGTTCCTTTTCGCGCAGCTGCTCAATCCATGGCCATGGGCCATTCCGTGGCCAGGTCTTGGATGCTTCCAGAGTGATCTTTTTGTCCCATTTAGCTCCCTTTTAATCTTTATCTTCATTTCTTCAAGCTTTCCATCCTTTTCTAAGTCAATTAAGTGCAAATCCTGCACAACACCACTAGAAACACCACAATTAGCCGAACTAAATGAAAACAAACATAAACAGAAACAAAAATGCCTAATTGAACTAAAAATGCATGCAAAACAAGAATGAAATATGATGTTGTTTCACACACATCAAACCTAACAGTGTGGATATGTCAAGTACCTGACAAGACTGCATGCACAAGGAAGCCCATGTGTTGTTCTGACTATGCAACCACAAGTAGAACTGTCAATACCAATATTTTTAACTCGTTCATACTTGACGACTATATGATTCAGTGCACTCCTTAGGACAAATTCCCCACAATTTGTTGAAAAGCCTGATATTGAATCTATGCCCCACTACAGTACGACTTTGCTCCATTGAGGCCCTTATCTCTGTGTGTTGCAAAATGATCATGTTGTTAATGGCATCCCAACATTTGCACAGATCCCCCATGCTATTCTGAAGCATCCACTTCAACGCCGCATGAGCAGACTCTACCCTGTTAACAAATATAAGTAAACAGAGATTAACATAACATTACAGAAAATAATTTACCATAAATAATTCATATCTAAGTGTGGACCATACCTATTGGTTGTTGTGTTTCCCCAGTGCATTACCCGGTCAGTCCATGCCTTGACAAATTTTTCCTTATGAGGGATCGACCACGTTTTGTTCACATATTCAACAAAAAAAGGTCAAGGTGAACAAAAATCTTGAAATCTTAATGAACGATCTGCATACTCAGTCTCGTCAGAAGAGTCCATAACACTGTTCCATGCATCCATCATCGGCTCTAGTGACTCTCTCGGACTCACATACATCTTGCATTTAGCCTGGACATTCTTGCCAATATGAAACTGACATAACAAATTTCTTGACACCGGAAAAATATTTTCACTACAGTCCTCAATGCAATGTCTATGTCGGTCACGATGACTTTGGGTACTGTGTCATCTCTCAGTATAAGTCCTCTTAACTTCTCCAATGCCCAGATAAAGTTACCAACTCGCTCGGACACCGAATAACCAAATGCAACGGAGAAGGTCAACTCCGTGGATGTGACACCAACAATCCCAAGTAATGACAGCCGATACCTATTTGTTTTATAAGTGTTTTCAACAAGTAGCACAATGTGAAGAGCATGCAACAATTTTATGGCATCTGGATGTGTCCAAAATATATCTCTGACAACATCTGTCGTCTCGCCCCTTCTATGAAAATATAAATATTGATCACGATCTAGTAAATATGTTACCAAGTGGCATCAATCTCAAGGGGGGGGGGGTGAATTGAGTTCTTAAAATTTTTGTCCCCTTTTTATGGCATAGACTAATTTTTGAGAAATTGTAAAAGGATAAAGGAAGAGGAAATCACACAATCGATTTATACTGGTTTAATCACTTCTTGAGTGACCTACATCCAGTCCCCACAATACATTTGTGAGTATTTTCCACTAAAACAAATCCAAGCTTTACAATATTTGAGCACTTTTCACTTGGGATCCCCCACCCTTGTGCAAGAGCATCTAAATCAAACCAAGGGATACCTCACCCTTGCTACAATCACAAACTAGAAAGATTCCTCACGCTCTTTAACCAACAAAATCAAGCAAAAATGATTATAAAGATGAATACCTCAAAAGGTTGAACAATGCAATTTGAAGCACTGTGACTCTTGTGTAGGATTGTCTCAAATCTTGATTACAAGAGTAGAAGAGTGAATAGTGAGGTTAAAGTTGTTGGGCAAATGTTTTAAGAGTAGTAACCTAGGGTTTTTCGACATTTAGCTCACTTCATAAATTATTGAAATGATTTTTCCAAGTCTTTGAAAAACCTTAAGCACATTTTCAATTTTAAATCCAATTTTAGTTATCTCAATTTTAATAGTCAACCCTACACTTGAATCTTACAAATAATCCTAAGACCAAACTTAACTATATACCCTTGAAGTTCTTCTCTTGGTATTGGATGATCTTTCTTTGATCTTGCACTTTCATTTTCTCAATCAATTGTTTTTTTATTGTTGCTCATCATCAAAATTAATTTCCTGAAAGTACATAGCATCCACAAAATACATGATATTTTGCATTTCTGTTCTGCGACCTCTCAAACTCCTCCAATATTTTTGCCTATAATTATAAACATGCCTCATTGTGGTGACATTAGCCACATTATGATCCTTTAGTGTCATTAAATCTACTTCGGCTTTACCATGTTCTTTGTCATGTCATTAAGCAAACACTCCTCTTCCTCGTTTAGCTGACCAGCATATGGATGACCGACTAATGTTTCTGCTAAAGCATGATTGTGAAATCCACACACCAAATTCAGCATCCATCCTTCATCATTTTTTTGAAGGCCTTCCTCTTAGTCTGAAGGGACAGTCACATTTCCTAGTCCCATAACCTTGTGAGTTAACTCTTTCTTATATGGTTTATACTTTCCACTCCTTTCACAATCCAACAGTACAAATGTCTTCCTTCCTGGATGTCCTTCACTCGTGTCCGATCTCAATATGACAACAACAGATCAATTCTACATCGCAACACCTCAAATCCATTTCAATAGATCATCCCGAGTAGGAAATACCTGTAAATGAAAAAAATCAACATGCTGAATATTTACGTATTCAATACTAAAAAAAAAAATCAACGGTCAATCATTTACCTGTGTAGTGGTAAATACTTCAAAACAATCCACAAACTGATTTAGGGAACCATCGACATCCAACCTTGTTTCTCCATCGATTAGCTTATCAGTTGACATGTCTACTTCATCGAAATTAACATAATCGTCCATTTATACTAATTACAAGAAAAATAACAAAATAAATTAAAAAATAGCACAAATATTAACAAATTAGTAGTAATATCAATATATTTAGGGATAATTAATATTATTATGTATTAATTTTTATTAAAAAAAAGTTTAAAAAACACTTACGGAAACTGTTGTTTCTGCATGTGTTAAATTATTTTCACTTGCGGAAACAACAGTTTCCGTAAGTAAAAAGTAAATCGGGACAAAATATGTAAACATTACGAAAATTAGATATTTACGGAAATTGTGTGCTTGCGGAAATTAGTTTCCGTAAGTATTTACAAATTTTATACTTACGTTAGTTAGTTTCCGTAGGTAAAATTAAAAATTAAAATAACATTAGAACGAACCAAAAATTAACGAAGAAGTATACACACCCGTGTCGACTGCTTTTCACCAGACCTGGGATGCAAAGGATATGGTTGAATCTTGAGGTGTGGAGTGTTGCGTAATGAGAGATGTGAAGAGAATGGGAGAGAATAGAATGGATAAAAAAAATTAACTGAGAATGAGGTGTGTTAGATGAGCAAGGGAAATAAATAGTTAGGGTTAAGAAGGGTATTTACAGAATAAATAAAAATTAGAGGGATAAGTAGATGTAAATAGTAATTTATGGGGTGCTAAAATCAAATCCCATAAATGACATCATCAGAAGTCAGAATATCGCATGAGGTAAACATACAGCCACTGGTCCCAAGCGCAAACGGCAAACCCAAGACACCTCAACAGAATGAAAACGAGATATGTCATTTCCGATTTAATCTTTTGTTCATGGCCTGATTCGGATAGTATCAGTCCTTCATCCAATCCAAATAGCTATATGGGCCAACAATCCTGAAAATTGAACCTTTTGAAATGTTAAGATAGACAAAGTTTATGATTGCATAATGTTATTTGCATATCAATTTTTTTTTATATCTTTTTTAGTTTGGGATAAAAAATTAAAGAAAAATACATTAGGGGTATATCTTTTCTTATTGTATTATAAAAATAATGTAACAATGATGTAAAACATTTTATGCACAAATAAAGATATAACGTATTTGGATTTATGTTCATGAATCACGTTCACCTGTAAAATCATGTCCAAAATGGCAGACTTATAATTTTTTTCTTCGTCAAACACGTCCAAAATAATAGGCTTGTAATTTTTTCTTCGTCAAACATGAAAGTCGGTGAAAGCAGTTTCCACGTCAAAAAAACATAACTTTTGAAAACTGAAAAACATAACTTCTCATAAAAGTTGAATTTCAGTTTTTTTTTTTTTTTTAAATCTACTAAAAGTCCAACCAATGTAAATATTTATTAAAAGAATAACTCTTTCTTATGAAAAACCTAAGCAATCGGCCTGTGCATATCGTGTCTGTCATATAATTGCTGTGATTGGTACTGTATGACCTATCTTTAATTTGTGCTGCAGCCATCCCCTGCCTATCCATTCGTGTCCTTCCTTTTATGGTTATCATGACTTAAAAGAACCCCCACTTTTCCAGCTCTTTTTCATTGCCATTAGGTGTGGGGTCTACAACTAATATAATTTGATCATTTTTGACGTTATTCTTTGTATGGTGTCAAGTAGTACCTATTTTAATTTGTTACGTTTGAAACTATGATCACATGATGGGGATATTCCTCATGCATCTAGCTACATGATTGGTTGGTGCCAATTGAGCTTTTCTAGCTGTTAAGTTTGTCTGGAACCTGCTCCCACCATTTATGCATATTGAGAGTATTATTTGAACAATTGATTCAAACATGCAACTTATAATATTTGCTATTTTTACATATAAATGTTTTTTTTTGTTGCTATTGAAGGCTCGTAGTAGGCCTTATATAAAGGAGGAAGAGAAAGAATGAAAAAACAAAAAAAAAGGGAACATATGGAGAAATTTAAATTCACACATTCATAATTCCCAACTTATATTTCATAATTTAATTAAGTGAGCTGACTGAATGACTGAATGAGATTAAATTATGAGGGGTTTGCTTCTAACTATCACGTGCATGAAGTTGTGAGAAATTGTTGAAATCACATTTTCGAATGCATATACTATATATCACCGACAATTGTAAGCTGTAACCTTACCTTCACAAATTCATATAATATAATCTTTCTTGACAAGATTGTGATGGGATAGAACTGATTATTTAGCAAGAGAATCTAGTACGTATATCTGGTCCAAATATGTCCAATCGGACTGGTGCTGGATATGATTTTGAAGGGAAACAAAATAACAGGACAAAGGAAAATGAAAGAAAAAGAATACACACACTCTCAGGTCGTTATGGATTTGCAAGAACAATGTCAGAGATAACATTGGCCTTTAGAGATGAAAATTAATTCTGACCCATCTCTGGTTGCTAACTATGTGCCTATTCATGTTAGAATCCCACATATAGAATCAGCATGACTTTTTTCTTTTAAGAAAATAACACATAGTTTTTTGTTATTCTCGACGGTAGTCCAAATTCAAGGCCTAATAAAGCGAACCACTATCCTTGATCGGGCATAGAGGTCGTGGGTTATTGGGTACGCGATTCGTTATTTTTTGTATTATTATTATAAGTTTTTCTTTAAAGTGAATTCGTTATACGATTCACAGGATTAATGAGAGAATCCGGTAGTTATGCCTCAAACAGGCCGAGCATCGAGCTGCTTATGTGGCCTACCATCCTGTATGAGTAGGCGAGTCTTCCCTTTCCTGACAGACTGAGCACCAACTCACTCGCTAAATGCGGAATACAGCAAAAGTGACAAGAGAAGGTAACTCTCTAATCCTTTGTCACACATTAATTACTGAATACAGATGAGGTGACTACAGTTCACCCTCTCTTGCACCCAAGTGGACAAGAATAACTGATGTCCAACAATCGGTCGCTTCTAATGGGCCAACCACGATGCAAGCCCACACTCAGCCCGAAAGCATATAACTATAGGGAGTAACACACACTCTTCAATACTTAGGGTGCGTTTGGATAAACAACTTAATTAAGAGCTTATCACATAAGACCTAATCGCATGAGAGCTTATGCCATAAGCGCTTAAATAAAAAAAGGAACATGAGAGGATTCGAATAGTGAAAAAACACGGAGAGTGTGTTCAGTGCATAAGCTCTTATGATAATTCCATAAGCTTCTCCCAGTGACTTATGAAAATAAGTCAAAAACTCCTTATGAGATGACATAAGTTATTTTTATAAACTCTGCCAAACACACTACATGAGAGCTTATGTCATCAAATAAGTCAGAAGGAACTTAAATAAGTTCTTTCAAACGTCACCTTACACTTTGATATATGCAATCAATCATTTTGCTAACTTAAGAATCAGAGTGTCTTTGCATGTATCATTTACTAAACAGCCCACCGGACAAGACTACAAGGCCAACCACGGTGCTAGGCCAATGCAAAAACAAGGATTCCAAATCCACCTAGCTATATGGGAATGGACCCCAACGATCTACAACCGAAGACTTGTGAATTATCTCTCTTTTGTTAAACAATATATCGATCCCAAATTGGATCCTCTCCTGCAACATAATTTTTCTCCGTGGCTCCCGTATGCAAAAATACTACCGCACGTGGTATCAGTTAAAAAAAACTTGGTGTTCTAGAGAAGAACCAGACCCATATTAATCCTGGATTGGTAGCAAATATTATATAACTGATCCAAATGGAAACAGAACTGGCTAGCTGGAGATTTCAGCAATTCATAAGATACTATACAAGTTGGACTAGAACAAGACACAAATTGTAATTCTTTTTTTGTTATATTATTTCCAGTTGTGCATCTGTTTTGATTCTCATATAATACTACATTTCTATGAATCCTATTACTTATATACCACATATGAAATCAATAATAGCAAATATAACTATATATAATTGTATGACAACAAAGAAAGGAATCTAAAACCGGGGAGTAAGTGCATGCTTGGTTTACAGTTAATAAATAACAAATGTACGATTGGGGTAAAGCATCTATAAAGTTTCTTCGAGACAAACGTATATTTGGACCCAAAAGTACCGTTTTGCAACGGTAAACCAACTTACCAAACAGAACCTAAGAGTACTACAAACCTGGTAATTAACTATGTTTCAGCATTTGAGTTTCTCTTCTTTTGCAATTGAATTTTTGCAGTGAGCAATTGCAGCTTGAATGGCTGCTTGCAACTCTTCCATGGTACTATCACTAGCAGGAGGAAGACCTGTAGTTGCAAGCAAAAGTCCACTGTTTGTTGGGGAAGTCCTCATTGATGCTGGTGCTGAATATTGTCCTCTCCAACCCTTCAATTCTTGCTTAATCCTAGGAGTTGCATTCCCTGAATAAGAATAAGACTGTGATCCATGGAGTCTAGTTTTCTCTCTTCTCCCTTTGAAAAGCACCATTCTTAAGTACTTCTTCATTGCATGAATCACATCAAGCTTGACCTTCTTCTTGTGCTTCTCTTTATCTTCCTTATGATCTCTAACTTGACACCCTTTGTGCCCTTTTGTTAAACCAAACATTGAGAAAGCTAGCTTGGTCTTTTTACCTTCTCCCTTTGTCCCTATATTGTTGCTTTCTTTGTTGTTTTGGTTGTTTTTTGTGTCTATGGTGATGCTGCTTCTGTTGCTTGTGCTGCAGCTAATAGTACTGTCCCTATTGGGATTTTCGTCTTCTAATAATAGCTCTCTTATGGGGAGGGTGAAGCTGTCCATGGAATTGGTCGAAGAGCGAGGCGATGAAGGGAGGTGTGATAAGAGGTGGAGAGGAAGCAAGTGACCATGGAAGAAAATGTCATCAGCAGGAGATAAATCAACTGCAAGTGAAGGTGGAGTTTTGGAATATTTATCATAAGGGAATGTGTTGGAGGAAGAAGAGTTGAGAGAGACTGTGAAGGAGAACTCATGAGAAGGGGAGGAAGATGGTGAATGTTGTGAAGGTGGTGGGGGTGGTTGTTTTGCTGCTTGGTCTTGTTTATGTTCTTGCCTTAACTGTAGTGATCCTCCTTCAATTTGCTTTTTTTCCACATCATTTTCTATGTTCTTTTGGTGCTGATATGATTCCATGACAGTAAGATTGCCTTGAAGACTAACAAGATTTGATGCAATATCTGAAATTTTTGGTCTTTAGTCTTTTCTTTTTGGTGTGTCAGAGAGAGAGAGGCTTTGAAGTCTTTTCTTAGTTGTATGAATGTTAACAATGCTTTAGAAAGATAAAGAATAGAAAAGCAGGAAATGAAAGAGAGCGAGTCTTTGTCAAAGTGCAGTTGTTCTTTTTGGAAACTTTTTTATATGAAAACTAACCGTGTATATTATAGAAACTCATTCTCACATTTTGTTAATATAAGTATTAACATAATCTTTTTATAAAAACTTTGTCCCTTGCACATGATACATGCATCCTGAGATTTATATAGAAAAAAAACAATACCACCAATTTTAATGCATGACTTCAATCTGAGTATATCTTACACTAGGTAAAATATTGTTTAGTTCATCAATGCTGCCAATGCTTTTTTCTTGTTATATAAATAAGGATTTGAATTCCCTGCGTTCACTTATACTATGAGTTTGTGTATGATTTGTAGAAAATCATGCACGTGTTTCTAGGAAGTATTACAATGACTACAAGGTAAAACGACAGTAGAAAATCGGGACCCAATAGATAAGGGTGTGGTGGCACTATGGAATGGATGATTGATGAGATGATAAATTCCATTCGTGTGAATAGAAAATGTTGGCTGCTTATTGAGTCCTAGTCAGGTCACACAGCAAAAGCGGTGGCGGTGTTGGAAATAAGGTCACAAAGATCCAAATTTGGCCACTAAAAGAAGATGGGATTGGCATGGCGGGTTTCACTTTATAAATTTGGACTTGTTTATAATATCAGTGAGAAGGTCCCCAGAAAAAGAAATTTCCATGTTCATCTAAGGAAGTATTTGAAAAATGGACCCTCAATTCAAAAAGGAATCTTTGAATATATATTGCTTAAGAAATTATCTCTACTTAATTACTTCACTCCCTGTCATTGGGTTCCCCACGTGCACTCAAACGTGTTTAGCATTTACAGATCGAGCAAACAGGCCTAGCAGTCAAAGAAGGACTAATTAATACAAACTACAATGTTGATTCTATGCCAACTAGTGAAACTGTGAAAGGCCTTTTCTTTGTTTCCTGCATTTGTTTCATTAATGTAATCATTACAACCATCGAGTCTAAAATCTCTTGGTTCATATATTTTTTCATGTTTCACCACTTCAGTTGAGATACTTATTTATAATGGTGAAAATCGACATCCAAATGTACTATTTCATCTGATTGGAAGAGAATGTTGCAGCTAGCATTGCTAAAGTATAACCATTTTAATGATACATAAAATATAATTAGTTAAGTTAAACACCACTCACAACAATATACAATGTTAATATAAAGTTTTTTCTATAATATCAACTAAGCATATATATATATATATATATATATATATATATATATATATATATATATATATATATATATATATATATCATCATGAGACTTTTGAAATAATTATTATAAAAGATAATTAATATTTCTAATGACATAATAATAAATAATTGGTTGATGTTGTAATATATCTCTGCACTAACAAGTGCAATTATATAAAGTTAGAGTGCTTCTATAATTATTGGTTGTTATTTAAGCAATGATGTTTATAACTTGATGTCGCTTCAACGGTGCTATTATATAAGAATTAATTAATAATACTTAGATATTTCATAAGCAACTTTCATTGGAAATGCTATAAATGTAATAAAATTAACAAAACTTTAATTACCAATCACACAAATAAATGGAAATAATCAATTTGTTGCAAAAGAGGGAGTGAGAGAGAGATCATCACCATCTAACTACTGTTAAGATTAAGAGTGAATAGTGATTCAGTTCAACTCCACCCATTCATTGGGGTCATGTGAGTGAGTGACCCCTCGAGACTGTGTATCTATAATCTATCTATCAGTGTGTGAGTCCATAGCCATACACTGAGTGCCATAGACACGAACGAAAACAATAGAAGGAAAGAAAAAGAAAACAAAAAACAGTTAGGTGGTGGGGGTGGAGTAGGACCATACACACGTGTATATGAGGTGGTCCATGCACCAAAGCGTAAAGGAATTTTGTTAGCATGGTTAAGGTCAACATCTTAATCATGGAGCCATTATTTTGTTGGATAGACACATCCTCTCATTCCTCACCACTTTCACCTCTTTCTCTTTTTCTAAGATAAGAGAGAGAGAAAACTTAGCATAAAACAAATACTTCACAGTGACACATGATCCCTTTGGTTGGGGGAACTTTTCCTTCATTTTCTGCCTCTGATATTAGTCATTCAATATCTTTAATTCTTTGTTCAGAGTCATGGCCAGTCGTAGCCAACAACAAAACCATCAAGTGAAGCATTGCTCTCTGTATTCGTGTTTCGTTTCACGAAGTGAATGTGGGCCCATACCTCATAGAGATATCTAGTACTATTTTCTGAGATGAAATAAATGTATGGGATACTAGTAGAGATACCCGGGCAACGCACAGGTTATCTAAGAGATTTTGTTGTTACAATATATTTCAAAACAAACATATGTAACAAAGATAGATTTATGTTAATAAATAATGGAAAAATAACTTAACCTTGTTCCAATTAAACTTGTTAGTGAAAACATAACTGGGTACAATTTACCATCATGAATTTGCCGACATACCTCCAACTGCATACTCGTAAGCCTGAATGTATATCAAGACCCTTACAGTTTTTTAATTCTTGATTCCTAAGTAATTTGCTGCATAAAATACTTGGAGCATAAAATAGAAATAAGTCATGAACTTATCATGTTTATTAACCTTTTAAGAGGTTTATATTGCTTCAATGCTGCTTGATAAACATTTACACAAATTCCTTATTGAACAACTTATGATGCTACTTTTAACACCAATATGTCGAAGCAGTAAATTCCAAGTAATGAATCAAAATGATCCATCAAATAACATCAACAATATTAGTAACACTGCTTTGGCATTTACATAAATTTTCTACAATATGTGTTGCAGCTGCTTTATCAAAAAAGTAGCATCAGCTGCATCAAAAAACAATACCAAATACAGTTTTGATGATCACAAAAGCTGTTCAATATTGAATTAAATGAAAGCAAAGATAATCATTGATAATCAAAGAAAAACAAAATAAGCATAGTCTACTAGTACATGCAACAATTTCCATTGAAGCTGCTTTCAAAAACTCTGCACTGCTGATGCATTTGACCATATGATTGAAGAGGAGCTGCATTGCTTAGCCTTCATGGATACTAAGATTGATTCCATGAAAGAAACAATAAGAAGGATTTGAAATTTAACCTTAACTAATGATAGGATTTAGGTTTTATATTCCAAAGTTAATTTTGATGCAAATAAAAATTGAGTGCAATGGTTTGGCTACTGCACTGCAGCAAGTAGACATACCAGAAAATTGAATATGGTAGATTGGTTTAATGGCTACAGCTATGACTTTGTGTAGGACTACATTTGAATTATGTCATTCATACTGGAGTTGAGTAGCTTAAGTGCATTCTTGTTAGCTCAAATAGACATATGAGGACCTTCACATGTTTGTAATTTCCACCTTCTAGGAAGGGTTGAAAAGCAAACACCCTATAATATGCTCCAAAGCTAGATAAAGATAAAACAGTACATCAAGTGTTCAAACCAAATACAGAAATAAATGCCAAAGAAGAGAAAGATCCCCCACATTCTCACCCCAATCTTAAGAATCTATACACCTTTTACATACAAAATTAGGCATTCCCATAGCAGACACATCATAAAGCCCCCCTCTTTACAAAATAGATCATACCTTTCACTCTATTAAACATGATCTAAAACTCAGCCTTTAATATGGTGTTGTAGCATAGCTTCCTGGTACAAATCACATTCCAGCTGCAGCACATTTTGAATCATCTATTAGATATTTCAGCAACGTCCACTTACATAGTCTTATCCCCTTTGTTTTTTGTCTCTTACTTTGCCTTAATATATCATTTTCACCCCCATTAAGCTCTTTTTGCATCAGAAAATATCCCTACTCTTGTTGTATTATCAATTAGAGCACTCTTCTTTGATTCCAACATTAAGCAGCCACAACCAATAGTTCTTACTACCATTAATCGACCCTTGTAGCATATATACATTGAATGCAAACACCCATTTGTAGGTACAACTCCTTTATCAGTTACAGCATTAAGACACCTCTATATAATACAAAGTATGTATTCAATAGGTTGTTTACCTCCACCTACTACATCACCTACCCATGAACTCTTGATTACAAATTTTACAGATCTTTGGTTGAAACCCTCGGTGCAGTGACAGTATAGACCCTGCACTCAATGGTAAATCAAATACCATTTGAATATTTAAATTTGAATATTTAAATATAGAGAACCAAGTGCATCAAATACCATTTTACAAATTTGAATATTTAAGTCCCATTTATGTTTTCGATTGAGCTTGTATCCCACTGCATCTAAAAGTTCACCTCTTCACACAGATATCCTATTTGACTTCACAAAAGATAAATCAAATACCATTTGAATATTTAAGTGAATTCTAGATACAATTATAGTGGCAGCTACAACATATTAGAACCCAATACCATAAAAAGAAAGAGCAAGTACTCGATCATTAATTTGCAAA
The DNA here is from genome assembly GCA_030762895.1 of Sophora flavescens. Taxonomy (NCBI): domain Eukaryota; kingdom Viridiplantae; phylum Streptophyta; class Magnoliopsida; order Fabales; family Fabaceae; genus Sophora; species Sophora flavescens. The sequence goes on along the minus strand of CM061066.1, from coordinate 50,428,616 downwards.
TAAGATGAACACATGTGTAAACTTAATTAAAAAAAAAAGTCTAGGATATAGATACAAATATGAATGTCTATGCTTCTTATCATTGTAATAGCATCAAAAGAGCCTAACATAAAGTAATAATTTTTTACCTTCTCTTGGACATGCTTGGGCTAATTTTCTAAGGTTTTCCATGATCATTACCAGTTTTGTGTTAAATCAATTGACAAAGCAATTGGGCAGCCATCATGCAGGATCCAACTGAAACAAAACAAAGCAATGGGGAAAAGTAGTGAAGTCAAGTTCAGCTTCAGTTTTTGGAAGAAGAAACATGAGGTTTTTGCAAACAAATATTAATTACCTGAACAACATTGTAACCATGCATGAATTATCTTCAAGCTTCTCTACTACCCATCCTGACCAAGAATTCTGTTATTGAACCAAGACAATATATCATATCATACATGCACATTTAAAAATTCAAACAAACAGGAAACGAAAAAGAAGTAAAATTTAAATAGCAAAAGAGATTACTTATGCACTATTATTCAGACTTGGCAATTACTCTGAATAGTGAATACTGAGAGAAGAGTGTGTGAAACCAATGTTGACACAAATGTATCTCTTCTTTTTCTAAAGGAATCATTGAAGGGTTTTGTAGTTGCCACAAAACCTTTTTATTAAATTAAATTAAATTAATGTTACCCTGCTACCCATCCTTTTATCTTTTAATTCTAATAACCTTAAACATATCTGCTCTTCTTTATCATTGCTGTTCTTCTTCCACCAGCATATGCACAATCGTAGGCAGAACACAAAATT